>VZSE01011628.1:421829-562011 GCA_013398275.1 Promerops cafer | reverse complement strand
GGGGGGGAGGAGGGGTGTTGTTTGGGTTTCTAAGAGCGCATTTTTAGTGGCAAGTAGAATGTGAATCGCATTCTATTCTCATCTTGAACTTCTCTTTCTTAATTAAACAGAGGAATTTTTTAATCCTGAAACCTCTGCCTAGCCATGCCTTGCGTTAGTCTGTGTCAGTGTTACTTGAACGATGTTCTGTGTGGTACTAAAGTTCAAAATGTTTTTTTCGGAACTTTAGAATTGACTATTTCAATAAATAATCACCTAGATTCCAATCAGCCCTAATCAAAATATATGCTGAAGATCACTCTACCTAAGAAACCTTTCACCACTAGCAAATGCCCACCGTAGACCAGGACAAACGCATATTCCCCTGTGTAACTTTCCACACATTTGCAGTGGCATTACGAAAAGCAGTGGAAACTGTTAACGCCTGGCTTACGGGATCTCTCTCGTGAAATTGTACACATTACAGTCTCTGAGAATGTCACATATATATAGACTGTGTGTATGGCTACCAGGCAAGACTCCAGCACACTGAAAGATGAACAGCACTCTAAAAGGTAAATTTGCAGGATCGTTTTCATTTCTCTGAAGTCAAACTTCCTACTGAAAGGAAAACTAGTGCCAAATGAACCCTAAGTAAAAGATCCAAACAGGTTGCTAATGACTTAGTAATTTGTCTCCTTTATAACGTGGTTTCTAGTTCAGGGTAGACACTTGTCACTTTTATACTCGCACTTTTCCTAAATGGTGAAAATACTTGAAGCAACAGATATGTAGAGTAGGAATTTGGGTTGAAAGTCATGCTGGCTGATGCTAAAGTACCAATACTTTTAGCAGGACAGTCTGATGAAAATACATATGCACACACTGATTACTTAATTACTGTAATTGCTGTACTTGATTACTACAGCAATGTTTGTTCTTAGCATTTATTTCAGTAAAATTCAAACACACTTAAATGCACCAAATTAGTTTAGTAAAATAACACAATTTTACTGACGTTGCTGGATATACAAGGAAATAATAGAATGTGCTTTGCACTTAAAGCTGATTAAACTGTTAAGGTGGGATGAAATTCACCTCATATGTAATTATAGAGTCTTTACGAATTCAAAAATCATGTGTCTTAGCTTCTCAAAGTCTTACTAGCAGTTTGGAAAATAAGAGCTGTCCAGTGGTCTTCTCAATACTAATACTCAATTATGGAGTTTTTTGTAGTTGTAGAGGACACAGCTGTCAAACTTCCTGGATAATGTCAACAAGCTGCACTTTGTACTTAAATAACTTACTTCCTTCAGCCATTTCTATCCTTGAAACTTATTATATGTTTGCCTTATTACAAAGCATCGATTTCCATTAGCTCAGTTTTTCAAACCAAGGAAGCACTTATATTGAAAAGCAAAGGAGTGGATTCTAGAATCTTTGATGTTAGGCAGGGTGGTTTTTGAGTTGTGCACAAGAAAAGGTATGCAAAGGGATTAGTTAAAACTTTTCCGTGTGATTATATATCCATAAAAGAGACAACTATTTCCTCCTACAATGATCAGCAAGTCATAGCAACTGCAAAGGAAAATAATTTCCCAACTGATGTATATCTGAATAGACCTAACTTTTTTGTGACGAAGTCTTTGGGGCAGCAGTAAAGGATACGTCTCCTTTACAAAGGAGAAAGTGTTAATGCTTTGAATCACTGCACAAATATGCAACTACATTTTACGTCTGAAGTGCTAAACTAGGAATTATCACAGGCTATGACACTATTCATATCAATTAGTGCATTTAGAAAAGACAGAGGTAAGACATCACACTTCAAAAGGGAAAAACCAGGTTTATTCCATGCAGTTTACAATACACTAGTGTTATGAAAAGGAAGTTAAAAAAATACCCACACACATTTCATTTGTTTGTTTTGAAAGTGATGGTTAACTGTAACCACCTTCAAATTATTTGGGAAGCCCTAGCTGATTTTTTTCCAGGGAAATTTCCCTGAATTCAGTTTCTTGTCTGTGTTTGTGCTATGAGTTTTGGTTAATGCAAATGCATTAAAACCAAATCAAAACTCAAATTTTGCTGCAGTAAGAACACTTCAGAGATAATGAATTGGCACAAAATAAAGTGTTATTGCTAATCCACTATCCAGGAAATAACATGTTGCAAGTATGGCCACTCGGGTATAAGCACAAACAGCTGATGCACAACTAATTTTGAGCCCAGTGATTTGGAGGAAAAGGTAAAAAAAAAAAAAAAAAGAAAATTTGTTGAATTGGGTAGGTGGTCCTAAAGAGTGCATAGGAAGTCGATTTTTCATAGCTAGGTTGAGGTAAGGATAAGGACAGAAGCAGGTGGAAAAAGCTGCCATTTGATACTTCTTCAGTTTGGTGATCTTGTTTCAGTTCCAGGTAGAGAGGTTGGCAACATTCCTTTCAAGAGTGCCTTGGCACTTGCTTCATTCTAGCAAGTACACATGAACCAGGTTAATGTGAATAAAGTTGTGCATAAGCTTTTAGAAAATCTTCAGAAGTAGCAAGAATCATGTACATAAGAAATACATTTACTCTTACTCTCATTTCAGATGACAAGGCCTCAAAATCACAACAGGTCTTAGGTCAAAATTTAGGCTCAGCTTTCTAAGGCAAGGAGAGCACTGTCACAGAACCGCTTCCCCTTCCACTCACCCCCAAAGTACCAAAATAACTTTTTTTAAAGTTTCTCTCATTATAGTACTTATATAGACACAACATACATACTTTTCAAGACACAACATCCCAAAGAAAACCCTCTGATGCGTCCAGAAAGCCGTATTTGCAGCAGTATCTATTCACTGAATTTCTGAGAAGTTTATGCCTTAGTAGACATTGCTAAAGCAAAGGTCAACTAAGTTGCAAAGAAATATTCTGTGACAATTTCCTGGGGCAGAATCTTCCTCAAAGCTTCTCTATTGCCAGTGCTGTTCATAAAAGTTGTTAGATTTCAGCAAAGGTAATAATAAAGTGGAGGCTAAGTGTACTGCCTTCTCTAGTGTGCTCTTATCCAATTTGGATACTAAAAATCCAAGCCATACAGGAACACTTACATCTGCAATTGGTTCAGACATTCGTAAAAATTATTTTAGAGTCTGTAAGTTGAAAGGAAAACAGACTAGTTGTTTTTAAAAAATTGTGTGTCTCTGGAACCTCAAATTAGCCCTGGAAAGCATTTCAGCCCTTAGCATTTCTGCTCTGAAAATGGAAAGAGTTCCTTCTGACAGTCATTTAGGCAAACTGGACAGTAAGATCTATTTAGCCCTTTAAAGCCTCTGTTCATTAAAAGGCCTTTAAAGACAGCTCCTGATTTTTGTGAAACAAAAGAAAACTTATATGACACTGAGTTCAGAGAGCCTTCCACTTTTGTTTTTTAAAATGAATATTCATACTATTTAAAGAATCAGTAATTCTACACAAAACCCCACATAAGATCCCATGATTGTCCTCAAAACTGGAGATAGCTGCAGTCTAAACTACAATGAAGTAACAGGCAGCATCCTCAGGCTTAAGTATTTCAAAACTGTTGTGTTAGAAAAGACACTTCCCCAATGACCACTCAGGCTTTAACCCTACTGTCTTAAGATAACAGACACTGTTAAAGGTGTAACAAAATTTCATCTCCTTTGAAGTGCCCCACAGTTCAAGGGCTGATTGAAAAAGTTAATTTGAAAAACTTGAAACTTCTGATGTGGTGAGAGAGAGAATAAAAATAGGAGACTGGCAGTTTCTGATTTTATCACATCTTCAGTGAACAAAACCCCAGACTTCAGGCTTTCACTTGACTTCAGTCTTCCTCAAAAAGCCCAGGACAACTTCACTCTTCTTCCAGTACTTCCCAAGGAATACATTCCAGTATACCTGGGTAATTATAATTCAGATTCTATTTAATTCCACTGAATCAGATACTATTGCATTTTTGCACTCCAAGTTCATTTTTGTAATATTAATAAAAATTTGTAACTAACGTCTGTTAATTTGCTGGTGGTAGCTCTCTATAGCTTAAACAGAAACTGACAACTCAACAACCTCAACAGACATGCACAGATTAGTGTTGTTATGAGAAGCACTTTTCTGATAACACTATCACCCTACTCAGCAGACTTCTTCCATTCGTTGCATGCCTCCAACCAAGTTATCTTTTGCTTAATCTGCCAGTTTTCATTTTTCTCCTGAAAAAAACCCCAAAAAACCCCTTCTCTCAGAAAAAGAGGAGATTGATTCAATTTTTGGATCTGCAGGAAACAGTCCTGTTTCTAATCAATCATAACTGTGCATTCACATTGCTAGAAATGGAGCTACACAGCTATTGTCTAAACAAAATCTCAGAACAAAAAAGTCAGATGGATTCACCAAGCTTCATTTTTTAAGAAATATCTTCTCCTAATGCTACAATGCAAGATGAAACGAACTTTTATCATTACAAGAAATGTGAGTTTGAAAAACACAGTACATTTTCCAGCTTTTATGAGTATATGATTCTGATGATGGAAACTTCAGTAAAGAATCAAAAAAAGCTTCTAAATTCAATCAAGTCTTTGACACACAAATTACTGTGGGATAAAAAGACCTGCAATTAACTGTAATCCATGGAAATCCCACAGTAAGTAGGACAAAATCCCAGGTAACCTTTGGGCAGGGAGCTGCTGAGTCAGAGTATACATTTGGACAGTTATTATGGACCATGTGACATTCATGTCTTCGAGGCCTCAGAATGACTTGTTCATTGCAGACAAATTCTGATTCACTTGCCGCTTGAAGAAGTCAAGAGCATGTAATATAAAAATGTCATCTCCCATAAAGGAAAATAGCCTCCCAGAAAACTTAAGGCCAACAATATGCTGTTTCCTAACTCAAGGCAAGAAATTGCTATAGCAAATTTGAGCTTCTGTTTTTAAACAAGTTTTGCAAGAAGTTTGTCATGTAAATGCCTTCAAGGAATTTCATCTCTCTCCCTTCCTGCTTTATTCCTTCTGCTATGATCTCTTCAAGCTCAGGATCTAAAGTTCTAACCTGGAATACTGTTCTGATTTAAGAATAGAGGAGCTGTGTATGTCCAGAGTTAAGTCCAAGGGGTTTGCAGTACGGCTTTGCAGTTCCAGCCTGAGAGTGAATCCCTCAGCTCTGCACAGTCACAGGCAATTCTCAGATAGGTACTCTCCAAATGGCAGAAAAAGAACAATGGACTCCAGTTTAAACTGTACAGGTACATTACTTCATCCTGCAAGATCTTAACACATGAAGCAATGTTTGCAAAGCCTGGTCATGCAGGCTGGACTCTAATGCAACGACCTTGTTACTGTCGCTAACTTTATTTGAAACTGCAATAGTCAAACAAAAAGAAACGTAACTTATTTAAGGATAAATTCTTAATGCCTTGAAAAAAGCTGAAGAGAGCATTTCCATCTATCTGAAAGCCTCACATGATCACAAAAATTAAAGCAATAATGACAATAGCAAGAACAGGAAGTAGTTAGCTCAGGTGGTCTCAAACAACAGCGTATTTAAAATAATTTACAAGGTACCTGCCTACTAAAGTTCTCTCTTGTCTTTCCTTCTTAATATCTTTGTGAGGTATTGGAAACAAAGTGCAAAAAATTATTAAACACTCACTTCCCTAAAATTAGCTATGGCAGGGATACAATGTAAACTAATCTTCAGGTAATCTCATCACAGAAGCAGGTTTTAAAACTGAAAAAAATTCCAGTGGAAAAAAAACCCCCCTGTACTTAGAAAAAACCACTCTTTTACATACTCTAAACTTGTTCAGTTTGCTCAGTTTGTTACTCATGCTTTGCTGATGTCATTCAGGAAAATTTCACTTTATAAAAAGTCTGTCCTTATTGGGTGTCATAAGAGATGCAACAGAAATGCTAATTCAGAAGGGTCACTGTAAAACTGGTATTTTAGGCATTAAAATCCACTTGGATCAATGCTGAATTACTCTGTAGAGCACATCAAGAAAACAACAAGTAACATGGTTGGCTGCAATTCCATGAGCCAGGGAGCTCAGAGAATTTGGTGCAGTCATACTGCTTAAAAATACAGTGACTACTGCAGCAGAGGAAATGTTTTAATATGCAGTTAACACAGACATTTGTTATGTTTATTTTCAGATACACAAGATAATCTGCCACTATTTAGGGGACATCTGTGTGCTCAATTTAAGCTGATAAAATATGGGTACCTAAAAAAGTATAAAAGTATAAACATTTCCCCTTACACAATTACAGTTCTGGTAAATTAAATACAGTTTTAACTTCTTAAAAAAAGACAAAAATTTTATGTGTTGTGGAGGGGCCAGCAGCTTCCCGTGCAGACCACATCCAAGTCGCAAAATGCATTACAAATCCTTTCAAGCATTAGGCACATGGACAAAACATTTAGCCCATTGCTTAACCTGTTTAGTAGAAATGTTTCTTACAAATTGTTTTGCCAAACTTTTATCAATGTGTAAGTCCTTTAAAAAAAAAAATTTAAAAAAAAAAAAAGCAGACCCTGGGTGTTTGAAAAATCAGGCTTTTGCGTAAATTCTGAAATTACTAAGAATGAAAACTGCAATGTCTTTAGAATTTAAAACCATCTTATAGCTTTTTGAAACTCCCTTCCACTTTTTCCACGAGTCAACGAACCCAAGTTTTATACTGTCCATTTCATTAAGTGTTTTAAAGATGTGCTAAAGATTTTGCTCAAAACATAGTGTGTGTCTTGTGTATTAGCCTTTATCAAGGACAAAGCTGCACCACATTCTGTTCAAATACTGTTCTTAACTGCATAGCTGAAACTGTATAGAAAGAGAAAGGTTGATTACAGGTATCCTGAATATCCAAAGTAATCAGGTTTTTCAACTGGATGAGTTTATGTTCACACTAAGGTTGATTTTAATCCGAGTCATAGAGACAGGGACCTAGGACTAGCCAGCTGTATTTCTGTAAAACCTTCAGCTCTAGAAAAATCTCTACCCTATTCCACACAGTTCAATGCTTACAGGCATTTTATAAAAGCACAAACACACATATGAGTACAAACACCTCCAAAGAAACAGAATGTTCAGTTGGTCATTTTAAGTGAATTTTGATTCCACTTTCAAGCATGTGACCAGGACTGGAGCATAACTTTTGCAGGAGACTGTTTTAACAGAGGGAACATCAAGAATAACTCCGAGGAAGGCCATTTTCTCTGAGTTTAGTCTTCCCTTTGGTTATTAAAATAAGCTATACATCCAGTCAATACATATACCCTTCAGAGAAACCTTTTCTCTGTTGTGTAACTTTTACACATGCTAGTTTCAGTTGATCTCCTAGGCTGTTATTACATAATAGATTATGTCACAGAGCCATAAGGAATGTGCAGTATAATACAGTCAACTGGGGCTGACACTGATTCTTAAACAACATACGCCCAAATACTGGCGTTTCTGGACTGTAACATTTGTGTGTGTGTCTGTGTCTGTGTGTGTGTGTGTGTCTGTGTGTGTGTGTGTGTGTCTGTGTGTGTAGCACCAATTACATTGTCCTTTTAAGGTTTACAATGATTAGTAGGAAAATGTCTCCAAACTGATCAACATTGGGTCATCCAGCACCAGACATTAAGTGCTACATGTCTCCGAGGAAAATATGAGTGCATGGTCATTTCTTTTCAAATGACCAGTGTCAATCAGCCAACGAGAGAGCACAACCATGCACTACAACCAAAACTTAACACACACTCCCACACCATCTATTCCCATTATGTAATCTTGCAATGCTTCCAGCAGTTGACACCAGCTTATAGGCAAATATGGTTGAACCCAGATCAACAGAAAATTGTCTAAATCAGATTTTTTTCTTTTGCAGCCAAGCCTCTTCAGTGTGACAATTCACTGCATCTTCGAATACAAGAAAAAAATTGTCACCATTCAATATTGTCTTCACATCCTGGAACCTCGTTCTTGCAAAATCTGAAACAGACCAATAAAAATTCTATAAATGAAAATTAGCTCACTGTCATTCCTAAAGCATGGAGATCAAAGAGCAACATAATGGCTATTTTAAATAACTAGTCATGTGTCAGGGACCTGGTTCGAGGACATTCCTGGGGTCTGTGCTTTAAAGCTGAAAAAAGACAGATTGATACGTACAATGTCTACTATCAAATACCATTAAAACAGGTGTAAAACACTGCTAGGAATTGAGTACTAATAATATAAATCATTAATACATGAATAAGACTTAAGAGTTGGCAATTATGAAAAGTAAGCCATTGCACCTCAACCGAGTTCGGAAGATCCTGAGGTCCTATGTGGTAAATTAACCTGGGTACTTTACTAGGATCTGAATTTAATCTTCATTTTCGCTGTTCCAGTAAAATGTCCTGAACTTTCTGAAGTTTCAAATGCAAACTGTGTTCCATAAATTAGTACTGAAAACACGAACTAGCAAATCAAAATGCGTAGAAATGTCACACTGGGTGCATTGATGCAAGAAGTTTTTAAAGGCCAAGTACAACCTGGCGAAATTTAAATCAACAACACCCATTCTACTTCCAGTTTGACTATTTCTTCTCCTTTTCTGTTTCAGTTTATTTTGGCTCCTCCAGAGAGGAAAGGATCCAAGTCTTAGGACTGACTGCTCAAGCAACAATATTTTAATGTTGCTGCTCTAAACTGAATCACAACCAGCAATAATGAGGTAAACTGTCGGGCGGCGTAGTACTCTGGAACTGTGTCAGCAGGCTGTAGAACCAATCGTGACAAAAGCAAAGCATTAAGCAAAGCTTCTAATGTACTGAGCACAAGTACTTAAGAATGTTAATCTGTAAGTAAAAGTCTTATGATACTTCATTTTCTTTTGCTTCTTGATAGTTTTCTTAGTATTGGGAAGGGCTCTTTATTTCAAAAGCTGAAAGAAAGCAAAGGCACAATCCCTGGACAATGGCAGAGCTGCCCTCGAGATGGAATTTCCTTCTACTATGATCTTTGTGTAGCCCGATGTTATAACAAACACACATTCCAGCCAACAGAATTTGCCAGCACACACAAACACTTCAATCTCTGTGCTTGTAGGGTAAGGGCTGGCAATCGCTTCACACAACAGTTTCAAGTATGGCTTTAAATTTTAAAAGCTGAGATATTTGGTTTCTTTTGATATTGTTAAAATGGCTATTATGTCTTTCACAGTGACTGAATTCAAGCAAGGTCTCACCTGCTTTGCCCAACTCCATGGGATTTTTTAAGGGCTGGAGTTCATAAAACACCCATTATCATTTGTGTAGCTCAGGGACAGTTCAGAGGCAGTGTGGTGTTACCTCAAAAAATTAAAAATCCACTTTATCACTTGCTCACTGTACTCCCTCCTACCTGGATCTAGCTTTGTGCATACAAAGTTCTTTTTCATTTCAAATTCAGCATTATTGTTTTGAAGTTATGAAGCCAGATGTCAGCATAACTACTTTGAAAAATTTCCAAAATACAGAAAGATGTTTTTCACTGGCCATATCATGCTTTAAGGTACATTTTAGAAGCAAACACCTCTTATTTCATGACAATAATTCATGAATGTTACACATGACTATGTGTACTAACCAAAAAGCATTTCATATGAAGCTTTAGGAAAGATATAAGTGAATTCTGTGGGGAAAAAACAGGCTCTGTAAATTACTCAGCAACTGCTTGTGTAATACATGCCAAAGGGACCAGAAGATAAACGTACAGAAGATAGTGCCACTGATACCAACTCATGCTATTACAGTGTCATTGTAGCTTCCATACAATGACCTGGATGAATGCTTGAAGCCAAAATTCTCAGACTGAGTTTTACTGGAAGGTGGGGCAATATACCAGGAGCAGATATCATAAATGCTTCATACTTAAACTCCTTCCTCGAGTATTTGCTGTTGGTCAGAGCAGAGAACAAAGTGCTGGAGTAGATGCCCACAATAGAGGATAACAGTCTGACCCAGCAAACGGAGTCGGTAAGTGAAACCATATACAACAGAGACAAAAACATGGCTGATATAAATACCTGTGCAACTAGAAAATAATACCGGATCTATTAATTTTGTTAATATTTTCGATTTAATATGAAGTATTTGAGTTCATTCATTCCTAGAAGAGTACTTGCAAGATTAATAGACTTAGAACTATTTTCTGTAGCATCAGGAACACATGCAATCAGATAAAGCTGAGCCAGATCTGGACACTGAACTTTGCACACTTTACTGAGCCGGTAATCCCAACATAAAGCAGAAAATTCTATTCCACCAGGCAATATTTTAACACAATGTTTTCTTGGTACTTCTTCTGTAACCTTTACCTCTACTGAAGGGGAAATCATAGAATCACAAGAGTGCGTTTGGTTGGAAGGGATCCTAAAGATCATCTCATTCAAACCCCAGCCATGGGCAAGGACAGCTTCCACTGTCCCAGGTTGCTCCAAGCTCTGTCCAACCTGGCCTTGGACACTTTCAGTGATGGAGCAACCACAGCTTCTCTGGACAACCTGTGCCAGGTGTCTCACCACCTTAATGGTAAAGAATATGCTCATCACTATATCCAATCTAAAGCTAGCCTCTTTCAGTTTAAAAACCTCACCCCTTGTCCTGTCACCATGAGCCCCAGTAAAAAGTCTTTTTTCATCTTTCTCAGAAGGCTTTTAAAGTATTGGAAATGCAGTAAACACTGGCCCTGGGGCTCTCTTCTCCAGGCCTAACAATCCCAACTGTCTCAGCCTGTCTTCACAGGAGAGGTGTTCCAGCTCACAGGCCATTTTCGTTTCTCTCCTCTGGACCCACTCTCACAGGTCTTTCTTGTACTGGGAATCCCAGAGCTGGATGCAGCATTCCAAGTGGGATTTCATGAGAGTAGAGTTGAGGGGGAGAATCACCTCCCTCAACCTGCTGGCCATGCATCTTTTGTTGCAGCCCTGGATAACTGGCTCTCTAGTTTGCAAGTATTGCTGGCTCAAATTCAGGTTTTCACCCACCAGTATCCCCAAGTCTTCTGCAATGCTGCAGTA
The DNA here is from genome assembly GCA_013398275.1 of Promerops cafer. Lineage (NCBI taxonomy): Eukaryota > Metazoa > Chordata > Aves > Passeriformes > Nectariniidae > Promerops > Promerops cafer. Next base: position 551,000 of record VZSE01011628.1, on the reverse strand, counting down.
AATCCATCTATCACTCAGTCTGTACTGATACTGGGGATTGTCCCAACTCTAGTACACATCTGCTGTATAGAGGATTTTCCTTATTTTCATATTTCTCTATTATTTTCCCTATAGGTGCACCAGCTCCAAAGCTGGCTTAAAAATTCTAAACAATGCTGAATGAACTCTCATATTCTAGGGGCCTGAGTGTGATTGTTTCTTAGGGAAGCAGAACATGAAAACTATTTCTTCCCACTCAAAATAAAGCTGCTGTTGATAGAAAAGTGTTTTAAGGACTGTTTGCCTCTCAGGCAGCTTAAGAATATTACATTCAGTTCCAGCAAAGTGCCAGTTTACTTTGTTTCAATAAAGGCTCAGATTCGATCCATTCCTTTCAGCCATTCTTGAAGACCTGGCAAAAGGCTTTACATTACCCTAGCAGTAGCTTCTGTTAGCATCATTTCAGAAAATAATGTAGGTTCTTTTTCAGCCATGTGTAGCGACTTCATAGAATCACAGCATATCCTGAGCTGGAAGGGACCCACAAGAATCATTAAGTGATGATCCTAGCCTTGCACAAGACAACCTCAAAAATCACACCAATGTGTCTGACAGCATTGTCCAAACTTCAGAAATAAGTGTAAGGCTGCTTTACAGCGAAGAAGTTCAGATGTATAGGTGAGAAGCTGAAGTTTAATCTCATGCAATGGTAAGTATCTTCAATTTATACAGGCTCAAGTAACTACCCACACCATACCACTGAACATTCAATGGTATGTTATCTTCGATAAACTAGAGAGTGGAATAAATATGAGTAGTACTTAAAGACACATTAGGAAAAGTGCCTAAGTTGTTTTTTCAGATGCAGCTTTTTTTGTGCTCTTCCACTTGTGACTTTTAATCTAACTCGATCTTCAGTCAGATGTCAAGCTACAGTGGGAAAGGATTCCTCCCCAGATTTGTTTCCTATTATAAATACAACTGTAGCAGCAAGATAACACTATATACTTATATTTGCCACATCTTTACTAAAAAAATCCTTAGTTTCAAATTATCATTTAAGGCCACCTTTGGACTATGCTGCAATTCAATCAAGTTTGTTAAATTATTGCCAGATCAGACATTTACTGAACATGTACACAGTAAGTTTGTATCAGATGCCTCTACATGTAAAAAACCTATCTGACAGAAAAGCTGGTGCACACAAAATAAGAAAGAAATGAATGAATGAAAAGCAATTCTGGCCCTAGAACCTGTATGAAGAACTTTCCTTCTCAGCAAAGCTTTACAGGTACTACTCACAATACAGTTTATAAAAGCAACACTAATTATTCTGTCAAAAAAGCAATATCCAGAATAGGAATTCTATCTTTGCCAACCATGCCACAATTATAATCACAAACACACACACTACCAGGACTAGCCAAAGGACAGCACTAGTGGGGGTGGGAACTGGATGGGGCAGAAAAGCATCTGGTTAAAATCCTAGGGCAGCTAGTGCTCACCATGACATTTACACTTAATCTGAGTCATTCATATCGTAATCCGTTTCTTCATCCTCACTCTGAGTGTCATGCAGCATGCAGCACGTATAGAAGAAGGAAGGGAAAAGAAGAGATTGCAAGTCAGTCAGAGCTGCAACAAAGTACAATCCACTTACACCTGAAGCATGTGGCAATGACATTTATTCACGTTCACCGGGGACCTCCACTCTTTGCATAAAAAAGTATGACGGCTGACCATTTCAAGAAAGAATGTAACAGATTTCATGACAATATCCTCTTCCAAATATCCTGAACTCAGCAGACAGAAGCCAACAGTCAGGTCAATAAAGTGGTTCGAAAGAGAAGACTGCCTGTGGGAATACAGGTTATCTTTTGGTTGTGCCACGGCTACCAGTAAAAGCCAGTGGAACCATTTAGGATGAATTTCCCTTGCTTAGGTGTATTAGAAGGTTACACAGAAGTCATCTACTAAATTACTATGCTGTTAACTAAAAAAAGAAAACACAAGAAAAAGGTTCCTAAGAAGGAATGAAGGATGAGGCTTAATTAGATAGCTGTCAGAAGATACTTTCTCCTATTCTGAAAATCCAGGACTATTAACTAAAACTGAAGTGCTTGTCAATAAAAATTACATACCGGCAGTTGTTATTTTTCTCTAACTCAATCTGCTGTAAAAGTAATAGGAGGACTTTCTTGTAAGTCAGTCCCAGTACATGAACATGTTACTCTGTATATAAAAGTGGATACCAGAATTCAAATTATATGAACTTCATGAAGACCAACTCAGACACTACTGAGGCTAGAAGATAATGCTTGCTAAGAGGGAACTATGGAGATAACATCTCCCAAAGTCAAGATTCCTGAACACAGCTGTCAGAAACCTCTCAAGAAAAAAATAAATTATTTTTCCTTTTTTTTCCCAGTTATAACATATACCTATATACAAAAATATGATCTTTTAGAAACTTAATATAGAAAAGAATTATTCTTCAAGTATTGCCTATTAATTGCTAGCAACAGCTTAACTCTTACAGGACAAGAGGAGGGAATGTTTATATCTTCAACCAAAATTAACAGTAATTCCTATTCATCACAGTGGTCAAATGATGCTCTGCTCTCTTCTCTGAAACAATGACCAAGCAGCACATTAATGAAGACGTCTAAGACAGCCTCTCTCAGCACTACTCCATTTACACAGTTGTAATGCAATCTCAACTAGCTTTTGGTTTTTGTCTTTAATACTTACATTTGATCTGTATTTTCTTTTACATTAAGGATGCAACGTAACTCTGGCAACTTCTGAAGTTACCTGAACTACCATTCCTTATGAAGATGTTTATCAGGCTCTAGAATTCCACATTTTATTTCAGGTAGATATCTTAGCCCTAAATTATTACCACAAACCTCTAACATGTCAACTTTCAAAGTCTTCCTCAAGCATCCTGGCAAAAGCAGACCTTAGTTAGGGTTTTGAAAGAGTAAGACATGGCTTACCCAGTTTCACTGTTTACCCCGACTACATTAATCCTTTACAACTCTTTGGAAGTTTTATCTCAACAGTGACAAACATAAATTACTCATTTCACTAGGAATCCAACATACAACTTAATAGTATTTTTATAGTGCAAATTATAAAAATTATTCCATATGTGTAGCTGTATAAGCATGTTACAAAGCATAGAAAGTAATGGAGTTTTATCTGAGGCCTCAGTGCCAAGACTCAGACCCATTCTTAGCATTATTTCAAAATCAATTTCTTTGAGGGTGATTCTTGAAAAAGCAAGCTTTGATGATTTACTAATTGTTTTCCATCTACATACGGGAAATCAAAAACTTTTATGCCAACTACAGGTGTATCCAGTTTGTCTGTAGTCATCTCCTCATACAAAGCAGCAATACAATGATAAAAGCTGTTCACTATTCATGATGCTGAATACACTTACATTACAGAACTGCTCTGCCTCACGGCTAGTCAGCTGAGGTTTTACATTTTGCTTTGTACAAATTCTGAAATACAACTGAGTAAAATACTAAGATACTGTGCCCATTACAATGTTTTTGTAAAGTTGGTTACAAAAAGTAAAATTGGTAGAACCCTAAAAACATTAACAAGTACCCTCATTTTGTAACACACTGCACATGACTGTTTTACAGAGACAGCATCTTTCAAGTTCCATTCTTGACAGTAAGATTTCTTCAGCGCAAGTCAAGCAAGAAAAACAGTTTTTAACTGAACCAGTGTCATTCAAATGTGTAAGAAACAAAACCTAGTTTCTCAGCTGTAAAGAGCAAGTATGTGCCAATACCTGAAAAAAACAGGTACTGAAAAAGTACTGAGTATTGTATTTAAATAATTCAGGCATGCATAACAAATGCATGCTGACTGTACCATTTGCAGTCCCTCATACAAGGGGAATCATTATTAGTCCGGAACAGGGGGGGAAAAAAGGACAACGAAATAACAGTCCAGAACAGAGGTAGATCTGTCATGATTTGTGAAGCCCACCCAATTCAACACCATTTCTTTAGTCCAGTGTCTAGTAACTCACCTTTGCTTTTTCACTGGGTTCACTGGTTGTGCCGTAAGGAGTGTTATGCAATTCCTTTGAGACAACACACAGAAATTCAGCCTGATCTTCATTGCCATAGTTATAGGAAGAACCAATACTGACCAGCTGAAAGATGGGGGAAAAAAAAAAGTCAATTGTATTTCCACATAAAACAAATTCCATAAAGTCTCATGATTAGTACAAACAGTGCTCACTCTTCAGACTGTAGGTTGTGCCTGAAGCATGATTCTACACTTCAATGCAAATACGTTTTGATGCTGGCAAAAACACTGACAATACACACTCTGATGATAAGATACACACAGGGTTTTTTTTAAACAGTAACAGAATTAATGATTCAGTTATAATTATCCTGTGAAAGAGAAGACTGTGGAGGCAGGCCAGTGAAGAAGTAGCCTGTTCCCTGTTTCCATTATTTACTGGAAACCTTCCTATCCTCCAAAGTTAATTTTTAAAGTTTGCATGTGGTATCTTAACGTGGCATGATTTAACATGTAAATGGCTGCATGCAGGAACCTCTTTAGCCTAAAGGGATACCCATCACTACTTACAGAATAATGGTATTTCTATTAAAACATATTTTGAATGAACAAACACAATATTTGCATCGGACTGGAAAACAGTAAGACACGGTATGGTGGGACATCAAGATTAACATCTGAAATTCATACAAGGAAGCTAATTAAAGATGTGCTACAAGCAGAAGCCATGTATAATGAAATGTGACATATTTACAAGTCTCTACAGTCTCTATATTGAATGATAAATGACAATTTACTGAGAAAGAATATGCTCAACATCAGTACTACTTCTTATGCAGCATGTTTATCAAATGCTAGAAATTGTCTTACTTTATGCACAATACACTTACCTAATATGCTAGAAGCTTTCCATAGCCTGCCTTTCCAAGCCAGATTCAATTCAGATGTAGCTGGTTAATTTGTTTTAAAGTTTTATTTCAAAAGCACAACAAGATAATGTGTGACCTACAAGATAATGTCAGATCTACTGACACAGATCAAAGTCCTAAAAAGAAAACTGTTGCACAGATACACTGTGTCAATTTGTCATTACCCAAACTATATTTAATCTATCTACCAAATCACCACATATATACAATAAGACTGCCCCATTCCCCAATCTCTACTATACCATTTAAGTGGTCTAGAAATGGCCACATAGAAAAGGCCTAACTTATTTTTTAGGGTAACAGCACTTAGAACACTATAGTTATCTCTGTAAAGACAAACAGTGTGCTACCATTAGTCTAGCAGAACACCAAAGAGAGTAAAAGATTTGTTAAAGCATGAAAGATGAAGTCAAGATGAAATCCTGATCCAGAGTTTGTACTTAAGGGACAAAATTATTCCCCCAACAAAAACTGAAGTTATACCAAGGTTAAAAGCAGCTTCCATATAGCACTGTCAGAAGAAAACAAAGCCTCACTGTACTTTCTAAGGAGAGGAGAGAGATGTTCAGATGTTCCTGCACTGCAGTAAGACAGCCAAGCAAGCACTTCCACAGTTGGACAGAGCCAAGGTCTACAAAGAGCAGCAGGCAGTGTGTCTACATAATGAATCAACTTGATGTCAGGCCTAGGCACTGTCAAAAATTTTTGGAGCCTGGTGATATTACAGCATACAAGGCTCAGCCTTCTGTGAGCAGTACCGGCCATCAAAATTCATCACTCTCAAATTACGTACTTTAACTACACCGAATGCGATCACCAGAAACCTTCCCTGCCTCCTCCTCTTCTAACATCACTCTAGTTCTGCAAAACGTATAATGAGTAATGAACACAGACTGATCAAAAATTAATGTGTTGAAGACATTTTTTCAACCAAAACTGTGTACTGAAGTTACAAACACCCAGTTTTTTTAGAAGCACCAATGCATATAAAGACATCATTTACCTTGAGATGTTCGATCAGCTAATCTTTCATAAGGAATACTCTGCAGTCTGCACCATAACATATTTGTGTAAAACAGAACTACGAAACCCACAGAGTAACTAGTTTCTTAGTTGCACAAGATGGACTAAGAAAGTCTACTGAAAAGCTGGAAAATCAACCCGAATTTACTCCATATATTGAGATGATTTGTTGATTGTCTTCCCTATCAACAAAAATATGCACAGATTTTCAGAAAAAAAAGCAATTAAATTGCCTTCAACCCAACAAAGTGGTATAAAGTTTACACTATACATTATATAGCTATTAGAAACCATTTAGTACAAATACAGTAACTGCTTCAATTATTAAGGTAAAAGGTAGGACATTAAATAACATTTTAACCCACCTAAAGGCTAGAAAACATTGAGAAAGTTTGCATACATATTTAAATAAAGCCACTCAAAATTCACCTTCTCTGAAGAGAAGTTTGAAGAATAAAATTCAAGCATACAACCTAATTAACATACAGTTGACTCTTCTTGGAAAATGGCAACAACTCATTATCAGGTAAGCTATGATAACTACCAGAAGGAAAAATACTTCTTTACTTATTGACACTCTAAAGAAACAAATGTCCTCTCTGAAGGTAGATACCATACAAGACCCAAACATCAGCCAAATCATCAATCCTGTTTCAACCAGGTTGACAGGTCTTCAGTTGATAGCTACTAACAAATGCTTCATAATCCAACCACGTAAATCAACCTTTTGCACGTAAGTCTTTTTAGGAGACACGGCGGATTGAATACTTTTAGCTGGTTGGATGGGACTATCAATTTAGCTGACTGCAAAACATCTAATGACTTTTTGCCACTACTGATCAATTGATAAAAGTCACTTTTGCAGAATTAGACCCAAGTTCCTCAAAACTCCAACTCACAATACTCTCATAAGCAGTTTCATACCTGTGCAGCCAAAAATGTATCATTTGCATAGTAGCAACTGCATGCTAGAAATGTCATTGTAGCTTTCTGAAATGATCAACAACAAGGCTGATGGCAGAAAAAGAAACAATGGAAAATAACTGCAGATTAGAACTGAACTGTTCTGTCAGGAACTGAGATCAGAAATATGTTTTGGCACTCCTATTCCAAAAGTCACTTCATTGTTCCAAGTATTGGTGACAACACTTTAAGAAGGACGCTGATAAACTGGACAACCACCCCTGCCATGTCCGTCTGCCCCCATGCTACCACCCCCATCCCACCTACCAAAAGAAGCCTCAACACATCAGAGTAATCTGAGGTATGAAAAACAGGTCAAAGGATTTCAGATTATCCAGACTACTGTTTCTCAGACTTTCTGAAAGGACAAACTACTTTTGTTTTGAAGCCACATTTGCTTCATGTGGTTTAAATTACCAAGAACTTAAGGAAGGATAAAATAACATGTTGAAACTGTAAAGTCCATAGATTTTTATGCTTTTATATATATACATACGTACGTATACATGCATATACCTATTTTTCTGCATTGGTTTATTCCTTCCATGACTTGTTTCATTACACTCCTTACTAAAGCAGTGTGATCCTATTTAAGCATCCCTGTGAACCCCAACAGTGTCAGAACTGAGCACAGTAAAATGCCAAGGCTTCTTATCACAGAAAATTCATTAGAAAGGATCCATTACTGCTTGCATGGAACAAGGGTTGATGGTACTAGTACACTGTCAGCTACAGCTAAAAAAAGGCAGGAATGGAAAGCAGCATTACTTTTATTTTTATTAAACCAAAAGAAATATAGTTATTGCTTGATGTGCCAATACAGGTAACAATTTTCCTGAAAAGACGAAGAAATGACGAGAAGGAATTTCCTGTCTCATAATAAGGAACCTTATTTTTGAAGTGAACTAATCTCATGCCTAACTGAACTGAGACAGATCTCAAAACCAGACACATTTCAGTAATACACCTATACAGATTTGCTGTATTGGTTCAATAATATTGATTCAAAATCTACATAGTATATTCACCAGACAAATCAGCAATAGTACTGTTATCTCAGATAACCGCTCCAGCTCCAGCTTGCACAAAGAGCAGCCCAGTCTTCTTCTTCTTCTTCTTCTTCTTCTTCTTCTTCTTCTTCTTCTTCTTCTTCTTCTTCTCCTTCTTCTCCTTCTCCTTCTTCTTCTTCTCCTTCTTCTCCTTCTCCTCCTTCTTCTTCTCCTTCTCCTTCTTCTTCTCCTTCTCCTCCTCCTCCTTCTTCTTCTCCTCCTCCTCCTTCTTCTCCTCCTCCTCCTTCTCCTCCTCCTCCTTCTTCTTCTCCTCCTCCTTCTCCGTCTTCTTCTTCTTCTTCTTCTTCCTCTGCTTACCACTGGAGTTACTCATATTAACTAACTTTTCTACTTCACCACTAGTAATTTCCTTCTCTATTTTGTGATGGTCTGATTCTCAAAACCAAGTAAATTCACAAATTCTATTTTAAATATTCTTGTACTTTGAATATCACTGCTTCTATTTCAGATGTGGTGAACTCCTTGTACACTAGAAAGCTTGAAAAAACTGTCCTTTTTAAAATTTTTATTTATACTATCAGCTAATAGAATTAAAGAAAATCCTCCACTCAATTTTTTTTACACAATCAAGTTGTATGAATCTAAGAATGGACTCTATGCCTTTTAGACATATAATGCATTTGTTCTGCCTTTCCAAAGGATTTGCAAAAGGTTATGAAGATACACAAACATCAGCTCTTAAAACTCAGCACTGATGACAGACACCAGGCCTGAAAGAATATTTATTTCAGGTCTCTTAATGCAATACTCAAGACTTCAAAGCTGCATTTTTTTTAAATTATAATTTTTATTTTATTTTATACCTGCATTAATTTCTTCACTGTCATCCGCACCTTCCGTTTTACAATGCTGATTTTTACTTTCAGCTATCCAGGACATGAATGCATGAACAACATCATTCTGCCTGTACCCTACACATCCCTAACAAGCCACAATTCTTTCACTGTTGCTGGAAGTCTGAAAACCCCACATTTCACATTCCAAATGTTACCTATACAACTGCAAGAAACAGACAGTGCTCGGTACATTGAAAGCAGATTCTGGAATAAAGCTGAGTAACAGTCCAGGTTTCAAATGTAGAATTGCATGATTAAGTGTCCATATAAAGTCATAAGCAAAGCTTTGTTTTTATTAAGCCATTTCACTATCATGTTATCTTTTTAATGTTATACTCATCTTTCAGACTAAATAACCATAAATGTTGCAAGAAAAAGAACAAGTACTCCAGGCATTTTGTTGATGAAAGAAATTACAGAGCCCCAGGTTCCCCAGTCAATTCACATACAACACTTCGAAATGCAGCACAGCTATTTAAAGAAACAGAAACTGCCTCCAATGTTACTGAAAGCAAAAAGTCCTTCCCAAACTCACAAATATTTGGAAGAAACACAGCAATCAAAAAAGCAGAACAAGGGGAATAGGAAGGATGAAAAAAATAAAAAGAGAATGAATGAAGCTAGGATTCTCCATTTGGATTTTAAGAAAATTTCCCAAGAAGGAAAAAAACTCCAAAACAACAAAACAATAAAGCAAAGGAAACACCCAGGATGTTTTTTTTGCCTTGAAACAAGACATAAAACTGCATTTTGTTCTCCCCTCACTCCTCCATATTTTACATATAAAAAACTCCTGTTATTCGTTATCCCAGTTTGAACACATCTCATCCACCTAAAAAAGAGTTAAGTTCTGAGTTACCAGAAATAAAGGGCTCAAACTCAGAACATAACTTTGGTGGATGAAATAATAATTTTCCCAGTTTACCAGAAATGTCCCCTTCTGGATCCATTGAACTCAAAGGTGTATTTTTAGGCCTCCTTCGGTTTGAATTGTACCTCTTAGTTAACAAGTATAGATCAAAGGCTGTTAAGTTTGGAGGAAAATTTAAGGAAAAGAAGTTATCTATTGAGGAGGTAAGAACTCTTCCTAAAAAAAACCCTTGAACTAAATAACCGAGGGATTTTTGTTTGGTTGTTTTTCTATTATTTTTACAATGTGGACATTCATAATGTGTAATGAAATATCGTGAATATAAATAAAAGCCAGTCACAAATACACACAAACTACTATGTGCTGTACATCCAGAAAAAAAGTGGAATGATCTGAAAGCAGCAGAAACGCAAGGAGGCCAAGCATATCAGTGTGAGGGCAAAAAGAATGGTGTGACACACCTCACTGCAGCATTTCTGGAAGCATCTCTCTTCCCCTTTCACTTCCCGTGACACTATCAGCAGAAACTCTGACTGCTGAGCCCGGCCACAGCTGTACTGGGAACCTATACTGACAAGCTGAAATAACCAATCAAAGCAAAACACAAAAAGAAACCTTTGTAAAGCTGAAGCACATACCGTTATCCAAATTGTACAAGTAACAGATGAGCTCAAATGTTCCAAGTAACACTCACTTGCCACTAGAACAGGCTGCTATCAAGCTACAACTTTCATTTCAACGTAAAATTTACTGAGGCAGTTGCAAAGCCCTTTTTAATTTAAATGGAAGTTAAGAGTTACTGATAAGAAGACAGAAAACTCCCTGTATAACTGTGTTGTAGCCAACTACTCTGAAAAACAAAGTTTGGTGCATTATAAAAGTAAGCATTATTTTCCTGTCATACATTGACAAGTGTAGAAGGTAACATGGATATGACTCGAAGGTGGTATGTAAAGCAATATATAAAGCCTGGGTATTAAAGAGCTTCATCTTCTTCCAAATACTGATAAAATACAGCTAAGGAAACATAAAAAGTTAACAAGAGGAAAAAACATTGAGTGTTCTAGATTAGTTTTAGAAGGAGTAATTTACAGAAGATCCAAGAAAATAACTGGAGTGTAAAAAATTGTCTTGTTCCCACAAAAATCACTACCACCAACAACTGGCCAAACATCTAATAATTTAAAGTTCAACCTCAGCTAAATTTCTCAACCTCTTATTACAAAACATATTTTACCTTAATAAATAATATGGCAATTCCTAGCCCATTTAAATTAAAGCATAGCCTGTCAGTGCACCTTAGAGAGATTACAACTTTAAATTAAATGTGAAGAGTTAGACAACAATTCCCTGTTCTGAGAAACTGGAGATTACGACAGATGAGAAGGCCCATGAATAGTAACTTTATATATATCCTGCTATTGTAGGTGAGTAATTTTGAAGACAGCAGTTAAATACCACCTTCCTCATACAGTGAACGTACTTACGACTGCATTATGGTGTCAGACTCAGGTTACATTAATCATCAAAATTTACATGACCAACACTGCTGCTGTCTAAAGCCTGTTTATTTAGCCACTTTGTATAGCCCACAGTTTTTTATTCTGTTGTGCCAAAATACTGTTTTTTTCTGATTGCCTGAAGAGGCAACAGTGGAAGCTAAAAATCCTCTGCAAAATAACCCACAAAAGTGGGGCAACATAATTTTTGGTAATACATTTTGGACTGGGACCAATACATAATTGTACTGTTCTAGCAGAGCTTTCAAATGTGTTCTTTGGAAAAGGGCATCAATACATCTGCATAAGTGCACCAACAGTTCAGCACCTTCCACTCCTATTTAATAACCATATACAATCATATTTAACGATAAAATTTTGAAATGCTAAGCATAAAAAAACATTTTTTTCAAAACCAACCACTTGAGCATGTTATATGTGGCTCAGAGCACAAGGACTATCAATCTGTAAGAATATCACTCCTCTGAAAAAGCTGACGAGTCCATCTTTTTTCGCATACAGAGCATGGTGGGTACCGCCCCAAAGACTGCTTCTGAAAGAAAGCATGCTGCTGAGCAACATGGGCTTAGAAAAAAATTACAGAAATGCTACAGTGTTTGAAGGTATTAACAATAAAACTGTTCATGCACAATATTCTAATCCTGTTTCAAGTGAGTACAAAGGAGGGAATGGCCTAGTGTGAGGTAATGAGATGCTAAGTATTATGAGATCATACAGCTGTTGTGTTTATCTACTTCAAACTATGTGTCTAAAAATGTGCAATATGGGAGAGGGAGGAAGTAGGGAGACAGCTGGATGAAACAATGATGTAATGTCCAAGAAAACCACTGGATTCTTCCAGTTCTAAAAGAGATTATAATAGATCTTTCAGCAGTTGCACTGTCAAAGCAGTATTACTCCCAAATATAATATCCCCGAAGGGTTTAGGATAGGTAAAAGATATGGTGTCATTTAATCTGCTAAAAAGTAAAGGAGCTCTATTTGTAATGAAAGCTACTTTCTCCTGACAAAGAAGAATGTTGAAAAACCTTTTTCCATGCACTGGCCAAAAAACAGTCATGTATTAAGTGAGAGTTTTTTTTAGGGACTTAAACAACATTTAGCTTGTGGCATGGCAAACAGACCTGGTAATACTTGGACTACTGAAGCATAAAAAGCTTGCTCTGTGCCCATTTAGTCTATTTGCTCATGGCTGTCCCCATGTCACTACCACCTTACATATTTTATCAAATATAAACAAAATGTTCTCTTTTACCTTTGCGTCATAAATATTTTCAGTGTTGCTTTGTTGTGTTATTAGAGTGAGACTTCACAGGATAATGGGCTTGTGCTTATTTCAATTTCTTCTATTGTAAGCATCAGACACTGAAAAAGGTGCTAGCAGATGAACACTTGCGTTTCAGAGTTAACAGATTCATTGTTCCAATGCAGTTAAAATACTCTGCTGGATTAGGAATGTGAAGGATGAAGCAGCTGTACAGTCAATTTCTTACTTAAAAAGATTATCAAAGATAACAGATAGATCTTGCAATTTTACAGTGTGCTCTTGAATGTACACAAAAAGCTATTTTTATGCACTGCAAAAAACAAAAACATTCACATAGCTCACAGCTATCAAACTTCACGTCTACACAGGTAAAGTCCACCCGCCTTTGTGTATCAGTTTTTTTATCTGAAGAACGACTCTTTGGGCCTGTCAAACATTTATCTCCCAAGCTCATCTCTTTTACCCAGAGATCTTCATATCTAACCTGTCATTCATATAAACTTGTATTAGTTAATTCTGGTTGATTCACTCTCCAACTACTCGTGTGTAGACGCTGAAGAATTACATTTCAGACATGTTGCAGATGTTTTTATAGAAAGTCAGCAAAATTTACCTCCTGGGAAGCTACTTTTTTTTTTGTTTGATGACAAATGCAAACACAAATACCACAGTTTAACTTCACTGTGTATGTTCATCCAAATTCTGAAAATGACTGAATATAAAAAGATGCATGGAATTTAATTTATAGTTCTTTTTCACAAAAGGTACTTCATACTCCTTTCTTAGAAAACTGTTAACTATATCCCATATGGATTTTTTACCTGTTCAAATTTCCAGCCATCGGACATTGTGGAAACCATTTGAGTGAGTTCCTCTTCCTGACACTGCAGCACTCTGTATACATGTTTGACTGGCACCTTCAAAAAGAAATATAAGATGCTCAATAGGGCATGGAATTCACTATGTTTGTGACTTGTCTGAAGTTGCCCTTACTCTCTAGAAATGGTAAGCAACACCACTTTGAATCCATCCAGAGCAATGAATAATTAGGACCATTTTAGCTGAGAGCTGTAGTAAATGCTATCAGAGCAACCCTGCGATCCGACAACCTAGCTTCAAGAGAAATTTGTCAATAACAATATAAGTTCGTAGTATCTCCATGAAGACTCAGTTACCAGGGAAGCCTGAGTAGCAGAGTTAAAGAACATACATTATCATATTCACTTTCATGAAGAACATGAGCTGCTATAAGAAGAGGCAACCTTCTCAATCACAGAGCATTACAAATAAAGAAAGCAACTTTGCTATAAAAACATATGACAGGAGCTAAACAGCATCTGTACATATGCTGCATAAACATACTGTATAAACAGCAGTTATACCATAGTTAGGCAACCTCATCATATTCAGAGCATTTAAAAGTCAATGAGAAAGCTATGTTCTACAAAAGCTGTTCTCTAACATAACTATTTCCAGAAATGACATTATGACAAATTCTACTATTACCGAACATTTTGGAACAATTACTTAGAATGTTTTCAGTTTTTGAACGAGATCTGTAAACTTTGTAAGCAGACTGGCAGGAGCCAGCAATTAAGAATATTAATCTTTGTATACTAGTGGTTCCAGATCATCCAGTGATGGAGGCAGCCATTCAGTATTTTACTGGGGAAATTAAGAGCTACATAAAAAACCAAATGGAACCCACTCACTACTTGTCATAGAACAAATAATCAAAAGCACATGAGAAAACAGCCTCACCTGAGAGATTCTGCTGTCTCTTTCTCTTATTTTGTCCTTTACCAGTTTAATTAGAGATGTGATATTGTAGAATTCAGCCTCTTCCAGTACACCTAGCATGAAAACATTTTTGGGAAGGCAGTGTAACTCAAGACTCCAGGCCAAAATCACCAACCAGTTCATAAGATTATCCTCTCAACAGCTACAGAAAATTATTTCTTTTTCCCTATGATAAGACAGTTCACCAACCTAACAATTCTGGCTTCTTCCAGGTACATGTAATTAAATGTTTGGCTCATTCCAAAAAATTGTTCTAAAAATATCCCAAAGAAAACTGATGCCATTTCATATACAAAATGGGGCAAGAAACAAAAAAATGCGCACAGATACCATTCCATAGCAGACTGATAAGACTACCATACCTCAGGCCCTGCCTCAGGTTAGAATGCAAAAGAGAAATTTAAATAATCCTACTGAAAACTTTTTCTTCCTGTCATTTGAGATCTTAGAGTCTGAAACAAAAGCTTAAAGATATATACTGCTTCTACTCACATGTTCAAGACCTACTGGTTCTCCACACACAGTATGCTTAACAATGCACATGGAAATTGTATTTCATACTATTTCCCCCTAGTATTGTTAAATTGTATTTATCTTTGATAAATTTCTTCAATATGCTATCAATACAGTTTTATTACTATATGTTTTAAAACAGTCATCCTCCATTAGGGTAAAATTGATACAAACTGGGAACAAGGAGGGAGAAGCTGGGGGCAGAATTCAGTCTTTAAAGGCATATTCCACACATCTGAACATGCCAGAATTTCACTTTTAGTTTGCTTTGCATCTGCTGAAGCTTGTTTCCTAGGCAGCATTCTTTTGCTTACAGAGAACTAAACCCAAATATTTCACAGTCACACAGAAAAGATACAAGATTACACAATAAAAGGCATCTCCTCTCTTGTTTGAATACTTATGTTCCAACTGAGAATGAGGGTTGTGAAATCAGGAATTGTACTCAAAATGCTCAAATAACCCTATATACTATAACTGCATGATACCTATCCATTTTGCTTGAAACAGATAGAAATGCTACACTAGTTAAGGTTTGCCATCTTGTTCTAAGTTAGTTTTGGTGATTCAAAAGAAGTGAAAATAATATGCAAGTGGCAAGCAAACAAGACACTTAGGGATGTCTTACCTTCCTCAGCTAGGTCCTTGTTAATAACCAATTTTCCGTGTCTGAGATAGTTCAGCACTGGCCCAAAGTAGGTTGGGTCTCTGTCTATTAAATAGGCACCTGTTTCATCCTAGATTAGAAAAAGAAACAAACACAAACCAACCAAACAACCCAAAACAAAGCAAGAGAACACCAAAGCCCAAACCAAACACCCACAATGATTTGAACATCCAAGGGGGAACTGCAAGCTAATATTCATCTTGCAATGAGCAGGTATTCAGATGTAGCCGCATCCCTGAAAGCTGGATTTATTAAAGACAAAAGGAATTAAACAATATAACTGTCATAGTATCAGACTGATCAATCAAATCATCCAATGCACAACTTCTCTTATCTGATCAATCCCTCTAACCCCTTGTCAATTATTAACAACATCGTTAGCATGAAAGATCTAAGCAGTAAGTGAGAACACTGAAAGTTAAGGTTAAAAATAGCACTTAAAACCAAGAAATTTCGTTTGGGAGCCTGAAAAGTCAGAACAAAGGCTACATTCTAGTGAGCTTCAAGTACCAGTTTTTCCTCCCCCCCCTTTTTTTTTTTTTTTAGTTAAAGGCAAACAAACCTATTTCTTTTTAACCTCGACATTTTGCTTTAAAAACATTTGCTTTTGTCTTAGCTCAGTCGTACAAATACTCACAGGATACTGAGAAATGCTGTGTACCAAGCAAGGGCTGTACCTGCATCTTCTAAAAAAAAAAAGTACACTGAAGATGCAATTCCTACCTATCTCACGCAGACAATAGATCAAACCAATGCTTAGTTTACCGAACAGACAACAGCGTTTTGTAAACTGCAAAACAGTTCAAGAAATTCCTGCAGAGCTTATATTCTTGACAAAGAGATAAAGCAGCAACATTGATAATTCCTATGTTATTTAGAATCTATGTGTGAACCCCTGCAATCAGGACAGTACTAACATATTTTGTGTTGGCTGGAGGTCTAAGGAAGATTCATAGAAAGATTTCTAACTGATCCACTGCTCCTTTCTACTATCAAGTGGATTACTGACTGTATTAATCCGTTAGGACATAAGGTTTTGGTGCAACGGATGTCCTACAGATATATACTGGAGAGATATGGCAGCAACCCAAATACTTTTTTACTTATTCTTAATATTCTAGTAGTTTATGGGAGATACTAAAAAAATCATCATTACTGATAATCCTAGCTAAATGTGGATCATACTCCCTCAGAAATCATAGGTACTAGCAATAATTGCTCTTCCATATGAAAGAAATTCTACTGACTCAATCCTCTGTGTTTGAACATTAATGCTTATATGGAAAGGTTTGATCACTGAACTGTGATACCTGAAAGCTCGCTCTACTTAACAGCACACAGAGTTCCTAAAATGTTTCATTGGAAAAAAACATGGCGGATGAATTTTCAGGTACATAGATTTAGTTTCTGAATAACTGCACTTGTCTAACCAGGACTGGTAGAATGTAGAAAGACCACACTGAACTACAAAAGCCATAAACCCTTTCTATAATTACAATTAAATGCTTTACACACCTAGATACAGTGTCATTTCAGAAAAAGTGAAGGAGTGTATAATTTTGTATAAAATTAACTGTTCAAGAAAATGCTAACATATTAAAATGTGCTGTCAGTTAACCTACGCTCAGACCAGACAATGCTGGATAAAGTCTAATCACAATTTCTTCTGATCTAAGCCTGTGGTCTCACAAAAGCGAGATTATGCATCAAAACCAGTAGATAGATGAAGTAGTATAGTTTTAATTTTTCATCTATAAATATATTTACATTACCAAGAAACTTCAAGAATGTACAATCTACAGATACAACTCAAAGACATTAAAATAGCTGACAACTGCATGAATTATAAGCTGAAACGTATTATTTAGTAAAGGAAAAGAAACTGGCAAGGTTGGAAAGGAAGATCCAGAACAGATAAAAAGAAAAGCTGTTTTAGAGAAAAAAAACCTGTACTTGGTCATCATCTGAACTGCATTAAGAAACACAGGCCTTACAAAACTGGAAGTCTTCCCAGTACAGAAAAAACAAATCTCTAGAAATAATCTTCTTCATTAAGATGACTCTAACTTTTTACACTGCCGTGTTTTCTCACATCATCTTCTGAAGCAATACCGGTCATCAGCTCTACACCACTACAGAGACAGAGAGGTGGGTCACAGAAGCAAAGCGATTAAAAGCTCTAAATGAAATCTTAAGTAACAAGGGCTACTTCACTCCTTGCACAAAAGGCCTGAACTTTTTTTTTTAAAGGCCTACATTAACTGAAATTGGTTTTTTCTATGTTGATTTCTATATACTAAACAAGCTTCCAACAAAACCACAAAGGGAAGAAGCTGTGTCAGGTCTTCTCTTTCAACTTTCACCTTATGAGAGGTCATACATGAAAAAAATACCATCTCAGTAGTATCATAGTTTATTCTATGAAGCCTTTCAGACAAGGTGTCCTGAAAAATAATAAAAAGAAGGCACACAAAAGTCCTATAATTTTTTGCTGTAATAGATTTTTTTTTTTTTTTTTTTTTACATTAGTAAATATCAACAGTTAAAGAACTCTGGCTAAATTCTAACCTAAATTGGCGTGCAACCCAAATTCTGTCAACAGGATTCACTTAAGCATCTCAATTCCATGCAAAAGTTGCTTACCCAGATTATAGACATAGAAAATATACATTAATTAACATTAAGAGGAGGATGTGTGTCTTAAACATTGACCTGACAGCTCAGATATGCTACACACTAGCACCAGGGAGTCAAGAGCCAAGAGATGAACCAATCAGCAAAGACTATTGTAACCATATGCAAATAATGCACAGGTAAGTGAGGCAAAAAACTTACTTCCTCAGCATCTTCCCATAGAAAATGCCTTATCACTCCTCCTTTTGAGTGAGCTGCCTGAATATCCTTCAATGTATGCTAAGCACTTCACGTTGAAATCACTAAGAAAAGCCGATTACACTAGATCTTTGAGGATATTTATGTAAACATAAATCCAATACAAGCTGACACAGAAGTGTACTCATCTGCTCTACCTAGAACTCTAAAAATGCAATTAGTAAGTCTTTCAGAATATTATCAGGACTGTTTTCATCTGCATGTACATGAAAACACACTGTATTATCACATGTAATTAGCATTTTGACACTTTTAAATATAAACAGTTTTATTGTACGATAAAATAATAAATTGCAAACGTGATCCAATGTGATCTGGATAATTTAAAGAGGTAGCTAGTTTGCATGTATATAACTAGCTTTAGGCTTGCTAGCTTAAGTATTAATAGATTTTGATGTCCCAGCTATGAAATTTCCTCTGCTAACCAGTAAATTGTTTTTTTCTACAAGCTTTGAGCAAGTCTGCATCTTCACTGACACAACTAGTGTAGGTATTTTGAAGGCATTTCCCAAACTTCAGGTGAATACCACAGATGTCAGACAAACCTATATTCTAATAAGGTTTCAAAGTTCTCTCTCTTTCAGATGTATTTTATCGAAAGAGGTGTTAATGTTTACCAGAACAGCAGCAGAAATTCAAGTTTCCTCTCTATTCAGTATAGTCACATCACCCCACACTTAAGAGGTGCTTCCTGCAAATGTTGACATTCTTCATAAAAAAAAACAAACAAATGCACGCTATCTTCGTGCATCCAACCCTAAGCTGCTAGTTAACCACATGACTGTTTGTATCTTTACCCAGCTCTACCTTTGCATTACATTCTTCCCTCAAGAGTTTTTCCTTCATTGTCTGTAAGTTCTAGGCCTTTTTCATGCATTTTTACGAGGACACCATTTAGAAGACAGCATTGCCCAGGTACAGTGAAGACTGCATTTGTTTATTACCACTCTCCCACACTAATGTTTAGTTCAAGTTACAAACACCAAGGAATTTTAGAGGAAACCTAGTAACTTGCTCTTAAATTTTCAATCACCTGGTTCAGCGTACCAACGAAAAGTCAGTGTAGGTCACAATTACATTCCTTTGAAAAATACTGACCAAAGCAACTAAATAATCATGTATTCCAGTTGCAAATGTTTTCACTTCAATCTTTATAGAAACTGAGGCTCAAAGGAATCATAATGAACACTTAACCTGATCTTAGTTTAAAACACACAAAGAACTCAATTTATTTACAGTGAAATATAACCTTCAGGAAGCAGTGGTGAAACCTAACCATTCCAGTAAATAATTACTGTCACTGCTAATATTACATACATTCTAGCAAGGACATCTATAGCTTGACACTTTGCTAGCTGGATTTCACAATACCTTTGCCAGACTGAACAGGCTTCACTACTAGATTTCTTGTCTCCATGTATGTACTTCTGGACTGAGAAGTCATTCCTTAAACTTCTTGCAAAAAAAAAAGTTTTCTTCTTTAAAACTTTTCACCACATCGTATTTCACCTTGTGACTAGTCACTGCCCTGCTGTGACCTCGAATTGTGGATGCCAGAATCCAGTACGGGACTCCAGTAGGACTCAAAAGGTGCACCAAATACATACACCTCCCTCATCCCATTTAACAACCTCCCTAAGAATTGCATTAAAACACCAGCTGAAATGTCATAAATTTATTTCCAATTAATTATCTTCATTGGGATCTATACTGGATCTGGATACCCTCAAGTCATACCACCAAGCTCTTGGCTCAAAGCTGTATGTTCTAACATGAATATTTTTTAAAATGACATCATTTACATATTCTGAGCTCTGATAAAGGCAGCAATATGCAGAGAAATACAGTAATATTTGGTACTAAATCTGGATTTAGATATAATTGTCTCCCCTATCATCTGTGCTTTTTAATATTGAACTGGTGAATTTTTCACAAACTGTGTGGCCTGAAAACTTTGAGTGTCTGCAGACTAGCAGTACTTCTCAAAACTACATCAGTAACACAATCCACCTGACAAGTCAGAAATCTCAGGGACAAATGAAGTGTATCTGTTACTTCTTAGAATAATGACTACGATTTGGATATTTCTTAATGCTGACAGTCAAGGTTGCACTACCAGGAAGACTTTCATTTTTCTAAAACACTCAGTGCTTGCATGCTTCCTTTACTTTGATAGATTCTACGCCAACTTTAGAAAGGCATTAAAAATCAAGCATGAATACTACTGCCAAAACCTTATTAAGAAAGCTTGACAATCTCCTTCTTATGGGAAAGTTAAAAGAATGCTAGAACAGTTTGCAAAAGAAAAACTGGTATTTAGCTAAAATAGGAAGATGCTGAAATAGGGAAATATATGTAAATTATTAACAGTAATGCAGTAAAAGCATTAAATTAAACAATGGTGAAAAGCTGAGAAAGGCTCTGCTTGTCTATATTTATGTATTCATCTCTAAACCAAGATTTAAATACTATGGAAAACAAATCCTATTCTGAACAGTAAATATGACCACCACTGCTCATTCATTTGCTGAAATGATTCTCAAACAGTCTTAAATACAAAGTTGTGAGAGACACTGTGAAACACACTAAATTCAGAGAGTCAATGTCACTATCCTAATCCATTCAACACTAGTTTGGCCACAGGGTGTGCCGAAGGTTAATCTTTCTTCCATTACAAGTGGCAACATACCTGACAGCAGAGACAGGCTGCCCTGTCCTATTCAACATTAGTACCCGAAGGCAGTTTAAAGGCCAACATGCTACCTTTCTTGAAGCCTCTCAGTTCTTTACAGTAGCAAGCATTAAGGAAGTCACAGAATCACAGAATATCCTGAGTTGGAAGGGACCCACAAGGATCAAGTCTAACTCCTGGCCCCGCACAACACAGCCCCAACAAATCCCACCATGTGCCTGAGCTCTGTCAAGTTCATGGCTTGGGGCCATGACCATTCCCTGGGAAGCCTGTTCCAGTGTTCAATCAACCTCTGTGGAAAGAACCTTTTCCTGATACCCAACATAAACCTCCCCTGACACAGCTCCATGCCGTTCCCTTGGATCCTGTCACTGGTCACAGAGAACAGAGGTCGATACTGCCCCTCAGAAGGAAGATGCAGACAGTGATGAGCCTTCCCTCGGCCTCCTCTTCTCCAGCTGAAGAAGCCAAGTGACCTCAGCTATTTCTCATATGGCTTCCCCTTCTGAAACTTTGTGTTCCTCCTTCAGATGCTAAGAACATTAGAGCCTTCTGATATTGTGGTGTCCAAAACTAGCTACAGGAATCAAAGTGAGGCCACATCCCAAAACAGAGCAGAAGGGGACAATCCCCTCCCTTGACCAGCTGACCCTACCATTTGCCAGAGCACATGGCAGTGCTTTATCTTTTAATTAGGAAACCTTAGAGGAATGCTTTCCTGCTCTCTCCCAAACAAAGACAGTTGACCTATCAGCAGGCCACCTAAATTTTTAAATTTACTTTTATAGGTTAGCTTAAGCTCTCCATAAAAACCTCAACCAAAATCAAAGACAACTACAAAACAATTCCCACACCACCACACTTCAACTTTTTTTTCTTCTAACTCAGGAACAGTACATTCTGTTCCCTATCTTAAGTGTTCAAATATCCCTTCTGGAAGTTATGTCTGAAAAAATGATAAAATCTACTAATCTCACAGAAAAAAAATTTCAAAATTTATATATAATAAGCAACTCCTTATTTTCAACCTGTTGGTTATAGGGTTATAAGCTGTTCCTTTCTTTTCCCTAACTGTACTGGAAAACATTTTTTTGTCTGCGATGCTCCAAAATCTCTTTCAGAGCCAGCACTATATACTTTACATCCATTACTACATACCACATCACAAATAAAATCTTAATAACTTTGTCCCCTACTAAAAATGAGTCAGAGTGAATACCAAAACATTTAGCCACTACTTGCAATCTATTCAGAATATGCAACGTTTTTCTCCAAGAACTGCTCATAAGACAGAATGCTACGTCTAAGTGAAAGACTATTATTAAAAGTACTTTGCTCTGGTTCTTGTAATTGAACAAGAGAATAATGACAGTGCAGAAATAACATAATGTCAGTGCACGCAGATATTCCATTAAAAAGCTAGAACTAAACCCCGTCAAACATAAAAAAATTACACAAACGTACAAACGATACTGTGCTGTCTGCTGTATTTATGAGCATTTTTGTTATTCACGAACCCAACTGCTTCGCACATCACTCATTAGGCAACACTCTTCAGAAAGACTCCCTCCGCGGCAGCAGAGTCGTTCCTGCTGCCCCTCACCGCGGCGCCGGGCGCCGCGCTCCCTTCACGCCGGGGGCCGCCTAGGCAGGCGTCACAGCGGGACCGGGCACCAGCCGCAGCGCACCCTCAGCGCAGCAGGCAGGGAGCAGGCGCGGCGGCGGGGGGAGCGGGCCCGAAGCGGGGAGCGGGCGCGGCGGNCTGCCGGGCCTCCGGCGCACCGCCCACCGGAAGCGTCGGCTGGAACAGCGCCCTGCCCCTTCTCGCCCGCCGCCCGAGCGGCTCCGGCCTGGGGGCCCGGGAGCGGCTCTCACGTCTGCGACAGGGCCGCCGCCGGGCCGGAGGCCGCGGGCCCGCGTGTGCCCCATGCCCCCCGCCCCACGGCGGAAGGAAGAGGCGGAGGCCGCGCAGAACCCTACATGCCTTTATTACAGACTACGAAGCATAAGTGAAATCCATCGTCCAGTCACTAACTACACATCTACAGCACAGAGATCTGTCGAGAGGAGAATAAACAGTCATTAAATTATGAGATATGATTAAATCATCGACCCATAGAAAATTTATATAATAAAGCCAGAAAAAAGGTGTAAAATATAGTTTACAATAATTATTCACATTCAAGGCTGTACATCAATACATACAACACCATGGCCTCGAACATGAATTCAATCCAAATAATTCATATATTAGAATTTAAATAACACAGACTGAACTAGAGGCCAACAAGAGCCAGCAAATAACCTTAGAAGAATAAAAATACAAAAGTGTGTATCTTATATCATTGCATTATTGGCTTCTGTTTTCACGAGTTCTTGGAGGAGGGGAGATTGTTTTGTGGTTTGTTGAGGGGGTCAGGGGTTTTGTTTATTTGGGGTAGGTATTTTCTTTTTTTCTTTTTTTCTGTACATCACAGTTACAGCTACAAACCAGGTAGAGCATATTACATGTGTAACTGACTGCCACCAACCTGAAAACAGCATACAACTATCAAAACTGCTTCTGGTTCCTATTTTTTCTCTTTTGTCAGATACAGTAATTTTCAGTTCTGCTACCATTTTGGACATTCACCACATCAAATCATGTGCATAGTACATGGCCATAGGAAGCTTTGTCAAATGGCACTCATTTACATTCATGGCCCAGCTGACAGACAGATTTCTCTCTTGACCAGGGACAGGACTCAAGTAAATGGCATGAAGCTGAGCCACAGGAGCTTTAGGTTAAGTGTCAGGAAAAGGTTTTTCACTCAGGGTAGCTGAACACTGGAACAGGCTCCCCAGGAAGTGGTCACACTACCAAGCCTGCCAGATGAAGACAGTGTCTGGCACATGGTGGGATTGTTGGGGAGTCCTGTGCAGGGCCAGGACTTGGACTTGATGACCTTGATGGGTCCTTTCCAACTCAGTATATTCTCTTTACTCTAAAACCAGGCTATTGGGTGCTTAAGAACCTCTCCAATTGTTTGCTGCATAACAGTAATTTCTTCTATGAAAGAGGAAACATTCTGAAATTATCAGTCATAAATGAAAACATGCCATTTTGGGTTACAGAACTACTTGTCTGTAAGCTCACTTGATCAACTGATGGACAATCTGCATCATGAGGCTTTGCAGGAGCATTTCCATTTGATTAATAAAATATTTCCATGAAGTATTACAGGCATTCAGCAAAATTTCAGATATAAATACCACACCTATTTGTGCAATTTACTAGTAGAAAGAATGATCAGAATCCATCCACAGAGGCCACATCTTTAGGCAACTATTAATACACAAGTTCTCACCTCAGCAAGGTGTTGAAATCAAATGTTTTGTCCACAGGCCAAATGAAGTAATTGTCTTGACTTTACTAAATCATTCAAAAGAAAATGTACGTGTGGGAAATTCCCATAATTCTTTAAAGTTCCCAGCACAAAATATAATTGTATCAAGCACATTAAATTAAGCATCTTGAACTATGAAAGCTGATTAGAATCATCACATCTTTGTTTCAATCCACAATTCTTTTCAGACATATATAGCAGATACTTCACAATTAAATCATATCAGGAGAAAAGTAGAGCACAGTACTGATACTTTGATCTTTTCAACACCTAAGTGCCTAGCAAATGGAATCGTAATAGGCAATATCAGTTTGCTAACAATGCCTCAACATCACATCTGAAGTAACTCTTAATACAAAACCTTTACAAAACTGCACTTTAAGGCAAATGGTAACAAACTGATTTCTCAGTTTATTAAAGTAGTCTTAAACGTCTTGTGACTGGGCAGTAGTACTTCATCCTTTTTTAAGTTCCACACCACAGAAGAAGATGGAATAAATACCTTTCTGAAGTTCAAATACCAAGCAAAGTAAAATTATGTCATTATTGACCAGATTCTTCATAAATGATTGGCAATTGTTCAAATTGCAAGAGATGGAATGAATCAACAGACTGGGTTTTCAGTAGGTCTGCAGTAAGGAGGAATCTTAAGTAGAGTCTTCAAGTACCTAAAATATTTTTTTTCTGCTTTGGAAACCGTAGATTAAAAGCAGAAAAATCACCTGGCCTATGTGCAGCTCTGAAGAACCTCCCTTGCACATTTCATTCCATGAACTCCCATGAACCACAGGAGTGATCTTCAGGACAAAGAGATGATTCTACCCCACAGCAGGAATAATGATTTAAAATGGGTACCAGTCCTTC
The DNA here is from genome assembly GCA_013398275.1 of Promerops cafer. Lineage (NCBI taxonomy): Eukaryota > Metazoa > Chordata > Aves > Passeriformes > Nectariniidae > Promerops > Promerops cafer. Next base: position 525,672 of record VZSE01011628.1, on the reverse strand, counting down.
ATAGTATGCAGCACCTGTCAACACACATTTAAGTGGACAAACTGGTAAACCATACTTGAATCCACGATTGCTTTGTGATGCCTCACTCTAAACTCTTGCCACCTTTCAAACCCACAGATTCTACATATAGTCCAAGAAATAGAAATACCTCTCCCAGGAAAGTTCTAGTTCCTTCCCAAAAAAGCAGTAGCTAAGTAAGACTGGATTAGGAATACTGAAGCTCTAAGTGGAGTGATGCCTGTAAGACATGCTCACAGTTTTCCAATAACAGCATTGTCAATTTTAAAAAAAAGGACTTCTAGAATGGAGGACTTCTAGCTGGAATGGACAGCTTACTGCTACCAAGATCTGGCTGGCTGAAAGCTTTTGGTGGGCATGATGAAGTCTACTAAGAGAAGACTTTCAAGGTGTGAAAAACCGTAATTAATTTGCAATGGTAAAATGACTAAAAATCTAAATATTACAGAAAACATGTTTAAGCACACCTAGATTTCTACCTAGTTAACAAGCTAATGGAGGTAATTTTGCCAGACTTTTATGTGAGGCCAAGTTTTGTCACACTGAACAGCAGTAGCATTGTGAATCTCTATCACTGCCAAACTCTCCTGTATAAAGTTGGGAATACGTCTGTCTAGATCTCTGTACCAGAGACTAAATCCAAAAGTGATAGGGTTGCCTCCAGCGGACACAACACATGGCCGGAATTTGACAGCTGGAGAACAAATGGATAGCACTGCAACAGACTTAAAATACATGTCATCTTGGTTAGAACGGCACATATAGCTTACGACAGACACAGATCAAAGGTACACCGTGCTGTTCAAATTTGAGTGACAAGGAGTGTACTTTGGATGTGACGAAATTTCTCATGATGCAAAGGGAACATGTTTCTATCTTCCCCAGCCATTTACAGGACCCCTTCTCTCCCTTAACACCAGACACAGTAAGCCAGGGATTTGCTTCTCTCTTCTGTACGTGGTGGGATACAGAGGACTACAGGAATGCAGCTGTTCCAAAAGAAAAGGCAACTGCACTGTCACTTTTAAAGACTGGAAAAGCTGAACTGCCATCAAGTTCAACCACATAACACAGCTTTTAAGAGATCAATAATGAATCTCCTTCACCCTGTACAAAAAAATATTCAACATTCATGTATTTTCTGAGAAATCTGATAAGCCATTGTTTGTAAGATACTGCTTCTAGACAACAGTAGCCTATGGGTTTTTTCAACATTGTAGAGAAACCTTTCTTTGGTAGGAGGAAAAGCACATCATAGTATCACAACTCAAAATGCAAAGTAACGGTATGTGTAGTGAGTGAATAAATAGGTGTGATGTTTATACTGCTTTTAAAACAAGGAAGGAATGCCTTTGTCCAGACCTAGGTCATTCTCCTCTGCAAGGTTTAGGAACACAGGCATGTTGAAAATACCACTGGGGAATGTTTTTTTAGCACACAGGAAGTTGTGTCTTTGTAACATGACAAGAAATGTTTGACCACAAAAAATAGCCATAATTTTGAAGAGGATAAAGGAGATCGGTATGAAAAATATTTTCATTTTATAGATATGCTTTAAGTACCATGCATTTTCCCCTTTGTATCAATATCTGCCTTTGATTTTCTCACCATATTACTTTATTATCTGTATTTCAATTCCTTACATTTTTTCCAGAGCTCCTGAATGTCTGGCCAAGGACCAAAAATAGAATTGACATCTCATTACACAATGAGACAAAAAAAAAAAGTCAAGTAATCAATTGTACAAAGTTTTCACACTTCCTTCTCTACCCAAGTAAATAGGTTGGCCCCACTAAAATGCACAACACATGCACACCCTGGAAAGAAAGCTTCCAGTCCTCATCTGCTGCAAAGGCGAAAAACAGTCTACTATTTCAATAGTAGCCTTTTCTCCCCCATACTAACTAGTTTGTCTTTTAGTTAGCATTAGTTAAAAGCATGCTGGTAAGTTTATTGTCCCTTGATTAAACACACACATGACTTACACTAAAATTTCAACTTAATGTTTAAAATGCTTCAGAAGCCAACATTTCAGTTTTAGAAATTTCAGTGCTATGTTCAGCATTTTACTCTCTCAAAAGCTTTATCATTGGAGCCTGTCTGCCAGACAAATACATCTGATTCATTCACATAATTACTAAAGTACCACACAAATCCTGCAACCAGAACTATGTTAGGAATTACACAAGGGTGCAACTGACCTGGCTACAAATGCCATATACCAATAAGATTGGGGGCTGTGAGGAAAGGAAGAGAAAACAAAGAGGTGGTACTTAGGAGAGGCATATAAAAGCTCCCTGATGAAACACAGTTTAATGATAATCTGACCGTCACAGAAAACTCCAGCCCCATAAAATGCAAGGCTGGTACATGATTCGGCGTGTGTGCGTGTGGATTGGTTTCATCTCATCTTAAGTGAAGCTGGTAATGCAAGATCTATCCACTAGTCTGCAGCAGAAACAGAACGGAAGTGCACAAAAGCAAGATCTTCACTGCAATGATATGCATGTGGAAGCCTCAACAGAAGCACAAAGAGCGAGCAAAGCAACCCTGAATTCCATTAGGTTTTTGCTTTTCTTCCTTTTTTTCTTCTTAAAAAAAAACCAAACAAAAAAAATTAAACAAAACCCCCCAAAACCCCACACAAACAAAACAAACAAAAAAACCCCAACAAACCCCCCCCCCCCCCAAACCCCAAACAAACAAAAGAAGAAAACCAAAACCAAAAAAAACACCAAAATAAACCCCCAAGAACATTTTAGATGTATGCTTCCCCTTGAGATGGTAATAGGTGGGTTGAAAAGATTCCTCTGATCGGCTGCACACGGAGTTCTAGCAGCAAGTAGGGAAACTGGGAAATTTTGGATGAGCTTTACTATTTTGCAGCATTCTGGTGGTATCTGTGCCGCCAAACTTCATGTATCTTTTTGCACCATTTATGAGCATTCCCACTTGGGTCCATCAGGTAATATGTCCTGTTTGGCTATAAGTGAACAACATTTTAATGATTACTCCAAACATAGTTTAACCAAAAAGCCGTAGTAATTCTGCACCGACCAATAAAATAATTATTCAGAATTAGTTCATTAACTTTCTGAAAGTTAAATTTCGTTACAGCTATATAACATTATATATTACTGATTAACCATACATCTGGCACCTGAATATTTTTAAGCAGTCAACTGACAATATATTATACACCTCTCATGATTCACTACATACCAAGAGGGCTAAATTTTAAGAAGTCCTTAGGAACGTCCTTCAAAGCCCAAAATCCACTTATGGTTTATTTAAACACTAATAATAAAAATACAGTAATGTGTATGTCAGAGTGAGTTTTTGTGTGATTTTTGTTTTATTATTATTCGATTTTGTTTGGGAGTGTGGATTTTATGCTTTTTTTTGTTGGTTGACTTTGTTCAGGTTTTTGTTTAGTTTTGTTTTAAATTAGGACTATGAAATTTTGTATCTAAGCAATTATACTTTCTCCAGAAAAATCTTTTTGATAACTTACAGAAATTGCCCAAGGACTTTACAGCAATTTACAAGGAAAATTCAGAAAAGAAACTTACCGTGTGAACAAAAAAAGTCTTAAAATTCTTGGCTTCTGGACGCAACTCTAAAGACCATGGAATTTCTCCTTTTAGAACTTTGTTGACAGGATCCACATAATACAGGTGGGGCCCTTCCGTAAGCAGCAACTGGCGCCGACGTGCAAACAATCCCTAACAAGAAAAGTAGAAGCAGCAATGCAAAAATAAAACCATGAGGGAATCAAAAATGTAAATTTACACATCTCTGAACTGAACAACAGAGGCAGGATAAAACCAGCTCAGTGCTAGGATGGTATATTTGGGTTTGTGGGGGGGTCTTTAATTTTACTTTACCTATTTGACCTCACTCCTTTTTTAGGTGTTGCAGTGCATTGATACTACATGGCAAAACACAAGTAATATTTTAGGAAAGTATCTTCAAGTTCTAGCAAAACATAAAACACCTAGCAGTACAGAGTGAAGCAGAATTTATTTCTCAAAGAAATCAATAGTCATGATTTTGTAGAAAAGACTATGAAGAAGCAGGTAGTAACTTAGATGAAAGAGAGCCCTCTTTCCTCTAAAGCTGGTGCAGACTATCCTTGCTTATCTGTAAACTGCTGAAGTTAACACTTAAAGCTGTTCTAATGCCACCTGTGCCTCTTTCAGGATAAAGGCACAAAGTCAGATCCAGGAAAAAATTGAGAACAACATGGGCTTGTATTTAATTTTTTTGTATTTTTGGTTCAGACCACATTCAGACATGCATCAAGAAAGAGTGTTTATTAGATTATATCAGACTGGGAGGAGGAGGACAAGCAAATAGTCATTTGCTACAATCTCAAAATGAAAGCATCAATAGCAGCTTTACTTAGGCTTCTCCAAGAAATCAAGAGCACATCACTAAATCAAGGAAAAAAACCAATCTACTCACAAGAAAACACTGAATTTTTAAAAATAACTTATTTATAGGTGACAAAATGTTTAAACAAGGAAGCTTTAAAACAGGCTGCTTATCTATGCTGAAACTGTGCAAAAATTGACAGCTCAATCGTGTTACAGGAAATCAAGAAAAGCCCTTACCTTTCTTTTGTCCACTGGGCCCATTTTTAGGATTAAGTTATTCTCTACAAACTGATGCCTTAGGAAAGGAAAAATAACTATTACTCCAGAAGTAATTCTTTCACAGAAACAGCTATAATGATCAAGCAGCTTTTCATGTCACGCCCTAGCATGTCCTTTTCCACGAGAGTCCTGAACAACTTCAGTACATGAGTTTTGGACTCTTCCTTAGCCCAGACCAGAGTTTTTTCTAAAATTTGACAGGGGGTAAAAAAACCAACCAAACAAAAAAACCCCAAAACCAAACAAAAAACCCCAAAACCAAACAAAAAAAAATCCCAAAGCCAAACAAAAAAAACCCCCAAAACCAACAAAAAAACCCCAAAACCAAACAAAAAAACCCCAAAACCAAACAAAAAAAAAAACCAAAGCAAAACAAAAAAACCACCAAAGCAAAACAAAAAACCCTCAAAACCAAACAAAAAAAACCCCAAAACCAAACAAAACAGCAACAAAAAATAAACAAGAAAACCCCAAACAAACCAACCAACACCTTAACACACACCCCCCACCCCCCGCCCAAGGAACAACAACTACAAAAATTCACACATGAGAGACTTCTCTAAAGAGTGAAAAGAAATGCTGTTACATAGTCTGGAGGTATTTTGGTTAGATATCCACAGAATAATATCATGCAAAAAATTCCACCAACTTATGGCATCTGTAAAAAAGGAGGAACCTTTTCTAGTTCTAGGACTGTAGAGCGAAGACTCCGCAGCACTGGATAGCGTCATTCTGCCTATCTTATAAACACACTCCACATCATCTTCTAGACCTTGTAAATTTTAGAAATATAATATTAGGGTTTTGCTGCTATTGCTTTAAAAACAGAAGCCAAGAAAAATCTAGTTGCTAATTGTTTACTTGAAAATACTAAGATTGACAAATATTAATTTGAATCAAAATCACTTATTTTTCAGGATTCTTTATTGCTGTGCAAGTTATTTAGATACATTCAAAGATCCTACCAAGGGTTTCCACCAGCTTGTTTTGCCAGAAGCAACCTCTTTTCGTCTTCGGAAAACTGTAAATCCAGCTCAAAGGAATTGTTGTCAAGATCATGAATATACTGTTCAATATTTCCTCCTGATGTCTGTGGTGTACTTGTCTCTGCAGCAGACAGTGAATGGGAAGAGGCAGAACTAGAAACTTGCATGCAACCGAACTGACTCAGGAGATTGTCATACTAAAGAAGGAAACAAAATGAAGTAATTAAATGTCTTTTATTAAAAAGCTTATTTTGCACTGAATTGTGGCTTTGAATTTAAGCATGCTTTAGTTTATTTTGCTTTTGGGCAAAACCCCAGCCTATTCCCTATATATCAGCAGGCATTTATGCAAAAAAGTATGATGGTTCAAAAGCAAGCCAGCCTTATTTTATCAAAATACTTGCTTTATCAGAAAACAAATGCTGATTTAAGTAAAAATTTAACCAGCAATATTTATTAGATTCTTAATAATTAAAATCTTCATTAAAATATAACTCATCAGTGGTTTCAGTAGAAGTATTTATATTAGTATTTATATTATTTATTTATATTAATATTCAATATTTATGCTACAATGGAAGTCTCAGGGAGCATCAGAGCTGAATATAGCAGTAGACAAACATACATTTCCATAACAGTCTTCATCATCCTCTGACATAGCAGGTAAATATGCTGTAAGTTTAGGGGGTGTCTGAAGATGTAGGTTCTCCCACACAATAGATTCGAAGAAGGGGTGAGCCTTAAGAGGTCCATATCCTCCCATTTCTTCACAACCTAATCGGTTGGTAGCATCTAGAACCTAAGCAAATTAAAATTAAGTTAAGCTGCATAAAATAATGACAAAGGGCAAGCACTATTCACATTTGCAAAGCACCATGTGAAAAAACCAGTGTGTCCCCCTGCGCCTAAGCATACATGTCTATAATACAAGGAGGTTGTCTATAATAAAAGATGTTATTTGTCAGTATGTCTTGTCAACAACATTTTGTATTAGATCAGCTCACAGATTTAAGGACAGGAGCACTTCTTTAGGTCCACATAATTTTTTGGCTTTGCTTCTTCATAAAGACTGAAACAAACATACAGAGAAGGCCTGATGAAGCACACCTCATTTAAGTTTAGTCCACCATCACATTCTAGTGATGCAGGAAGCTGTGGAAACTACAGTTGGTGTCAAATATCAACCTCTCAAGCACCTTAAAATGACACTGTTCTCAGTATACAATGAGGTTAATACAACTTGGACTTCACCATTCAGGAGACACTGGCTTGGCCATAGAACTGGTTTTGGACACAGGAACGCACTGACAGGCCTTTTAGGTTGTATTTATCATCATCAACAAAGGTTAGTATTTCCTCCTCATCCCCTGCTAATATGATAAACTGTTGAACTTAAAAAAGCTTATAACACCTAAAATGTTCTCTGCATATTCACTTGAGTGTCATGACTATTATCTCACTGATGGAACAGAACTACTTTTTCTTCCTATTTGTCAAACCTTCACAGGCACAGTAATTCTTAGGCTGATACTAGTGACACATGTCAAGTGCAATGTAACTGCATGCTAAAGTGCAAGGCAACTGGATTTATATTGTAATGAATATATCTGCCTGTGATGCGCAGAATGCTGTTTTCAACCAAATGATCCCTTATACAACTCAAAAACAATTAATCTGAGAACTATGTAAGCCTAAGTATTTGAATCTAATTTCTGTTTGTAATGCACAATATCTATAAATGTTTGCTTCCATTTCACAGAAAGACATTCCTTGACCATACTTCAGAATTCAGACTTTAAAAAAGTCGAAGTGCTGTTTAATAACAGATGTTGATTTTCAAGACAGTCCCCTACACAGTCAATAATGCTCACTGATGTTCATATTGTAAGATTTGCAAGAGTGCATAGAAACTTTCAGAAAAGAGAACTACATAAGCTGAATGTTTCCAATGTCATCAAACCATTTAATGGCAAATCAATTTCAGTGATACCTTTTGGTTCAAGAAGCTAGGCATTTAGGTACTTGGTCAGTTATAAAATCAACCAAGACAAGCGTACTACATTCAAGAAGAAAAGCACAAATATTTACCAATAGCTTTTCCACAAGGTCTTTTGCCTTGGGAAAAAATTTTTCTGGGAAGTCATATTCCAACTTTATTATCTTCTGAAATATAAGATACTCATTTCTGCAGAAGAGAAAAATATTAACTCTTGTTATTAGTTCTCCATGGTTCTTTCACCTTAACCTGAATAACCTGGACAAATATTAAACAAGAAATCTATAAGTTACATTCCAATAAATCTTCCTAGGGTGAAGGGGTACTATGATCCTCTAAGCACAGATACTTGAGCAATAACAAGAAAAGCTCAAATGACTCAACAGAGAATGCTGAGGATATGCCTTATAAATCTCTTCACATATAGTTACATAGTTACCATCATGGCACAAATTACATGTGAAATTCTAGGATAGCTTAAGGCATCTCCCTCTCAGAACTCTCGTTATAGCTGTCTAAGCAACTTCATGACATCAAAAAGGACAAATAAAAGCAGGCATGACATTAATACCAGCTCTGCATCATGAAAATACTTCAGAACTGGTAGTAAGGTAAAAATCCAATCAGAGGCAATATATTTATGATCCGCATGTAAATAACTAGCTCAAATCTCTTACCCAGCTCTAAATGGAGGCAATCCAGCTACAAGTTGATATATTATGCATCCCAGAGCCCAGAGGTCAGAGCTTCAAAACAAAGAGGAAAAACATAGCATCTTTTTGTAAAAGAAATCTTTAAAATGTAATTTAAAAAGAAAAATTCTTAACCTTCTGCTACTTAGAACATAGCATGAACCCAGTGGACAAACCTGCTTTGTTTCATTTCCACATTACTTTCACTACAGTCCTTGACAGAAGAGTAGGCTAGCAACACAACTTTCAAGAAAAAAATGTAGAGTGACAGTCCCACAAAAACTGACTCCAAGCACAAGTGGAAGACAGCAGAATTCTCAGTCAAAATAATGGGTAAGTAATGACTCTGAAAAGAATACTGATTATCCACATGACGATTCAAAGATGCATCCAACTTAATTCAATATATGCCCCTTCAGAGTTAAAATACTTTCCTCTAANAAAAAAAAAAAAAAACCAAAGAGAGAATGTATTACAATACAGTTTCTTACCTTTTCCACTTAAAGCTTTTCTTAAGACACAAACAAAAAGACAGGCTATAATGGTACATGAGGGAAAAGCTATGTTTTAGTGTGGTGGGTAAAGGAAAGTTATGTTTTAGTGTGTTGACCTGAGAGAACACTTTTAACTCATTTTGACTTAAAACTACTCAAATTAAGAGTTTTCTGTACAGGTGAAGCATTATGCAACTTCTAAAAGGAGACGATACTCTAACTAAATCTTTCCATTAGCCAAAACAGTCAAAAGCTCTTCACTAAAAGAAGATGTGAGAAGTCTGATGGTATCTCTGTCACTTCAAGAAATGCTACCACAAATTACTACACCTATTCATATAAATGATCCTTTTAACCTGTGATTTGTCAGCGACTAGCTAACTCTTCCATCATTGCAATAAAATAGATACACACATTCAGTAGGATACCATCAACAAGCGATTTTAATGAGTTAAGAAATTTCTTAAGGGCATGACTCATACCAGGCAGAGAGATGAGCTTTAAAATGCTGCAAATCCTAAGTATAGTTTAGGAAAGAGAACTGCAAGTTGATCTAAATACAAGTCAAAGAAAGCTGCAGTCTTCTCCTTAATTGAACAGCATGAGACATTCTGTTGTTACTACAGCAGGAAATACCATATTTGAGCCATCTTATATAAAACGGAATTAAAATAATTATATTACTTGGATAACAGGCTTTTCTGATTTATTTATGGGTAAGAAATCCAACTTCACCTTACACACCTCCTTTTCCAACAACACCTAATCCTGTTAGCTGAACTCAAAGTAGGTGAACTGAGGAAACCAGCCCTCAGAAAAGAAGCAATACTTAATAAGAAAAAAAAATTCAAACTCTCTTAACATACTCAAGCATCTTGTTTCTTTAAAATACTAAGCTTGCTTGCTTGATTTATCCACTCCTCCCCATTTGACAGTTTCCTGACAGAGTCAGTAAAGTTCTGGAATACAGTCCTCACCTTTTACAGGCAGATTTCTCTGTCAGCAGTTCTGGAGAAACATACTGTGCTGTCCCTACAAATGAGTTTGCCCGCGCTGTTAAGGAAATAGAAAGAAATAAGCAAACACATACTTATGCATAAGCCAATATTCCCCTTCCTCCCCTGTCCCTACTCCGTTAAAAAAAAAACACCCCAAAAGGCAATCCACTGCAAGTTACATAATGCTGCAAAGAACCCATGAGAATTTAACTTCTCTTCCTATACCCAAAACCTGCTTGGAAGAAACAAATCAATCTCAGTGATACCTGTTTGGTTCAAGAAGCTGGGCATTTAGGTACTTACTTAGTTATAAAATCTACCAACACAAGTTTGCTACAGTTAACAAAAAAAAGTCAACTGAATTCAGTTCAGCCTAGTGCTTTTTTCAGGCATTGCTTGCAGCATCTATTTACAGGCTATTAGTAACAACTGCAGACACATTAATTCTACAGCCTTCACATTTGTGCAATTCTTTCAGCCACTGGAGTTAAACATGTCAGCAGAGTTAAAACTTACTGTATCAGGTGAGCCATGGTACCTATTTGTTTGCATTCTTGTCTTACAAATGAAAACTAAGTAATCTGAAGTAGTTCAGCTTCCCAGTATATGTGGTAATCTAGCTGGTATTCCACTACACCAAATATTACTCCTCTGACATAATCTAAGTAGTGACAGTCAAAACTGTTTCAAGATCTCTTAGTGATTTAGGTGAGGCAATGATATTTGAAGGTTACCATCTGGTAAATACAACATATGTACATTTTCAAAGGATCACTTGGTATAATTATTGGTGTCACATAATGAATAATGGCAAACCTTGTCTGCTATCTGCAGATAATACTTTTGCTGTTCCGAAGTCTGTTATTTGAATGTGCATATCTTCATTTAATAAGATGTTCTCTGGCTTAAGGTCCCTGGAAAAGACAGATTTTTATATTCAAACAGCATACAAATTAAAGTTGAAAAACTGTCTAGTGACTTAGGTACATAATGCTATAATAAATGATGCAGACATTCTATAAACATTGTTACAACAACTTCTAACTTGTAGCTGTCAACCTGCAGAGTAACAGATTTTGTTAAGTCCATTAATTGACTTTTTTTTAAAACACCATGTAAATAATCATCTCAAAACTATGCTACTGTGTATGTCACATGTTCAAAAATTTAAAAAAAACAAACCAGACAAACAAAAAACCCAAACAAATCCCAACAAAAACCCCACCTCACAAAAACACACACAAAACCCCAAGCCCCTTCACTCCAAAGCCTTAAATTAAATAACATCTGACAGATTGATATGGCATTAAGATTTTGTACGTCTGTTTCCTCAGTGCAAAATTCCAGTTAGTCAAACACTGGCAAACCCAGCCCCAGCTGAATGTCCTGACCAGGTAAGAACCATAGGTCACCTCCATGCATAATCTGCATTTCAAATGCATGCCTACCATTTACATAGACACCACCTCTGATCCTGAATAAAACCAGACTTCACAGTATCACAAACACAATAGGTAGCAGTACAGAGTTAGATGTCAAGAGGTGCATTAGAAACAATTTAAGAGCATTCAGTTACACTGATATGATATGCCTTCGCATCAAGTTTCCTTAGCTGATCCAAAAAACCCCGACATACTTCCCTCCTAAGCAGAATCTTTGCTCATAAAGAAATCTAGGAACATAGCAGTTGTTTTGTTTGACTGGTAAGAAAAAAACAGTAAAAACTGAACGCTGTTGCTATCAATCACTGCAGCATTATTTTCTTCAGATTAAAGCCGTCTACTATGGAAAAGTATGAGTTGTACAGTTTAAAGTCTGGAAACTACCACAGAGAGCAACAAGCCATAAAAACCCTGTTGATTTTCCTGTGCCTGTCCTAAGAGAGAAGTAGAAAGTACATGAATGGAATGGACTCTTTTAACAGTTCAGTGTAGGGCTTTCTTAAGATACATATGTATGTAGATATATTGTACTCTATACACACATATATACTGTTGATATAATTTATCATATACCTACATTAATACTGGATTATTGATCTAAGCTATATATCTAGATACATAGAGAGATATCTGTAATAAATTTTCTAGGGTAGCCTGACATCTTAAAAGTGGTTCTATCTCATGTCCTATTTCTTCAGGCAGCAAAAAATCCCAAGAGTTTTCAGGCATTGCTAGCGGCGTCCTCATACTTCATACTAAGTTCTCTAATTGCACAATTTTACTGTTTTCTTTCGAGCTCCTCATAGGGTCCTTCATATAAAAACAAGTATAAAGCAGCTCTTCTCCAATATAAGATTTCCAATATAGGCTTAGTAATACTGACCATGATGCTATATTCATTTTATAAGCATTCTCTCAGCCTCAACACATGAACTGTAAAATCAAAGTGAAACCGGGAGTTCTTGAACTTCCTCCCTGCCCCTGTAGAAAATCGTATGCTTTCAGTACTCTCCACATCCATCCCCCTTACATTCTAATTCAAATTATTTCACAAGAACTTGAATTTAAAAGGAAAAACTCTTTTTGTAATAACTGAAAGAAATAATGCTATCAGAATTATAATGTCAGCTTTTTGCCAACTAGCATCTAGTGTCCCATGACAACTGCTTGGTAACCTAAACACAATAGATTTCTTACCCAAAAAGAAGTTCTGCAGCTCAGATGTCTAGCACTTAAAGCTTTATTTAATAAACGTGAATGACAAAACATGATTATCCAAACAATATATTACATCAAGAACAACTTCGAAAGTACTACTCAAAACTTCGCTAATTTCACCACTTACCTAATTATTGTGCAGCTTTGTGGAAATTGTTCACTCAGTGAAAACTGATATCGATTAATTTTATTTGATTATATAGTACACATTAAGCCACACACAAAAAGAATTCTAGTTACTTTTGCTACATAACAGTACAGGGAAAAAAACCAGTTAAACAAAAAGTCAGTTTCTGGTTTTCAGGCCAACTGATGAAGCTTGAAAAGAAGCTTTTGGTAATGTTAATCCAAGGCCAGAAGATATTCTTACTTTTTCCTGCTCCAACATTTGGTATAACAGTGATTGGCTCTCCTCCTCAAGTTTGCAATGTTTAACTACTGATGTTAACTGTGCTAGGGCTGATCAAATGCAATTTGTGCTCTTTAGCTTTCCACAAAATCCAACTTTCCTTTTAGCTTCACAAAGAACATTTTTAGGAAAAAACCCACCTCTTACATGATCAACTACGTGTCTGTCTCATCTTTGTATTACCTGTGAATTATTCCTTTGCCATGCAAATACTCCAGGGCTGATACAATTTCAGCAGTATAAAACCTTGTACAGGTCTCATCAAATGAGCCAATTTTGCGTATATACTTTAGCAGCTCTCCATTTTTGGCATAGCTAAGTCCAAAATCTGAATGTAACTTAGTTAAGGTTTATCTCTAAGCCACTCTAAAACAAAAATCCCCACATCTTATTCCAAAGAGAAGAATACCACTAAAAATACATGAACAACAGGGAAGAAGTTGGTTAATTTGAAACTTTACAAGTAGCAACCCCTAACAATTTCTTAAATATATCAACAACCTAGGACATGGGTCCACATTTCTTAGCACAGCAAAAACTACATAAAGGGTTAACTTTGTAGTTTTTCCAGAGAGTGACCTGAATAATTAATTTAAATGACATACATAACTGTCTTCAAAGAGCATTATTTACAGTAATAACTGATAGAAGTTAAAAATTGTCCCATCAACTGGAAAGTACCAGAGCAAGTGTTTACACTACAAAAGAGGCCCTGTGAGCTCATGCTGTATGATACATAGGGCTTGCCAGCACTACTAGCAGCCTTTGGGAAAACCAGAAAACTACTTACTGACCCCAGAAATAGACTGATCTATACCTTTACACTTGGCACAGCCAATTCCAGGCAGAAGGTTTAAGAGGAAGTTCACATAATTAACATTTTCTTCGCAAAAAAAAAAAGAAAATAAAAAATGCCAATCAATGAGCTTCCAGGATAAAACTGCACTTTGCAATTACTGCTAGAGAGAGCTGGGGAAACAGTAGCCCAAACAGAGGATTCAGATGATTCTATAAGCACTTTCATCTTTACATACAAAAAAAAAAAAAATATTAATAGCTCCTAATTGTATAAATGAAGCTAGTAGGAAATACAGCTGGCTACCCCTATTTTAACTGCAGGAATTACTGTGTTTTACTGCAGATACACACAAACATATATACATCAGGAATAAAACACCTCTGAAACACTTCTCATACATCCCAGCCCCACCCCCCCCCCCCCCCCCCCCCCCCCCGATTTAGAATTTTTAAATTATTTTAAACTTGGATTGTTACCAGTCACTCTTCAACATTTACCACATGGACAATTTGTTTCATTGCTGCCCCCCCGTCCCACAAGACACTTACTCTTCTCTTTGAGAGGACCCACTCTTTCGATCTGTTTAATTTCCTTTAAAAGTATGACTACAAAAATTGCATCACATACATTATTTTAAATACTTCAAGTTATTTCCATCCTTTCTGTTAGACCATTTTTCAAGGAATCAAAAATGGGCATTGTTATTACTCTTAAGAAAGTGTTACAGCAAGTTTTAATATGCAAAGGATACATAGCTTTTCATCATCCTGAAAGGTGAAGTAGAGTTTCACAAAAAAAGGGTGATCCAGACGGGACATTACATCTCTCTCTCGTGTCACATATGGTACCTTGTTTTCTTTTATGATATGACGTTTTTCTAGAATTTTAACTTAAGAAAAAAGAGAGAGTAAAAATGCAAGAGGTACAAGTCAATGAAGCCCATCTTGTTTTGGAGTTTTTTGGTTATATATAATTAACATGAAACCACTAATTCTGTTCCTTCAACAGGTGTTTTGTAACTGGACTACACTGATACTATATTTTCGAAAAGTTCACATTAAAGGAGTCAATACTTACTAGCATATTCTCTAGAACTTGCCAATTCTCGAGCCAAGACAACCTGTTGCCAGAGGAAAGAAAACATATTGTAACTGGCCACTAAACACATACACTAATATTGATCTTCCAGTAGGTATTTGGAGCACAGCAAAATATTTAAGCATGTGTTCATATTAGGCTGGCTTCAGCAAGACTTCTGCAGAAACTCAGTTCAGCAGACCAATGTTTGTTTTGCCAAAAGACTTACACATATAAGAGTGTAAATACCGAATTATTTTTTTCCAGAAGAATTCTGAAGACTGTAAAATAAGTCAAAGTAAACTGCTAAATTTTCTTAAAGGGGGGAACAAAAAGCAACAAGTACACTGAGGAATACTTATAAAAACAATTGTCACAGTACTTTCCTCAATACAGATGGCAATGATTGAAAGATAAATTTTATCTGAGTGAGCAAAAGTAGGAAGTGAGACATAACTTTCAACTATTTACAGTTTGTTAGGAAAAAGATTTAAATAAAAGGAACGGAAGATTTCCAATTAGTAGAAGCAAGGGATGAAATTTCAGGCAAGCAGGTTTACCTTTTTAAAGAGAAAAGCTTTTGGAGAAACAAAAGGCTCATTTTCAAGAAAGAATTTTATAAAAGACAATTTTAGAGACAATCTGAAAAGTCCTCTTGCATGAATGCAAACAATAACCTCGTAACAATAGATGAGTACAGTTCTCTGTTTTCTCTCATTTTAAGTTTATACCCATTTCAACACCTTGCTAAAATCTCAACTTTATACTCTTTTTTTTTTAATCACTGCACTAGGCTTGCTTCTAATACCTTGCAAAATCAGTTATAATAGAGTACTCCAAAATATTACCATACACACCTGATGTTAAATGTTAGGTATTTAGGAAATCTAAAAAATTTCTATTAGAAATGTTAGAAACAACCAGTCTGTTAACATCTGCCTGTCTGCATAAGGAATTTTTGAGATCCTTCTGTGTACACACGTAACAGTAGATAAGATGTGCAGTGTATCTCTGTTGAGTTTAAAATGCAGCCCTGGCACTAGGTAAGAGTTTGTGGTAGCTTAACAGAAGTCCAAGAAAATGGAATATATTCATCGTGACCTTGAAGAAGTATTTTTTTAATCTGAAGCTGTCATTGGATATATGGTAATATGAAGGCCCCTGCTTTTTGAGATAAACACTTTTCAGTTAGAATATTGGTGAGGATCTTGGGGAGTACAGTCATATCTCTGAGTCTACAACCATGTTTAACATGGACAAATCATATGCTTTTTAACAAGATGTTTTGATAACAACAGAAAGATACATGCCCCACAGATCAAATGCTCTGAAGTTGATACATCAGAGGGTTGCACTGCCATCCAGGGAGACAGGTAGCAGAGCGCTGGACAAAGTTTATCCAGAGTCTGGGCTAAGCCTTATGAATTTCTCCTCCTACATGGAACACGGCATCAGCTTTCAGAGGCCAAAAGCAGAAATGAAAAGTGTACAGCTGTAGCAAAGCGTCCTGGTATAGCCAAACCACAACAACACTCTTGGATTCTTTAGGGAAACCTTCAAGTTATGCAAACCATGTGTTTGAGCGCAAATTACTCTTGACAAATACTAGAGGCCTGCATCCTAAACACTGAAGTAGGCTATACTGGAAGAACCGAAAACCCCAACATTTAGAGACCTACAACCAAAAATTGTATACAACAAATATATGAAAACTATACAGAAATATTATTGTCTTACGACTGGGAAACTACCGAACCATCAAATGAAAGTATTAATTGCTTCATGAATTCATTAAGGTAACACTTAAGTAATTCATTTTTGTGCAATGCTGTGGATGTGAGAAACAAACCATTTAAGGCTACTGAACACAAACATACTGACTGTGACTCGTGAAGTCCTCAAGGACCAGAGGCTGAGAAAAGAATACTGGGGAAGTATCAGTGTTCTTTATTTTGAAAGTATCTGGCAGTACTTCCTGCCATAGACAGGACATCGCATAGTTTTTACCACAAGCTCCTAGACCAGTTCCAATCCTTTATAGCAAACTTTTTACATAACCTATTATGGCTATCACACTTACATTAGAAAGCAATGTTGATTAAACATCCAAGCATCAAGTCATTAGGATACAACAGCACTTTTGATCAATTTAAAAGGAGTTTAAAACAAAAATTGCCATCCATATTTAGGGTGACAACTCTAATAAGTTAAATTTAAATCCATTATGTCCTATTCATTTACTCTTCAAGTTGTTTTCTCCACATTTCAATCTCATCAATCTTACACACAAAATTTTCAAATTTATCTAAGCTATCTGTCACTTCTAAAAAAAGGTAAAGTTACCGTTGAAAAAGATCCTTCACCCAGAATTTTCCCAAATTTGAAGTCATCAGGTCGTTTCTTTCGAGGCTGTGGAGGCTGCTGTCCCGTATGTTGCTGCAAGGAGTTTGAACTAGATCTTGATTCAGGTGCTGTGCCCTCCATGTTAGATCCCTGTCTGTTGCCACAAGCGGAAATGACAGATGGAGTGCTGGAATCTGCTTGGTTCCTCACCATTGAAGGGGATGAACAGGAGCATAACACCACACTTGACTGGATTGGAACAGCATCATACTGAAAAGAGAAATTAAATTATTATTCCCATACCTGACGTAATTACCATGCACAACTGCACTTTATTTGCATACAAGGATCATAAAAATTCTTCTTTGAAAGGGTTATCATTAAAAATCTCTTTAGGAGGGAATAAAAGTATTTATTTTGGAAATGGCAGCCTCCATTTGATAAATAACTCTATTTAGGTCATGCTGTCATATAGCCATAGGTCAAATGTCTGAACACTTTAATTCAAGAATGTTTTTTTAAACTCAAAAAAATGCTCCTAATGCCAAGTTATCAAATTTCATGTTATCTTCTCCTATGAATAACATGATCTTAAATTACTAGTCATACAATAAACACCTGTATTTACCAGTAACATTAGTTCAGAGATCCAAGTTACAATGAACTCTAAATGAACACATGAAAGCTTCAGTGGAGACAAAGGACACATTCCTAATTTTTTACTTGGAATTGCACTTTCTCTGGTAGTATTTCTCTTTAGTACACACTGGGGAAGGACATATCCTAAAAAAGGCAGATCAGCTGGAGGGTTTAATAATCAGCAACACCTAAAACTTTTTTTGAAGAATGCTCTGGTTCATGACCTTTTAAAACAAGGGAGATTGCATTACTTAAATTGTACATATGGCCACATAAAGGCAACCCAACTGCAAAACAAAAAGAACAGATACAGCCCAGAAAACAGCAAATACAAGCAGATGCACTCCTAAATCTGATTAATGTAATATACAAAGCAAATTGTCATTTGGTACCCTTTTATTAATTTTCCCTAAGTAAGATCAAGGAACTTTGTCAAGTTGCTTTCTGCCCCTTTTGGTAATACACCTCAATTAATCTATCAGGGTCTGCTTCTGATGTTTCACTTGAAACTGGCCACAAAATACAAACAAACAGGAGAGCTCTGCTAAACTACTGCTGATGAAAAAAAATTGTATGTAAACAGAGGAAATACTTACGAAAGTTAACACCATAGCTGAACATTTTTTTTTTTTAAATCTCAGTATTCTAACATACATCCAGCAGAATGAAACTATGACTTAATGAAAATCACCTAACCTCAAAACAGGTGTATTGTACAACCATGTCAGAGAGTCTGTAACACACATCATGTTACCAAATTAAAAATTACTTCTCACAAAAAGAATTTTTTACCTCATGAATTTCAATTTGAAACAGTTTTCTGCATTTTTGTCAGAAAGCACCTTAGAAGGGAATTGGACTGGCACTCACTCATGCACATGGTCTTAAGGAACCTAGCTCCCAAATAAGCGATTCCTCACTTGGCTGTGCTCTGTGCGGTAGAGAAAAGCTGCTTAAATTGATACTATTATTATGCATATACACATTAAAGTCTATGTCAGTTCCTTTTATGCCTTATATACATATATTTTAGCTGACACCCTCTGCAGACTAACTATGTCCCCAGAATTTTCATATCCCAGATGAATCACCTCTGCTTCAGACAGCTACTCACACAGCAGCGTGTCTAAAGATACACACTAGCTAGAATTAAAAACAGATCGTAGCCTTTCCCATCAAGACTGCAGCAAGACTGACACAAGCATGAGGGCTCAGCAACTGAAGCGATGCCAGTATAAAACCCCTCCCATTAAATGAAATACAGTAAATAAAACACACATACACACAGACTAAATATGGGGATCTAAATTATGAACTGGCTCCAGTCACAAATGAGCAAATGAGGTTTTACAGGTAAATAAAGCAGTAGCATTGTGGGAGGGGCGGTCTGATTAGATTCTGCAACGAGCCAGATCACCTTGAAAAAGCAAACAAGCAAGAAAAAAATCCACTGCAAAAGCATCAGAGCACTGTGAGAAAAGGGGGAAAAGGTGCTGGATGCAGTGTGTTTCGTTAACACAGTAGCTGAAACTATGAATATCAAGTTCAGAAAAATCCTGAGAGAAGAGACAGGAGTAAAGGACTTTGTAGGAAAATAAGGTTATTTTCGGCCAGAGTATAACATCAATTAGTCCCCTGACTTTCCCAAAGGAAAGTCAAGATTAGGAACAAGGAGGACAGAGGAACATGCAATAGATTTAAAAGGATCAGTTACCTAAGAAATTACAGAACTATGCAACTAGGTCTGTTATGCTGCACCTCAGCGTTTATAGAAAAAGATAATTCCTACACTCGCCCTTCCGCACTCCATATACTCTTCTTTAGTATTTTGTCTTGTATTATTTACCTTCTCAGTTTTATTTTGAAAGGCTCCAAAAAACATGTCTGCAGAAACCATATATGTCTCTACATACAGGTTTTCACATATGCCAGAGACAGAATACAGGCCAGCTTATCTGATGTAACCCTGTACCATCACTCTTTTGTAAAAATCAGACTAAAGATCCTTCTTCTGCCAGATGCAGACATTTTTTTAGTGACATACAAAGTCAGTAACAGATAATTTAAAATGTTCTAAATTGCATCTGCAGTTCTCAGAAGCTTGGGGATGCTCTCCTTCAAGCAATTATCATTTCTCAGCTGGCAGCAAGTGAAAGCACAGATCCTCACATAATAACAACAGACAGACCTATTGCATGTCACGTATCACCATGGACCATACTGATAACGACTGATCTAGTAATTCTATTTCTTTAAAAACTAGTCTCTAACACTACTTTCCCAAACCCTTAAGGATTCTCCTTTTCATTTACTTTCATATAGAAGTAGTTTCATTCTTTGTGCAACATACTTCAGTTTGTATAGGAAAGTTTGTATTTGAAAGTTTGAAAACCTTTCAAGGAAGAAAATAACATCTGCTGAATGTATGCGGCATTATAGATCAACAGGCATTTCAAAATCTTCATCAGGTAGTTTTCACTAAATAACTAGAAACAGGATTCCTTCTATTTATAAACGAAATAGATACTAATAGATACTAGTACTAATACCGGTCTTTTCCCCACTTGTCTGCAAACAGTAGAAATAAACGAAGTAAGCTGGAATCAATGCAAAAAGCCCCCACTAGATAGGACCACATTTTTCCTTTCCTCCCTGCCACCTAAAAGGACTTATACCTTTTCCCTTTGTAATTCAGCATTTTGACAACTGCACTACCAGTACAATTGTTAATGCACTTATATGCATCAAACACATACCACACTCCTCTAAAGCAACTACAACCACAAGTGCATCTCCACTAGCTTTTCCCTACCACAAAATCTGCAACACTACTTTGCTGAGACTGTTCAATCAACACTGACAGCAGCAAAAAAAAGTTTTTTATACAGACTGAGCTTCTAAAACTTACTTCTCTACTAAGTGACAGGATGTTGAACACTGAAGATGACCGAGAATATCTTTGCTATTGCTGAAATTCTACTAGCAAGACCTGTTACAAAGAAAATCAGTATGAACAGGGTCCTGACCTCTCAGCTGTCTGATAACACTGAGTCTGACTGCTGACTATTACGGAATCTCAAGCTGCACTAAGACATAGGGCAGACATGATCACAAAACCTCTTCCATCCTACTACTTATAAGACTAATTTTTTTTGGAAGCAGACCTTGGTAACAGAAAGTATTTTTTTACACAAAGCAACCTGACCTTTAAACCTCAACTGGTACTTTTGTTTTAAATATAAATAATGCTAATGAGACTATAAGCTAGAAGACTGGCACAACCCAAGATTCTGCTAAAGGCAGTTTAAGTTAGACAGGTTTAACCTGAGCTGTTTTGTAAATTGTTTTGACCTTGTCACGTAAGTCAAAAGTTCTGAAACTGAAATTATGTTGTATTGCTTACAATTTAAACATTGACAACCTAGAGTTTTAAAGTGAAAAAATTAAAAGCTAAGCAGTTATATTTAATATATTCTTTTCATGGCACACTGGTGTTTCAGAGGGTTCACAAAGATGCACCAACTGCATGTGACACACATCTCATATCTGAAAAAGAGCACCAGAAGAGATAAAGGGATAATTAACAGATATTACACACAACTTTTCCACTGGCCTCCTCCCCCTTAATATCCCACAATTAAAATGTTAACCTTCTCTATGTTCCCCAATAACTAGTTGTGACAGTCTCCAGTTCAAAGGTTACCGTGTAACACACTGTGGGAGTTCCAGCATGTTCCAAAAGAAAAACTCAACTGATCAGGTCAGATACTTAGATGGGCCTGAATGTATGTCCTCAAACTATGCCTCATAGTACCTAAAATGAGACTGCAGGCAAAAGCAGTGTAGTTCAGGTACAAGAAACTGAAGATACAAATCCACTGATTCAGAGTAACAAAATCCAACTAAAGGCCTCACATTTCAGTGCAGAGAGCACGGTACAGTTTGCACCAATACATACCATTCCCATACAGGAGCTGTTTGCAGGAAGTGTAATGATTATTGTGTGATCCCTATCAATACTTAACACCAGTTTTCCTTTCATAAATTCTGTTGCTGCACCAGAGTGAAGTGCCCTGAATGAAGACAACCCAGAGCAATAATAGATAGTGTGCTTTCATAAACTGCAGTAAACATCAGTTCTCAGACCTTACATGCTCATGTCTATTTATGCTCTGGATGTCTGTCTAAAAATGGATTGTCAGACCTTCTGCTAAGTGACCAACAGCATCCTCTTTCCATTAACCAATTGTACATGTATCTGTATAGAGAGAAACAATATACTGATTAATCAAACTTCATTGCACGCCAGTTTCTCTTTATATACACTTTGAATATGCTTAGAAGTTTGTCAGATAATCACAAGAATTTAACAATACATCTATCTGCCAAAATTATTATTGCCTTTAAGTAATTAAAATACTAGCCTAAAGAGAAAAAATGTTCATTAGAAAAGGTCATTAGATGCTATCAGACTGTCTTTTTGCCGTAACATAAAATCAAGCATGTAATGAACGGGACAAAACTCACAGTAAGCCAAGCCTCAGAAGTACTTTGAAAGCATCACACAGCTAGTTAACTGTTCAACCACTTAACAGGTTAACTTTGACACCAAAATACATACAACCATATTAAAACATCACAGTAACTGGGAGGTATTTAAAGACATGTACTCTGCTCACACTTTCAGCTTGACAGAAGTTCAACAGGATTTCTAAGAGCAAACACTTCTCTCAAAAAACCCAAAAAGCATTTATTAAAAAATATACCAGGTTGCAAAAATATTTTCCCAAAACAACAGGACGCTCTTTTCTGTAGAGTTCTTTGAAGACAATAGTAAGCCATTTTCTTCAAACTGCAGCAAACCCCATTCCATGTATTAGTTATTTGTAGATATTTAAAAAGCATTAACATCAAACATTAGTCTTGTGCTCTTGTATAGCAGTGGTTTGCATTTATGTTGCATAGAGCTCCATGAGCACTCTTTCAAACCTCATCATCCAACGGCATGCATATGATTACTGTAGAGAACTTAAAATTTAGCACATAAGCCAACAAACTGCCCCTTTAACACCACATATCTTGAAGAAACTGATTTTCGCAGTCAGCAAAACAGTCTGAAGCCAATTTGTCAAAATCTATACTTTGATCAAGGTTCATAAATGGTTACCAACTACTACATTTAAATGAATGTATTAAAATCTTATAGTTCAATTACAAAAACTATTTTGACATAAATTCATTTTGCAAGAGAATCGGAAGTCATACATCTATCTAGGGTGAAGTTTTTTGATCTCAGAAGTTGCCACGTGAAAAAACTGTTGTTTAAAGACCATTTTTAGGAATTAACCATGCAAATTCCAAAAGCATTTGGCTGCATAAAAGGAGTGGATTTTTGTTGTTGTTGTCCAGACAGACTGCTATGGTAACTGATTAAAGAAGTCTAGGCTCTAACCCACCAAAACAACTATGCTCACCTTCATGCCCAGTGTCATTTGAAACCTCTCTAATGCTGAAAGCATTATTAATGCTGAATGCATTGAAGCACTGCATAAAACCGTTTCCCCCAAAAAATCTCTTAACAAAAGACAGAAACAACCCTAATTTAGACAACGACAAAAGATCTTTAAAAATCATGTCCTGGTAATATATTTCAAAATTAAAGACTGTACAAATTAATGGAAGGAGAAAGCTTGAAAGCTTCAAGCTGGGCTTGAAAGCTTACCAGCTGCGGCTGGTACCTCTGCAGTAGTGGGAAACAGGTTTGTCTAGTGACATTTCTAGCTTTGTGCAGAAAATCCATAACACAGTTCATCCGTAAGTGAGTAATGAGGGTATCAGCTTCATATCACACCAGCAAAAATATAGCCAAGAGGCTCAATGCTTTGGAAGCCCAGAGAACATCTCTACATTCTTAGAGTGTTTTGACCTTTAGGGAATAAAGGTATTTCATCCACAAGACTGTTTCTGCTTCTAGAGAAATTAATTTTTCACATACCAAGTAATGCTGATCCAAAATTTTAGTTTATGCAAATGCCTTTCTCTAAATTTAACCACCTTACCAACAGTGGTATTTCTTGCCACTGATTTCCAAGATTCTAATTCCAAAATCAGGTAGGGATTAAAGCTAATGAAAGAATTTATAAGAACCTGCATATCAGCCAGTTACCCTCTAACCTCCTCTACTGCTAAGCAAAGCATTTAAGTTCCAATCATCTTCAGAGGCAGACTATTTAAGGCCCCCTTCCACTGCCTAGTACTTCAAAACAAATCAGAAACAGGAAACCACTCAAATCTCCAAGAACCTAAAATCAGCCTATGGCCCAAATAGCTATAATGTAAACAAGCCATTGAGAATTCATTTAACATAAACAGATCTAGGCTAGCTCACAAGAATACAAAAGCCATCTGCGATTATTGCAATAGTCTGGATCCCAGGATGCACCACCAGCTACCGCACAAGGCACACTGATAATCAGGTGCTACACAGCATAGATGGGGGCTCAGGCTAGCAAACACAAAAGGGCTTCCCTATGCCAGGCTCCTTGCTAGCAGCTAGAGGAGGCAAAGAGAACAGCTTGGGGTGAAGAACAGAGAAGTAGACACACCAAGGTGGCAGTATATAGATGGAGTATATGTACAAAGGATTCATGGCACAGTCAAGAACTGTAAATTCCTGCAGGATTACTAAAGAACTGAACCTTGAATTTAGTATTTTTTCCGAAGAATGTGCTAAGCAAGTTAATCCTTGCAATTTTTCACCATAAAGAATTATAAAATGTTTGCAAGTGAAGTATTTACAGCTTGTCTGCAAAGCAGAAATCAATTCTCAAGTTCAATATTTACTCACACAGCAGACCACTTATTTCCTACAGCAATTTTGAGTAGAATTCATATAACGCGAAAAATGAGGTTCTAGACCAAATAGCTAGCTTCATTTTGTTTCCAGTCCTTAGACTGCAGTAAGTATCCACAAGCTTACCTGCAAATAAGATGTCAGAAAGGGAAGTGGGAAGGGAGGAAAATCTGCTTCTTCCCCTTTTTTCCTTCTGCATTATATATACATAATCTAACTTGGCCACTTGCAAAGGAATTTTTTTCCATTTGAAATACCAGAAACAATAATTCCTTGGCATCATACATAATCTTTGGAAAGTGCCAGTATGAGGAACTTGGAAAAGGATTTTATCTTTCAAACATAGTGTTTTCTAAATTAAGGTCACTTGCATATTTTCTGAATGCCATAAATGTGCTAGTTCTACAGCAATCTGTATAGCTTTTCTAGACAAATAAATATATAAAAAAACAAGTTTACTGTTAAAAAACAAGTATTACTAAAATATTTCACATATTCATAGACCAAATTTATTTTTATTACTTTGCCAGTTGACTACATTTTTCAGTCTAACAAAGTGATTGTGCCCCTGGTTTCATGCCTTCTGTATAAAAATTCCTGCAAGTACTTCAGTAGTCAGCATCCCTTTCCAAGTTTTTCCAGCAATGCCGCCTTCCAACTGATCTGCTTTAGGAAAGTGCAATGAGCCTGAGCCTGCAGGGTATCTTACAACATCCAGCTACAGTAATCTACCTGTAGAGTTTCAAGAGCTAAATGAAACTTTACTTCTGGCACTGTAATAGATCAATAACCCAAAGAAAAATTTGTTTAAAAAAAAGCCTACCCACACGGTAGAATCATTGTTTAGTAGAACATCACTATTATACTCAGATTATTCTGTGGTTCATGTCCTTTCCACTAGCTCTAAGAACTTTTAATGTTAGAAATATGAATGCATATAAAACTGCTCCTCTTAAAACCTCTGATTTTTCCACCTTTGAGCACCTTTTCCACATCTGTGTCTTCTACTATTTTCTATTCCTGCAGCCTGCTTTGGTAAGGGATTTGATGCCTAGAAGATTTACTGAAAACTTATCCCAGTTAAAAGCCCACACATGAGTGATAAAGACTAGTCATGGCTTTATGATGAAAACCGAGGACAAGAGAATATTAAATAGATAGGCTTGAAGGGTTTTCCCTAAATACGTATCTGGAAGTTTTACAGCTACAAATAACTACAAACAGAACTCTTAACATAGTGTAATCTAATTCTTAACATTGATGCAAAACTCACTCTATGTAAGCTCTGAGAGCCCCGTTCTTTGAAAAGTGTAGTTCATATTAGTTCCACTGGGGGAAAAAAGGAAGCTAGCGACTTTGTTCAGCCAGATCCATGACTACACTATATGCTTTATCAGGTCAGAAACACTGGCAGAATCCAGTAATTGCTAGTGCAGCTGAACAGTCCAGTGAAGACGTTAATCACCATACTTCCAGACTCCTCATTTTGAGACGAAGGGCACTTCTTGGTTTGAGACACAATCAGCATTAACAGCAAATAACTAAGACCACACTGGCATCTGCAACTAAAGTTGCACTGCAATAGTTTCCTTCTTAGAAGTACAACTCCCTCTTTATGTCACATCTTCAGAAAATAATGGAACATTTTAGGAATTGTCCCTGCATACAAAAATTAACTGTCTAGGCAGAGACTTGCTAGAGCGTTCCTTTCAAAGCTGTGCTCTATTCACACCTCCCCTCCCTAATCCCATCTTATGCATTTACAATTCAATAATCACAGAACTCATTATGACATTAACTACATCACATAAACATTAACAGTAACCTGCTCAGTCTCAGAAATACCGGATTTCCCATATTTGATATCATCTGAATTACAAAAAGGTTAGTTGAATTGGGCCACCTCTGTATGGTACTGCCTGTCAGTACACTCACCTGATTAAGAAAATATTAAATAGAATGGAAGAGAAGGAATTTAAAAAAAAATTATCCTGACAAAATATCCTAATTTTTACTGAAATGGTTGTCAGTTGTGTTCTTAATTTTTCTCCTCTCTGCATGTTTTTCTTATGGGCAAGGACCTAAATTGTATATAGAAAAGGAACAGAAATGCAAGTATTTTTGAGAAAAAAATCCGAAAAAGATGGGCAATAAGCAAGAGCAGAAACACAAAGGGAAGCATACTCTCTGTTTAAGAGTCCAAGTAAACAGAAGTCATCTCTGATGCTAAGAAGCAGCTTTCCAGAGCTGTATTAACTAGCAAGAAAGCAAAACTAATTCCTTTAATAATCAAAAATTGGTTTATCTCATAGTCTTCGATGTAGCATTTATGTGCTCTTTAGGGCTATTCACACAGTACTTCTCCTCTTCAGTCAATAAATATGATTCTGTGCAACACCCTGATGAAAAAAATCACTGGCCATGAAGAGGAGAGCACACTGAAACAGCATGCCAAGAATCAACACGGCTATGCCATTCTCCACAGAAAACCCTCCTTAGCCAATTACAATTGATGAAAAAGTTTTAAGTGCTGCAGAATGAAGCTTGGCAACTTGCAGCTGACAGAACACAAGACCCAAAAGCACAGCAACATGCACATGAGGGTAAGGAACAGATCACTGCCAGGTAGTTTTGCCAACGTGAATGAAAGCTGGTGATTATTTTTCTTTTCATGAGGGAATGTCTACACTAACTGAACTGTATAACTTACAACACAAAAGAAGATTTACTATTACCACGTCTGTATACCAACTACACCTCCATCTTCTAGATATGTCAGTGCACACAAAACGAGTCTACGCTGTCAGACTAACGTAAACAACTGCGTTTGAAACGGCGTCCTACTATGACCCTCACGATCTTCCTCACGCGTTTGTTCCTACTACAAAAGAAATCGATTACAGAGTGACAAGTAGCTCCCACAGGGCAACAACGCCTGTTCTCCCGGCGGGAGACGGTCCGGCATAGCCACGCCAACGCCCCGTACCCGGAACCGAAAACGGAGGTCCGCGAGAGGCCGCGGTGCGGCCCCTTCACCATCGGCCTCACTTTCTCCCGCGAACGGGCTACGCTCGGGGGAGAACGGAGCCCTCCCGCGAGGCCCGCGGCGACCCAGGAGCGGGGGGCGGAAGAAGGACCGCGAGCAGCAGAGACAAGACTAGCCCCACGGACGGCAGCACCCGCTCACCCGCCCTGTTCGAGCGGGTGCAGGAGGCGGCGCCATTCGCGAAAGCCCACCGCGACCCCGCCGCCGCCAGAGAGCTGGGAATAGGCTGACGCCTCTCACGGGCCGGCCCTGGCGCCCGGGCCTACTTATTCCCCCAGCACCCCGAGGGCCGCGGCCCCGGGCGGACTCACCAGGGGGCTGCCGGTGCTGGCCGTGGCCCGCCTGGCCCGCGGGCCGCCCCCCGCACCNCCAGTAATTGCTAGTGCAGCTGAACAGTCCAGTGAAGACGTTAATCACCATACTTCCAGACTCCTCATTTTGAGACGAAGGGCACTTCTTGGTTTGAGACACAATCAGCATTAACAGCAAATAACTAAGACCACACTGGCATCTGCAACTAAAGTTGCACTGCAATAGTTTCCTTCTTAGAAGTACAACTCCCTCTTTATGTCACATCTTCAGAAAATAATGGAACATTTTAGGAATTGTCCCTGCATACAAAAATTAACTGTCTAGGCAGAGACTTGCTAGAGCGTTCCTTTCAAAGCTGTGCTCTATTCACACCTCCCCTCCCTAATCCCATCTTATGCATTTACAATTCAATAATCACAGAACTCATTATGACATTAACTACATCACATAAACATTAACAGTAACCTGCTCAGTCTCAGAAATACCGGATTTCCCATATTTGATATCATCTGAATTACAAAAAGGTTAGTTGAATTGGGCCACCTCTGTATGGTACTGCCTGTCAGTACACTCACCTGATTAAGAAAATATTAAATAGAATGGAAGAGAAGGAATTTAAAAAAAAATTATCCTGACAAAATATCCTAATTTTTACTGAAATGGTTGTCAGTTGTGTTCTTAATTTTTCTCCTCTCTGCATGTTTTTCTTATGGGCAAGGACCTAAATTGTATATAGAAAAGGAACAGAAATGCAAGTATTTTTGAGAAAAAAATCCGAAAAAGATGGGCAATAAGCAAGAGCAGAAACACAAAGGGAAGCATACTCTCTGTTTAAGAGTCCAAGTAAACAGAAGTCATCTCTGATGCTAAGAAGCAGCTTTCCAGAGCTGTATTAACTAGCAAGAAAGCAAAACTAATTCCTTTAATAATCAAAAATTGGTTTATCTCATAGTCTTCGATGTAGCATTTATGTGCTCTTTAGGGCTATTCACACAGTACTTCTCCTCTTCAGTCAATAAATATGATTCTGTGCAACACCCTGATGAAAAAAATCACTGGCCATGAAGAGGAGAGCACACTGAAACAGCATGCCAAGAATCAACACGGCTATGCCATTCTCCACAGAAAACCCTCCTTAGCCAATTACAATTGATGAAAAAGTTTTAAGTGCTGCAGAATGAAGCTTGGCAACTTGCAGCTGACAGAACACAAGACCCAAAAGCACAGCAACATGCACATGAGGGTAAGGAACAGATCACTGCCAGGTAGTTTTGCCAACGTGAATGAAAGCTGGTGATTATTTTTCTTTTCATGAGGGAATGTCTACACTAACTGAACTGTATAACTTACAACACAAAAGAAGATTTACTATTACCACGTCTGTATACCAACTACACCTCCATCTTCTAGATATGTCAGTGCACACAAAACGAGTCTACGCTGTCAGACTAACGTAAACAACTGCGTTTGAAACGGCGTCCTACTATGACCCTCACGATCTTCCTCACGCGTTTGTTCCTACTACAAAAGAAATCGATTACAGAGTGACAAGTAGCTCCCACAGGGCAACAACGCCTGTTCTCCCGGCGGGAGACGGTCCGGCATAGCCACGCCAACGCCCCGTACCCGGAACCGAAAACGGAGGTCCGCGAGAGGCCGCGGTGCGGCCCCTTCACCATCGGCCTCACTTTCTCCCGCGAACGGGCTACGCTCGGGGGAGAACGGAGCCCTCCCGCGAGGCCCGCGGCGACCCAGGAGCGGGGGGCGGAAGAAGGACCGCGAGCAGCAGAGACAAGACTAGCCCCACGGACGGCAGCACCCGCTCACCCGCCCTGTTCGAGCGGGTGCAGGAGGCGGCGCCATTCGCGAAAGCCCACCGCGACCCCGCCGCCGCCAGAGAGCTGGGAATAGGCTGACGCCTCTCACGGGCCGGCCCTGGCGCCCGGGCCTACTTATTCCCCCAGCACCCCGAGGGCCGCGGCCCCGGGCGGACTCACCAGGGGGCTGCCGGTGCTGGCCGTGGCCCGCCTGGCCCGCGGGCCGCCCCCCGCACCCGGACTCACCAGGGGGCTGCCGGTGCTGGCCATGGCCCGCTCGGACCGGGGCTGCTCCCCACCCGTTCCGCGCAGGGCGCTCGGCCCAGCCTGAGCCAATGGGGCGCCCGCGTCCCCCGCCCCTGACGTCACCACAACAATCCCCCCGCCATAGGCGGGGCTTCCGCGAGCTGCGCTCGGTCATTGGTGGCGGAAACTGTTACTCACGTTCGGGCCAGGTCAGAGCGTCCCCCGGCAGCCTCAGCGCCCGAGCCGAGGAGAGGATGCGCAGTTGTGGGATGACGTCCCCAGGAACTGCGTATGGTGAGGGCGGAAGAGGGCGGGGCCGCCGTCAGCACCTCCCCCGGACACTCACGGCGGGGTCTGTGCCACGACGGCGGTGCCAGCGCGGCGGGCGGGAGTGCCGCGCCCTCCGCACAGCTCGGAACTCAAGTGCGTCATAAACACAGTTCCAGTGCGGGTGTTCGCTCCTGAGAACCCGCTTAGTCTGCGTAACACTCGCGCTCCCTCGCCGGATCTGGCAGGCTGTTTTCCCTGCGGTCTATACGAGCCCGCGGTGCCCGTTAACGGCTTTCAGTCAGTCCGTGTGCGAGCCCGCCGGCCACAGCCGCCGGGAGGGACGGGCCAGCGGTGCACTACACTGCAGCGAACAAATTGAGTTTGTCGAGGAATTCCTAGAATTGTGAGGGATTACTTAAAAGGATGAGGCAGGAAAAGACCATATAGTTTACTGAACATCAGAATCTACAAAACACAGATATTTAGCTTCAAATGGGGGTGGCGTGGAGGGCCAGGGCAACCGCGGTGTCCCAGGGTTGATCCACTTTTTTCAGAAAGATTTTTGAAATAGCCAGCCTAAATCAGCTTTCCTGTATGACAGTTTTCTCATCCTTCTGCAGATGAGTAGAACAATTGATCATAATCTTGTAGTAGATTGGATGCATGGGTCAGTGGGCGTGTATGTGTGTGGTTTTTTGTTGTAAGCCTACGTCCGCTATGAAACTGCTGAGTACCAAAAAGCTTTTGTGTAACTTAGGGCAGTTGTACTGTAACTGTGCTTGTAGCTACTGAGTGACACTGTGATGGTTTTCACAAACGTGAGTTCCTGGCGAAAAGGCAGATTCTTTTCCGTGTGATCTGGTAAAAAAATTTTCTCTCCTCTGTTTACAGTTTTGGGTCTAACTAGACAGTATTGTAATAGTCCACACAGCTGCTTGAGCAGTTGGATTTATGTTTATGTCCTTGGATATTTTATAAGGCTCAAAAAGTATCAGGCTCATCACAAAACAAGTAAAATTTGTGGATCATACACAGCAAGTTTACAGCTATTTCAAAGATTATATAGCCAAGAGTTGTGAACACAAAGAAAAGGAAGGAACCAAAAACATCAGACTTGTAATAATATTACATGACTACTCAATTGAGCTGTGTGTGTCAAGACAGTTCTGTGCAGACTCTCATCCTGTTCCAGCAGGGATTATTTGGGCACATGTGATACTCTGATTCAGTTTCCCTGGGCTGTGGATCATCTGTACAGACCATATGTGTATTCCAGCATGTATGAGCCGAGGCAAACACAAATCAAGCAACAGCGTCACTATAGGCAATTTGCTAGGTTCTGCTGCTCAGTATCAGCAAACTGTAACATTTTCCTTTCTAGAAAAGCAAATGGTGCATTTAGAATAGAGGTAATAAAGCACACCACAGTAGCATTTAAAGCCATGAAATATCAGTATATCATATGTAATCCTTCAAGATGACAATGCTGTAGAGTCCAGTGGCTTCATCTGACAGAGTTTAGGGTACCAAACCTGCTGGAAAACTTGGACAGTAGAAATTTTTATCTCCCGTTCAGTTGAAAACAAACTCAGAAACTAAAATTTATTAGAAAAGGGGACAACCACAACATCTACAAGTTTGTCATCAGTCTCAGGAAAAAGGGAGAGTAAAGGCCCGTTATTGTTCAGGAAAGGGAGTGAATAGTAGATAATGTGTAATGAATTGAAGAATAGAGCACACCATTTTTCTTCCGGTGAACAAACTAGTTTTAACAATGAAGATAATATTCATTTCAACAACATAATAGCACACAAAAAATTTGAGTTAAAGTCCTTAGCAAGTGTGTTAAATTCTGCAGGGACAGATGAAATTTGCCCTAAAGTATTTTTTGGGGAAAATGAAAGAAAACAAAACCACCAAAACCAACCAAATAAACAACCCCACAGAAAAAAACTCAAGCAAAATGTAAATAACTGAAGCAGTCAGTTATGTCAATGTTAAAAGTTATTTTTGAGAAGCCATTCAAGAAACATAACAGGACTTCAGATTGATAGAGTGTCTCATCTTCAAATGTAGGAAAAGTAAGGCCCAAAATAATGCTACACCATGTGGATAAACAGAGAAACAATATAACTTCCATCTTTGACAAGAAAGTTTACTTGCTGCTAACAGGGTAGGTAGTATATAATTTGACTTTGCTACGATTTTTGACACAGTTCAGTTTTGAAGGAACACTAAGGAAGCTAGTTGACCTAAATGCTAGCACTTAGTCTTGTTAATGAATTATTAAATGTTTTGATAATGCATTTCAGTCTAATCATTAGCAGTTTCTTGTTAAAGTGGAATGGCATTTCAAGGGGCGTTCCAGGCTCAGACTTGGTCTGATTCAGTATTTTCATCAGTTTTGGTAATGAAATAGAATGTATGTATACAAGATTTGTGATATTATTCTGGGAAAGATTTTAGTCACTTGGGGAGACAAAAATGAGGAGAAAAAAAGTTTTGACATATTTGAAATACACTCTAAATAATATGAAATTATATGAAGTGCAAAGTATTGCACTTCAAAAAAGAAAGCAAATGTATTAATGTAAACTCTGAAATAATAGTTTACTAGCAATATCTTGAAATAGGATGTGAGAGCTACAGGGTACCAAAATTTACATAATGAATTAATAGTGAGATGTTACTGCAAATAAATACTATTTTAGCACAAAGTGACATACAGAATTGGAGAACGGCAGCTAGTTCTTATTTCACTCTTCATGTAACAAATGAGGATGCAGTTGAATAAGTATATCCAGGTCTAGGCATGATGCCTTCAGGTAGTTGTGAGGCAGGTGCAGAGCATCGGGGGAAGTAAACGCTGCCCGTGGTGGGGGACGTGGGAGAAACCGCCCGCGGCGTCCGGCATCCGCCGGCAGGGGGCGGCCACGCGCCGAGGGGCATCGTGCTGCCCCGGGGAGCGGGGACCCTGCCCCGGGGAGCGGGGAGACTGCCCCGGGGAGCGGGGACCCTGCCCGGGGAGCGGGGAGACTGCCCCGGGGAGCGGGGACCCTGCCCCGGGGACGGGGAACCCTGCCCCGGGAAGCGGGGAGACTGCCCGGGGAGCGGGGACCCTGCCCCGGGGAGCGGGGACCCTGCCCGGGGAGCGGGGAGACTGCCCCGGGGAGCGGGGACCCTGCCCGGGGAGCGGGGAGACTGCCCCGGGGAGCGGGGACCCTGCCCGGGGAGCGGGGAGACTGCCCCGGGGAGCGGGGACCCTGCCCCGGGGAGCGGGGACCCTGCCCCGGGGAGCGGGGAGACTGCCCGGGGAGCGGGGACCCTGCCCCGGGGAGCGGGGACCCTGCCCGGGGAGCGGGGAGACTGCCCCGGGGAGCGGGGAGACACTACCACATCCGCTCAAGGGGGCTATCCAAATATAACGTACCTGAAACCCGGGCCCAGAGGCCGTACAGGAAGCGACACAAAACCAGAACTGAAGACAAGCTATGTCCCTCAGACCTAGCTGGAGGCTGAATAGAGCCCTCATGCCCGGGGCAGTTTATGTGAGTAGAAGTCCCAGGTGAGAGACAAATCCAAACCAAACCAAACCAAACCAACAACCCCCAAACACCACCAAAAAACAAACCTGCAATTAAACCAAAATCTTTGTCACAGAACATTTTCAGCTCCTTAGTGGCTTACAAGCACTGCTTAAATATCTTCCAAAATAGTTTCTTTTGGCAAAACTCAACAGAAGAAAAAGGGGGAAAGGCTGTCTACTTTCTTCTGGTTGTAGGTGATACATATAGCATGCACTCAGTAGTCCCAGGATATAAAAGGCTTCACAGATTTGACCAGAGCCAATATTATGTCTCCTGATTAGACTGTAGTTCTCTATCTTCCACTTCAAGGATATGTATCACTCTTAGAGGCAAAAGTCACCCTTACAATATTTCAGAGATTCTGGAAGAAGCTGTGAAAAACCATAGCTTGAACCTAATACCATTCTCAAACATGACACCGAAAAAAGAACAAAAAGGAATTTAAAAAACCCCAAAAAACAAAAAACAAAAAACAAAAAAAAAAAAACAAAAAAAAACCAAAAGCAAAAGGAAAGGGGGAAAAAAAAAGGGGGGGGGGGAAACTTATTTATTCTCTTGCCTGACAGTGTTGCACACTCAAATCTACCTCGCTTCATCAGCTTGCTCCTAGGCATTTCTTTGAGAGAATTAATAAATGGACAAGAGAAGGTTATAGAGAAATAGACTATAACTTATTTATTATTACTGAAAACAAAAGGGCTTATAGAACTCAAAAGGTATCAAAGATGACATGTTTACAAAAAACCCCAACCCCCCTCCCTCTCAAAAAAAAAGAAACAAAAAAATTCCACCCAACCAGCCTCCCCTGAAANAAAAAAAAAAAAACCCAAAGGAAAAGGAAAGGGGAAAAAAAAAAGGGGGGGGGGGAATATAGTGTGCTTTTTTAGAAAATTTGTAGTATTTCAGTGGCTGAATAAAAATGAGGCTTTGTTTTTCCAAAGTCCTAATTGTAAAAAAGAAGCATTTTGGTTTTTAGCTGCAACAACTAATATTTTTAAGTAATTCCATAAAAGAAGAAGCAGCTAAAATTTTTAAGAGTTTCACCTGGAGAACTGCTGATGCTGGAATATCATTTCAGCCTTTTAACCATCAGCCTGTCATCATCTGCAGACTCAGTTCTTTCAGTCTTCCTATCTTGCCCTAATGGACACAAGCAGCGCAGTCTTTGACTTTTCATTTCTCTCAAGTAATTTCTGACTAAGTTTAATCTCAGTTTTCTTTTGCTTCTCTATTCATGAAGTTTTGCACTCTCCCTTCCATAGAACCCTGACCTGCTTCTCCTTACTCATATCTGAATATAATTGTTCCCACTCTCATTTTGCTAATGCAACTGGTACAGAATACCTTATTAATAAAGCAAGATTTTATGAAAATGGTGCAGACATGTTCATAAGAAAGGGCTGTCAGGATCTGATGAATTGAAGGCACAATTGATCTGACAATTTCAAAAAGCATCCCTCAGAGTCTGAAGATTTGAGACTTGGGGCACTACATCAAACTACACTATGGGGTCTAGAAGTTTGAGATCACCAAAATCCTCCAGGTATGTGGCATTGTTTTACTGATTTTCTCATCCCAGGGAAATAACAGCAACTGTTAATGACAGCAACAAGTTCTTCTCTTGCCATTAGATTGTGGCAGAGTGATAGAAGCACCCTTGAATATAGTTTTTGTAAGTTAAAAAGCTCCAAGAACCAGAAATGGGGTATTTTTTGAGGTATCAGAGAAGCCCTTTGCTTACAACACTGAAAACTAATCACTGCTATCACCTCCTGTGGCTGTCACACAAATGGGATTTTAACTCCTCTTTCTGTTCCTGTTTTTCTCACAGATAAAGACTGCTCACAATAGTTCTCTGGCTTAGCCCACTTTTTGGGAAGGATGTCTCGACCTACTTTGTTTCTTCTAAATGAAATCTTTTTTTGTCTTGCCAAAACTAATCTGTGCTATAACCAGAGAGACAAGGGAAGCACTCCAAAGAGGAAGAAATGAATGTATGTGACTGTGTATATAGATGTGTCAGCTACTTCGGATGTATGTGTACATGTCTCAGTATGCTTGCTAAAACTGTTGAGCCCATTAAATCTAAGAGATGCAACTAAGACTCCAGAAATCTGCTTGGTAGATTATTGATCGCGTATAGGATTTTCTGTGTCTAGGGCAGAAAGTAAACCTCCAGAGATTCAGCTCAGAAAGGCTGTACCTGTTGTGCAGATAGGCAAAGGACTCATCAATTCTGGAGAAATAATAGAAGCCCTGGAGAGGCAGTGGGTCTGGCCTGCTCTGTGATTAAGTAAAGGTCATTTGTGCTGTTTTTATTTTTCACCTTTTTCCATTAAATCAGCCCAGCCACTTAACCGTGAAATAAATTTTTGTTAAAGCAGTACATGAGGCTTAGTTATTGCAAAATAAAAAGTTACAGCCATTCAAGATAATAAAGAACAAGGCCTACTGTCTGATTATCTTTAAACAGAGCAATTACAAATTCTGATCAAATTAGGAACACCTTTCATTCATCAATATAATGTTAAGAAGCAGAATTACTTCCTTAAGCAAAAATAGTTTCTCATAATTTTGTGAAAAATCATGTATAGTTTTTACAAAATGATGGAGTTTAAATCATGGTTCATCACATTGCAAATACTGCTGCTTCCAAGAGGCACACAACTTTCTTCCTGAGGAAAACAGCAGGTCTGCTGCTGCCTCCTTAGACAAGATGGTTACTGGATCTTGCAGCCAGGAGGTTAATTTAGGGAATGCCTGTAGGGCTAGTATTTGCTAGACAGGGGACTTAGTCTCAGTCTTCTTCTGAAGTACTGAAGTTGAGGATGTGTTTTAAAATGATACATGTTTGAAGCTGTCTGCGCAGTGACCATTTATGCTATTTGGGAGGACAGTGTTGGAAGGTGATAGAAGAGCACAAGGAACTTGGTAGGCAGTATTCCTCAGGGAAGGTCACTGATCTTTCTGATGTTTAACATGACTATTGCCATTAGAAAGCTTTAGTAGTTCAGCAGAAATCAAACCTTCTGTGGTATCATTGTCACACAAAGTACAATAGCCACTACCACTGAAGGACACATCTGCTACCCCCAAAGATTCTCGAAGTATAAGAAAGTCACCCTTTCCATGCTGTGAGTGAGAG
Source organism: Promerops cafer (assembly GCA_013398275.1). Classification (NCBI taxonomy): domain Eukaryota; kingdom Metazoa; phylum Chordata; class Aves; order Passeriformes; family Nectariniidae; genus Promerops; species Promerops cafer. Next base: position 488,627 of record VZSE01011628.1, on the reverse strand, counting down.
GGACAATTCCTTCCAACACTAAGGCTCTCAAGGTTGTCTTTAATTATTTCAGAGAGTTTTGGGCCAATGGTGTCATCAGCATGGTTTGATGCAAACAATAGTCCCGGCCACAATTCTATCTCTTCTGCTCTTATGTATCTGCTGGGAACATATGACTGGCTTGGACCTGAGGCAAATGCAAAGTTTTCTTCTGCAGTAACCACATCTGTGCTTCCTGTAGGTTTCAATGAGATTTGGGAAATCAGCTCTTGGGTGTTTAGATCAGAAACTCTCTCTGCATTCACTTTGCTTGAGTTGCTGGCCTCTTCTCTTTCAGGTTGGCTGCAAGCCTCATTCGGTCCAACCCAGTCCTAGTGAAATCAGCAATAAGTTTGGGGTCATTTTGCATAGTTATTCCAAAATAACTTTTCTTTCTTTATGGCTTTGGCACAATAACCCAGATATTCAGTGCAAATCCAACAGGCAAAGTTAGAATCATAGGGAAAAAAACCCAGCAGCTAATTTCCCAAAATTTTAGGAGAATTTTTACAAGATTACACTACCAGAATATAATGCAAGCTGCTGGTATTGCTTTGGTTTTGAAAAGGTGCACCTTTTGCATTCAGTCTGAGCTGGAAGCCACTGGAGGAGTTCCACTTCTAAGGAGCAAGAGGCTGGAAAGAAGCTCTGGTGGTTAGCTAGTATGTGGAAGCAGTAAAATGAGAAACTATAAACGTTCAGGAAGATCAGAACCACGTGTCAGTGACTTTGCTCAGGAGCTAGAATTATTAATCCCAGAAAAAAATCCTCCTGTCATGAACAGAGGGTCATAAGAAATAAATGGATTTTATTTCTTACCTTAAAATTCCCATTGTGCAAACTATAGAGTGGCTGAAAGAAAGCAGCTGGTGTGGGAATGTTAAAGCAGGCGAGGCTTTTTGCCCTAAAGTGAGAAAACAACACTAAAAAAAATGGACAGTTTTTCTGTGTTCTGTCTCCATGATACTGGTTAGATGAACCCCCCCACACTTACGTTAGTAAGATTGCACAAGAAGCCCACTCATCATAATTTCTGACTTCTCATGCAAGTCTTTTTCTGCCACCTGTGCATGCATCTAACGTTTCTAACCTGAAGCACAGTCTCGTAAGTTTCTTTGGAATATGTAATAAACTTAATATACTGGTCTATTACTCATTATATGCACCTTGCTATTTAAGCATTTGTTTATATCAGCTTACTTGAGCTAAACCACTGTTTCTGAAAGTGTTTTAAAGAGTTCTCGTTTCATTACATTTAAACAGAGAGATTCTGCCAGACACCCTTGCCCCTTTATTGGAGTTTATCCTATAGAAATATTTTATCATGTAGACATCACGTATTCTGTTTCTCTAAGAATGATGTTTATATGGAGCATAATAATGTATATCAAGGCAAAAAAGAAAGAGGTACCTATGCTCTGCCAGCATAAAAAATTGAAGAGGATGGTTGAACCAAGGCTCTAAAACCACTTTTTTTTTTCTGTACAACTTGGTCTCAAATGAATCAGAGTCAGTTTAGTTTGCCTATATTGGTATTTTACCTACTGACTCCTGCCAGGAAGGAGTTTAATTTATCTACATGAAACTTCAAATATATCCAAGTGCTTAAATTTCTTAACTCCAAGATACCATCATCCTTGGGCTTTAGCAGAATTTGGGGGTCCCAAAGGTGCTTTGGTTTCCTTAGGGACTGTATAGTGGGTCATTAACTATCATCGGCCGAGGAATATGTCACATCCCAAGATTGTCAAAAGACCTTTTGGAAATGACTGAGTCTGTGCAGCAGAAACAGGAAGGAAAAGGGATATAACAACTCTTGATTTACCCTTTTCAGGCCATGAAGATCAAGGGGAACTTAATGAAAATCACATACCTTGAGGAAAGCTTGCAGGTCCAGAATAAATAGAGTAGAGTGCCAAAACTCAGAGGAATGAATAAGTACTGCATAGTTTTGATATTTAGAATCTTTTCAGAGACTTTTTGGACATCTAGGAAAAGAATCAGCACAGAAATTTATAACAAAAAGTCTGGAAGTCAAGATAGAACCCCAAATAACCAAGCACTGCAAATGAAACAGCAGCTAAAGGCCTTAAGGAAAGTAATTTGGCTATGAATACTTGAAGAAAGCTAGTTCTGATTTGAGAAGCTTCATTTTACTACATATCTTCTTTTTTTTGGAACATGGACATGAAAAGAAATTAAATAAGATGAAAAAACATTCTTTGTACCTGGTCTTTGAAACACTGTTGTCTGGCTCCACTCACTCCATTGGCTGTGGTACGAATTCTCATTTTCAGAAACTTTGCAGCGAACTCTTGCAGCGTAAGCAATGCCTCTGCGGAGCTCTGTGGCTTCAATTTCTACCTGTGGCAGTGAACTGGGTAGTGTCTTGTTCAATGCAACCTGCAAAGTATTACAAAGCATTGCTGTTAGTGAGATTGGGCAAAAGGATGGTCTTTTAAATACTCTTCTTTTGTTGGTTTTCCCCTTCTCTTTTCTTTTCCATATTTTCTTTTCTTAGATGCAAGAAGAGGGCCTGAATGATGATGGATGCAGGGCTCATAAGAAGAAGAGTTATTGAACTTCAGTATTGATGTTCTATGTAAAATCTCTCAGCCTTAATATGCAAAACCAGAAAGGCCATCTTAAGTCAGCTGGTGGAGAGCCCTGAGCTGAGTGGCAAGCCCATTGTACCCAAAGAAAAAGGCAGGATCACTGTATGATTCATCCAGTTACCTCCCAGGACATGCTGTACTCCTTATACTGCAACTCATATTGGAGAATTTCAGCGAGGTACCAAGGCACATTCCACGTACTCCACCATATCTGGCACTTGCTGGCGGTGGCATTGCTCTGGATGTTCAAAGGTGGATCAAGTTTTACTGCAAATAGAGGAGGTGGGGTTTTTTTCACAGTGTTTGGGATGCCACAAAAGAAAATGTATGATATTAGGGTGACTGAAGTAATGGAAGATAAAGCTGGGTCTAAAGAGGGGTACTAACACTAGCAGTAGACCAAGTTAGCTTACAGCATCAGAACAGCTACAGATCTGCCATAAATTCATGATAACTCCAGTAGTCCCTAGGGTTAATCTTGCAAGCAAAGAACCACTCTGGATATCACATTCTGCCCTTACAACATACCACTAATATGGACAGGTTTTGAGCATTTCTCTCTGGTACCAGGCCATGGGACATTCAGTTAAATCCATGACTCCTCATTACATAATTTCTTAGAGAAAAATAAAACAACAAAACAAAAAAAAATTTGAAGCAATCCAATTGCAAATTACCCAGGGCATAAGAAAACATGATGCAGATGAGAAGTATTGTTGAATGGTGCTCCAGAGCCAGCCCCTCTGAAATGTGGGAAAAGTCAGGATGGAGAGACTCAGTGACTGCATCCTTACTGGTGCAGTTCACACAGTGCACTCTCCGGGGATGGGCAGTCTTGATTGTTTTCATTGCTTTCCCTCGCTATCTTTGAGACATCCTATGTTAGGCAGCATATCAGACCTATCCTGAAGCTGCTGGGCAGAGCCTCAGCTCCTGGTTCATACTTACTGTGCTTGCGCGGATTGTACTCTGGAAAGGTCATGTATGTGTGATTACATCCAAAGAAGTTTCCTTGGAGAGAGACTCTATAACCATCTGTTTCCAAGATCTGGCTGGCTAAATTAATTGTGCAGTGGTACTGATTCTGCATGCTGTCTGTGGCAGTCAGTTTGCAGCTGGCATTGTGGCCCTTTGACCAGAGGCTAGAAGAATAAAAAGGCTGAAAGTTTCTTTTAGGTTATACAATTAAGTGCTTTTCAGTTTATGCGTGTGTGGCAGCTTAGCACAGCACCACACTCTGGAAGACCATGAACCTCTTTAGTGTAGACAGCAAGCAAACCAGCAATCCAAAAGCTGGATGGATGGCAGGGCTGGATAGGGAAGAAGAAGATATCTTCATAACCTTACTGCTGAGAGCACCAGATCTCACAGGAGTTGCACATAGCGTCCAGTAGCTGTTCCCTGCTCCCTCTGAAAGTGAGAGAGCTGCTGTCACTGCAGTAAAGCAGGTGGGTGGGGGAAGGAGTGGATGGACAGTTGGTTACAAGTGCATAGCCCAGAGGTAACAACAAGCTGGTACATTAAGTCCTCTTTCACTACAAACAAACCAGTACTGACAGCAAAACTTGTTGGAAGTTGCTTTGTCTTTTTGCAAATTTTTCACATTGCATGTGATACCATAGGAAACTGGGATATCACAGTTTATCAGCTTTCCCATCTTTCCATAGATTTAAAATCCAGTATTGATAAGAGGCTATTTTTTACTTAACCGCAGCAGACTATGAGGCATCTAATGTCAGAGTGGCTTACCCTCATGCAATAGTTACTGGTGGTCAAGACAATGCTTCTACTTAACCTAAACACATTAATCTCACATTACCCTATCACTTAGCAAACTATTCACCTGATTTCTTCTATTAGAGGAAAAACTATTCAGGTAATATTCTAAATCTGTTATTAAAGCTTATAACTGGACTTGTATTTACATATTTGCTAATATACATTAAACCATTAGGTGTTTAATTTCTGGGCAAAAAGGAAAGAAATTATTAGAATTTGATTAGACAGCTTTACATAGGATGGGCTCTGGAAGTTCCCAAGTCACAGGAACCAGAGGCCAGGAAGGGAAAGTTCTCTGCTCTGAGATGCCTGCCAGAAGGCTTCACTGAACAGATGGAGAGCCCACAGCTGACAGGAGATCATGCAGCCATGTGCACTTGACCTTTGCTGCAGCCCTTGAGGCTGTGGGACCACAATAGAGAGCAGCTTCTGAGGTCTGGGGTGATGAGGTGGCAGAGCTAGCTGTGCCACAGGTCTCCTGCTGTGGAGGGAGCAAAGCCCACAGCTGGGCTCCATCTCTGCTTCTCAGTGCTGTCCTGTCAATGCCAGGGCTGGGGCTGCCGCAGACAGCTCTTGGTGTGCAGCTCTTACTTGGTGAAATGCAGGTGGAAAGGTCCATCACCCATGGGCTTCTCCGTCACCCACATGCAGCTCACGGTAGTCACGTAGTTATTCAGGCAGCTCAGGCTGCCAGAGAGCTCTGCAGAGGAAGGAGACCAGAACTGGATTTGTGTATCACTGGATGATGCCTTGCTCAGTACACTAAATAAATGCATTACTTGCTAGTACTTCCTTTGCTGACGCTGCATCTGATCTTCCTCATCATGTTCTTACTCTGTTGTAACACACTTCACTGCATGAGATGAGTGTAAGATCTTAGAGTAGGGACCTTGGGCAGTGGCTACACTTTTTCTGGTGCCCTGCTTGTCCAGTATGTGCTCAGTACCCCAGGCCTGGCATTGTCAGCCAGCTCCTGGGACCTGGAAAAGGGCAGTCACGAGATATTGGGTTGCATACTGAAGGGTCTGTGAACGAAAAATGAGCACAGGCATGTACCTGTCTTTGTACAGTGGACCTATTCCAGATTTCCTCTTACCTCTTCCTCTTCCTCCACCAAAGAGCAGTACAGCAGCAATGCACAGCTGGAGGCCCAACTGCCACGCAACTCCTCCCATTCCAGACAGTATCTAGAACAGAATAATTGTTAAGAGCAGTTTTTTTGGTATTTCTACCAGCAGGTTGAAGCATTAGCTGCATGCTTCTGCCAGCCTGACAAAAGCTGATCCTGAATCTGTCAGAGAGGGCACCAACTCAGCTATATAATTTCTTCTATAGGGACTGTTCTTCTCATAGCAGTAAACAGTACTTTGCACTAAAGCACCAGCTGCCTGAAAGGAAATCTATAATTCCTGCAATTTTATCAAGGGTGGGAGAAGATGTGGGTGTTCTATCTTTCCTTCTTTCTTCCTGCATTTTTGTCATCTGGTTTAAGACAATTTAAGAGCAGCAGAGAGCCACAGTGGGTTGGAACCAATGTTCATGTTTCCCCAAATCCTGTTTCTGACCACAGTCAAAACCAGATGCTTAGAGAGAATCGTAGCAATAGAGCATAGATGTTCATCTCTGAGCATTCTCAGCCTCCAGACATTTGCAGCTCAGGGGCCTCCTAGAGCAGCGTTATTTCTGCATATTCAGAAAACAGACATAGAGAATAACTGATATGATCCTGGTCAAAGCACTCATTTGGAGATATAGAATACTTAGTCATTACCCCAGTTCACTGAAGGGTTATGTAAGGATGTTTGAAGTGTATCTTCCACAATATGAGACTCTACATCTCTACAAGATTATACTGGCCTCACTCTCTTTCTTTTTAACCAAAGATTCCGTTCTCTGAATTGTCTCCTGATGAAGTTTTAATTTAAAATTATACTTTTTCACTAAAAGTTTCTGATTTGATGATTTTATGGCAACATTTATTATGAAGAAAATGGACCTGATCTTCTATTCAGCAATATGTGGTGTTTTAAAAAGATGTTTCCAGTTTGCATTATTTGCTGTTACCTGAACACAGCAAATGAGCCCAGCACCACTGCAAGGAGAGTGCTGCTCCAAAGAGCCTGAAACCGAGAAAACTTGGAGTGAGTTTTCAGACAGAGACCACTTATAAACAAAAACAGTTTCTTGAAAAATTTAAAAAAATATTGAAGGAACAATATTTGCACTACTTGACTAGCACAGACACTGAACTGAGCTTTACAGCTGGAGTAATAAGACTGTGGAATGTTCCGTCTCAAAAGAGCTTCAGTTAGTTATTATTAGAAAGAAAAAGAAAAAAGAAAAAAATACCAAACTAACCTTGCCAGAGATTATGATCTCTCTTTCAGAAGAAGCTGGGGAAAAGGGATGGAGTGTCAGGATAGGAGGAAAAATAAGTACAGCATTAGCACAGGACCAACTGTATAGAGCCTGACTATAGAATAAGATTGTGATTTCTAACCCACAAAGGGTCTGAAGCAGTCTTGAATAGAAGTGTGAGAGAAAAAGCCTATGCTTAGCAAGGGCTGCAATATAGTAATCATTAGGATTGTTTTACTGAAGAGATTAAGCGAACTGATCCATGACCAAGAATATCTTTCCTGTCATGAATTTCACAAAGCTAGACAACAGCATCCATAACTTCTTGCATGTGATTATGCCTGCCTGTAGTTTCCCTTGTCTGAGTTAAATTGTAAAATAATTATGATGTTTCAGAAACTGATCAAGAGAAAAGGAGTATTTCTGGCTTTCATTTCACCACCTCTTCAGTTATGGGTTTTTCATAAATATCCTGTTTTGCTGCAGACTTTCTTCAGGGTGGGGGTTGTCAAGAGGAAGCATCACCATTAGCTGATTTTAGCTGGGAGGCTGGGAGGCATGAAGTCTCTCCTGCTTATCATTCTAATCAGGTTTGCTTATGGTCCCTGTGATAAATACAGTAGTACTGACTAAATATGAAATAGAGAGAGCTGCATTAAGTAGAATGATACATGTGCTTACAAGAACTTGTTCAGGCACACAAACAAATAAACAAACTTAGGTCAAGATAAGTAAACCAGGACAGAATATTTCCAGGTAATTGCTACTAATTTGATAAACTCCCCCCACTCCCACGCAAGAAGTTCTTTGTTCAGTTTTGCAGTGTTTGAAATGTGTTACACATTTCTGGCTCTCTAGCTCACCTGGAAACAAATGCAGCATGTTTAAATGCAAATTTTTGTGTTAGAAGCCATAAATGTTAGTCAGAAGTAGGTCATGTAACACCAAATTCTGAAAGACTTATCAGAAAATAATTTCAGGAAGTAGCACATAATCAGCTGAATGAGATTCTGCAGTACATTAACGCAATTAGAGGAGCTAACATACAGACTGTGGATACATATCAATTAAAAGAAAAGTTATTGCAGCTACGTGTGCAATAACTGTAGCATTTGTACCACCATTAATTGATTTCATCTGTTGGAATCAACACTTTAAACAAAAAATTGCTGTCAATATGAAAATGCTTCTGAAAAGGGCTATGTGAATGATTTAGTCCTGGATAACTTTACTCAGAAATCAACAATTACAGACCAAGTGAATCTCTTTAACTTAGCCAAAGGAAAGGCTAAGTAGTCATTTCACTCTAGCCATAAGTATCTTACATGAGAAGATGATTTCAGGTAGGAGAAAAGTATTTTATTTTCTTTTTTTCTTTTTTAAATCTATGAGAGAAGGATGGAAAGAGTCCAGTAGCTGGACACTGAAGGTAGATACAATTAGACAGAAACAAAGTGAAGAATTTTTATAAAGGTGAACTATCTTTGTTGCTGAAACCTCTTGCCTAAACGTATGCAAGACTTGTCGTCTTCCTGTGAGCTCAGATGGAAGCCCAGTACTAGCAGCGCAGGTACAATTACAGCAGCTGCTGGCAGTGGAGGACAAACCAGCTTCTTAGCCGGATGTCCTGGGGACCAGACAGCTCGCTGCTTTCTTGTGTTCTAGTGTCCAGTTTCTGCAGCACTGCAAAGTTGTGGGTGAAGGCAGAAAAGCTGTATGAGAACTAGTGCCAAGAAAGGAGAACCACCGTCCCTCTGCAGGAACGAGAGACAAAATGTCTGAGATGATGCGTTGAAATGATACATCAAGTATGCTGCCAGCACCAAGGTAGTGACCTTGATTTCCAAAGTGGTCTCAAGCTGGTTGCAATGGTGTTTCCATCCTTTCTGTATGTTTCCAGGGCAGAATTCTGCCTGTTATCTGCTCAAGGAAATGAGGCCTTGCAGCCGTGCCTTTCCCCTGTGGTTCCTGCCTCCAGTTACCAAAAGCAATTTTAAGTAATTTTAACCAGAATTTGTACAACACAGATTTTCCAAATGCTCTCAACTGCTTATTAACAGAAAGACAGACAACTGACTGTTATTGCTAAATCTATCACCAGAAATTAGTATTCTGGGATTCTGGGACCCCCAGATTTGGGGTCCAGTTGAACACACATAAAAAAGATAACATTTTCTCATAAGAATTTATAAGGTAAAAGAAATTATTTGACAGATACCACTGAGAGAGGAAGTAGTACAAGCAGTTGACAACACAGTCTCAGCATGTGGGTAGCCTAGATATCATCTAGGTTTTAGAAACTGTGTAAAACAGAGCTTTACAGGGTGACTTGAAGAATGAGGTTGATGTAGCCCAAGTGAATTGTGAGCAGTGCCTTCAATGTGTAAGCCGTAGCATAGAGGATGATTAGGAGAAGTAGATTTAATGATCTAGTGGGACGTAGAAGCTGACATCATAGAGTTAACTTCTAGATGGGGAAGTGAGAGATGACAAGAGGACAAGAAGAGGTTGTCAGTGACTTAAAAGTGGGGACAAGAAGCTTATGCTTGAAGAGACAGAGAAAGAGAGATAGAAGAATTGTATGGATAAATGTAACGGGCTCAAAGGGATGGACATAAAATAGGATTTTTGCATCTCTGACTTTTGGATGGCTACAAGTAAGATTAGTTTTACAGAAGCCTGATAAGACATGAAGTATGATATAAGAACATGAGCAAGGATTTCACATGGAGATATGTGCATAAGATTCTTCAATATGCTTGGGTATCCTTTGATTCATAAGATATGTACCAGCCCACAGCAGACAGCCAGGAGGTCTAGGTTTTATTCCACTTCTGACATCAACTTTTTTATAAGGTATGTTGCTTAATCAATGTAATTTTTTCTTGTTGCAGCTCATTCACATGGTCTTGTATGCTCACCCTAATCTTAGAGGAAGTCAGAAGCTTCAGTATCTGATTTGGCAGTAGCTCTGGACCCTTTCAAAATGTGTTTTGCTAATTCTCGCTCCCAAAGCAAGATTCTGATGTTGACAAGACACTCGACAAGGTCTGGCAATGCATGTTTGCAGCCCAGAAAGCCCTTTGTATCCTTGGCTGCATCAAAAGAAGCATGACCAGCAGGTTAGGAGAGAGCATTCTACCTCTCTACTCTGCTCTTGTGAGACCCCTGCTTGCAGTAATGTGTCCAGTTCTGGGATCCTCAACATAAGAAGGACATGGAGTTGCTAGAGCAAGTCTGGAGGAGGCCACAGAGATGATCAGAGAACTGGAGTCCCTCTGCTATGGAGACAGGATGAGAGAGCTGGGCTTGTTCAGCTTGGAGAAGAGAAGGCTCCAGGGAGAACTTAGACTCCCTTCCAGTACATAAAAGAGCTATAAGAAAGCTGGAGATGGCCATGTAGTTATGGGGCAAGGGGGAATGGCCTCCAACAAGCAGAAGCCAGGGTTACATGGGGTACTGGGCAGAAATTTTTCCCTGTGAGGGCAATGAGACACTGGCACAGGTTGTCCAGAAAAGACATCCTACCCCATCCCTGGAGGTGTTCCAGGTCAGGTTGGCTGGGGCTTGAGGCAACCTGGTATACTGGAAGGTGTTGCTGCCCATGGCAGAGGGTTTGAAGATCCCTTCCAACTGAAGCCATTCCAGAATTCTATGATACAATGAGTGGTGCAAAGTGGAAGCAGACACAGCAGATCTGGACCCTTGAATGCTCAGTTTCCATTCCTTACATCTTAGCAACTAGTCATAAATTACCTGCTCTCCCTTGGCCATAATCCCTTCCTTTGCTTACGTCTCTTCCAGAGGCAGCACCAACAGGCACTAAAGAAAGGTAGGACACTGACTAGCACCTACAAAGTAAAACAGTGACAGGCAATAGCATGTCTGTACCAACAGGTACACCCCTTCATCCACAAAGTGCAGAGTCTCCAGAGCAATCTGTTATGCGAGTATGTGTAATTGGAGGGGTACCCATTGTAAACAATCATCCCTGCCTATAAGAAAAGATTTCTGTAGGTCCTTTAAGAAAAATTAGTGATACCTTATCTACCTTCTGAATACCTAGGCCTCTAAGTGCACATCTGACAGAAACACATCAAATGTGCACAGCAGGCTCACATGAGACTTATCCTGGGGAATAAGGAAAAAGTAGCTGGATTTTCTTATCTGCGTAGATTATCCGAGAGAACCCCATATAACCAGCCTTTTTCTCTCTCCATCTTTGGAGAGCCATTTTCCCAACAATTTGATGCCCACAAACAGCCATGTACTTTCAGATGTGATATACTTGGATCCCAGAAAAAAAGCTGCTACAAAGGATGACTGCAATAAAGCAATACTCACACACATACACACACACACACACATATATATATATACACATATGCATTAAAAAGGTATGTTTATGTCTGCAAAGTCCCAAACACTGAGGACTATTTTGCCTGGTTTCCTATGTATTCATCTCTTGCAGTCAGAGAGGAGTACCTTGTTCAAGATGGTCTCTTTCAAGCACAATCCATCTGAATTATTTCAACAGTGGTGTTTTGTGTTCAGCAAACTATCAGAACAAAAGTGCAAAGACACTTCTGGTCTTCAGGTTCCTAGTTCAAGAAACAATATAGAATTCCACATTTAGATAAAGAAAATATTTTTCAATATTTTAGCTCAGTAGATGTCCTCTAACATTACATACTGGAATGCATAGAACAGAAATATGTTAAACTGTCTTACCAGCTCAAAAGAAATGTCACTTCTCACACTGCTTCTGTCCCTTGATAATTTAAGCTGTGTGGTTTGATGATCAGGCAGTAGCAGCAGTGGCATAATAAAACAGAGCTTACTGTGCCTGATTTTAAAGATAATCTCAAGAACCAATGAAAAACTGCTCCGATTATCAGATTGAGGTAAAATAGCTATATATGTAATTTCTCATTAGTCATGGAGAAACAGGAATTTCTGCTAAAGGGTTAACATTTAAAAGGCCAAGTAATTTGCTGAATAGAAAAGTATCTGCTTGCAACTCTTTTATAAATAGGTCAACAAAAGAGCTTTCTAAGTGACCTAAAGCCATTTTGTAGCCCTGTGTGGATGTGGGGCTAAACTGCTTCCACCCAAGACCTGTGCCCAACTGTGCTCAGACCCTGCAGCACCCTGAGCTGCCCAATTCTGTACTTCTTCCACAGCCAATTGCTGCACTGTGCTTAAAGAGCAGCTCTGGAAGCAAAGGCCAGCAGGCACTGCAGTGCTTCCTTGTCCTGATCCTAGAGTGTATAAGGAACAGATCTTCCCATGCCCAGCAGCAATGATGCAATGGCAGTGTTACTGCCAGGATCCATCAAGTCAGTCCAGGACATGGGTCTAGTGCCAAAGAACAGAAAGAGAGAAGCAGTCAAAGAACAGACTGAGTAACAATCTGTCAGTATCAGCTTCTGGGACCAAAAGACAGGGAGGCAGGGGCCATGCAGAAAGGGAGATGGACACTTCCAAACTGGTACATCGGAATGGCTTGTGGTGCTTCTCCCAGTACCTGCTTTTTGACCCTATCATTCCTTGAGAAAAAAAATTTCCAAATCAGAACTGCTAGATCAGGGACATTTGCAGTTTGCTCCTAAGAGGCACTGAAAACCCCCCACCTCAAACCCCTCCACATCCACAGTGACAACTCACTGACCAAAAGCTTAATTGTTGTATCTTGCTTCAAAGGGAACAACTTCCCTTATTTTAATACCCTTGTGTCACACATTTGTTCATGAAGTCTGCCTCCTAGGGTGAACAGAGATAACTTCCAGCCCAATATAACACCAAACCACCACTGTCTATCAGATGTACAGCCAGATAGTGTTCCAATAACAGAACAGTTCCTTCAGCAGTTCTGGGGCCATCAATGCAAACGGAAACAGAGAGCACACAGAACTGAGATGTAAAAGGCCCCAGAAAAACAAGCAAGTTTCTCCCTTAAGCAGCCTGGGGTCAGTTACCACAGTGTAGTTTCTGAAGTGAAAAGAGCTGCAAGATGAAGCTGCAGAAGACTGTGCCAAGACCATCAGAAAGGCTTCTGTCCAGTACACATTCGCATCAGCAAGATCACAATGCAAGCAGCCCTCGTAGGACAGTATGGGGCAGTCAGCTCATCAGGGCACTGGAGCTGGGGCGATCCTCTGCTGCCCTGTGGAGGGCATGTGAGGGACCAGTAGCAGCAGGGAGGATGCATCAGCACATGAAGACAACACCTCCCATGACTTATCACAGCAGATGACAAGAAAAATGGAAAATAAGGAGGGAAGAAACCAAAGAAGCTAATATATCTTAGAGCAGTACCCAGGAAGCCATTGAGCTAGGGATGTATTGAGGGAGTAATAACAACATGGGCAAAACTAAGTCATGTAGGTCCAAAATCAACATAGCAAATACCATGGCGGATCTGAACAATCAAACCAGAGGATGTAGATGCAATGCAGTACTGTCCCAGCACTCATCTATGAAAAAAATAACTTCTCTTTACCACAGTGCTCACTCCAGTTTAGGGAGCTGTGGGGTTGCCTATAGTCTCAGGTGAGAGAAGGGGGTGAGGGAAGGGAGTTTATTGGTATCAGAGCAACAACAGATTATTACCACACAGGAAACAAGCATCATTCACCACAAAGGTTCTCTCAAGATATGACCTTCTGGAGCCAAGCAGTCTATGGGTTAGTAGCACTATGCCTATGTAAGATGAAGGTCTTCACATTCAATTTCAGTATTACAGTGACTTTTTAAGACAATTATCCTGAACAAATCAGAGATACGGAGATGTCAGAGAGAAAAACAGATTCAAGGTTACAGTGCAGTTTCGTATTTGGCTTTATTAGCTAGCAAAAATTGCTCAAAATTTGTGCTACTGACCTGTTAACTGCAGCATAGCAAGTCCAAGGCAGAAGTGGCAGGCATATCCAGGTAGGACAACGTTTCGATAATTTTGGCAGAATTCTAAAAGCTGCTCAATTAAAATGCTTGAAAAGTGCAGGGAGAGAGTCTGACTCAATAGAAAAGCCTAGTAGCGAGAGTTTGTTTAGAATGATGTATGTTTTGAAGGCTTCTCATTTGCAGACTCCACCTGGAAAGTCTTTCTGAAACCTGAGTTGTGCTTAGTCTCTAGTACACGCATTTGTGCGACGATTGCGTAAGAATTAGTTTTGATCCCCGTGGACAGGTCTGGAGCACTGTAATTAACGAACTACTACAGTTGAGTTTAAAGAGCCAAAGATAGTAGAAGGAAAAGTAACATCACATGTTGTTTGGAAAGGGTAGGGGAACTTTAATGTAGCAAACATGCGTGCCATGGGTTATGATTCTAAGGTTCCATTTACAGCCAAACTGTCAAGTCATGTGAGAATACCGATGAAAATAACTTAAAGTTCTGTACTCTTTATAAGGTTACTGCAAAAAATTTTGCATATTACATAAGCCAAAGGATAATTTCAAGATACAGTTGTTTTGTTCTGACATTTTTCTGACATCAAGGGAGGATTGATCTATGATTCTAAAAAAACCCAAAACCCAACAAAACTCAGGAACAATCAATCACAACAAATTTGAGACATTAATAAGTGGGAATAGAAACAGGCATATTTCTGTGGACCTAACAGGTGTCAGTTTATGCAATAGAGCTTACACAAAGTAAACTTTGTTTCTCTTCTGAAATTTTGGTAGCAGTTTGCTCCTGGCACACTATGGAAAAGGCCCCACACTCATCCAGGAAACATCACAGGTTTGTCTGTGTCCCACTGACAGGGCTCTCAGAGCGACAGGAGACCCACTGCTTGACGTAGCTCCGTGTAAAGTCTTGCCCCTCCTGCTCAAGAGGGATGGGCCCACAAATGGTCTGACTGTTTTTCCCAAATTCAGAGTCAACTGGACTTCCACAGTCTGAGTCCACAAAGCCACTGTCAATAGTGTCCAAATCTACACAGATCAAAGGACAACTGTCACCAGGCTTTGTATTTTGAGGGAAGAAGTCATAGGAGCCTTCACTGTAAGAAACACTTTCACTATCAGGAGAAGGTAGAGAACCTGGATTTTCCAAATCCCACTGATAAGGTTGCAAGCAAAGGGCTTCTAGGATGCTCGCAACCCCTCCTTCCCCTCCCCTTTCAACTTGCTGGTTGACTGGGACACTTGTGCTCCTCAGGTGGTCTGTGGACACAGAGCCTGAAGCAAGTATTTTGTCCTCTGTACTCAGATCAGCCAAATGCGAGTCACTGGATATCTTTCTGTCTTCCTCATCAATGTTAACCCTGGGGTAACAGGGTTCTCCAGCACTATCATCTTCCTTGTTGGTATGCTCATGTACCCTGTACACATGGTTACAGCTGCACTGGCAGTTACAAGATGTAAATTCATCAGCCACAGTCACTGTATCAATTGACAAGTGCCCATATGACTGGTCCTCAGTCCCACCACTACTGTTTACACTACACCACAGTGACTGGCTACCATGACCTGGGGTAGTCAGGCAAGATGCACAGGGCTTGCAAGGCAGATTCTTTCTTAGCTCATGCAGCTCTTCCTGTGGGGTGCTGTTGGAAGGATGCATGGTGTAAACTTCTAGGACTTCTGGAAGGACTATTCCCCATTCAAAGAAATCAAAGGTCATTTTCATATGGGATGCACCAACCCATTTCTGCAGAAAAGGAAACACAGGGAGAGAGAGGCTTAGCATCACAAGGTTTGAGGTTCCACAGAAATAACCAAATTTCTTATGCTTTTAAAGGCAAAAATCAAAGTCTAAAATCACTGACTCCTCCAAAATAACAGGAGGATGTTATGAGACACAGGCAACTGCAGGAGAACTAATTGAAGTAATCGAAAATCATGAGCTCTGAGAGGTTTGCATGGCCTTGCAGTTTTCCCTGACACTCCCGTCAGCATGCCAGGCTTCAGAAATCACATGAACTCAGCTAACACATTGTGACAGCACTTACAGAGAATAAGGAGTATAAACGTAACATAAAGGTTTTCATGGCACTGAACAGATGCTGGAAAGCTCTGCTTCTCATATCTGGAGATGTTTGGCATTCCTTTGAGATAGATTTCCCCTTCTACTGCCCTAATGAGAATCCCTTGCTCAGGATAGCATGATGGCCTTTTAGTCTGTCATGTACTCCACTCACTTGTGTAGCCCATTTATACCTTAAAATCTCCGTTATGAGCCATGTAAAGAGGTTTGAAAAAGGGAGCAGGGTCTGGGATGCAAGCCATCTTCTTCCACAAGCTGGAAGAGAAAAGAGAAAGGCTTTGGGGTTAAGCACACATTACAGATGCAAAGTAAGGCATCTCCAGTTCCATTTCAAGCAACTGGAATCACCTGCCCAGCCTTGTGAGTTAGCAAGTGGCTGAGGTTCCAAGGACGTCTGTGCTGCCAGAGCCATCTAATAGCCTTTCTTGTGAACCTCACTGGAGCTGAGGCCTCAGCACTCGGACACACACATTCACACTAAGGTAAGAGGTTCCAGTTTTTTCCTTCCTGGCAATGCACCACATGCTAGAAATGCGTTTTCACTGAGGCTGGGCTGGTTTGTGGTCTGCAGGCCAGAACTCTTCCCTGTGCAATTCTTCTGTGGACCTTGGCTGTGCCAGCTCTATTGCTGCACCAGCCCATCCATGTCAGCACCCCATATATCTTCAAGGGCATGAGAAGCCTCTGAAAGAGACAGAGGCCTCCAGCCAGTATTGAGGGACCTATGTCAGCTTTGGAAAGGGGCAGCTAGCTCTGGCTACATCTCTATCTGGCAACTGCAGAGCACAGACAAGACCAGAAGAACATCTCAGGAGGCTGTGTGGCCCTTGCTTCATCCCCATGTGCCACCATCTTGTCCCAGCCAGCTGAATGGCAGCAGAGTCCCAGAGAAAAGCAGGTCACTCGAGGCAGTACATCAGCCAGTGACCATTCTTGGCTGTCCTTCACAGGCCCATAGCTGCCCACTCGTAGATATACAAGACTCAAGGAAGGCTGCATGTGAACCTCCCATCTTTAACAAGATAGAATAAAAGCATTATCTCCTGCCTCCTGAAGCATTCTTACCTCTGCTGTTTGGCCAGAAATGTTGTGATTGAGGCCATGATTGCCACAACAATACCAAACAGCAACAGCCATTCCATGCCTGTTGTCTGTGTCACTGCTGGAGAAAGAGACAAGGTCATTCAGGCTCACTTTGCATTTATACCCTGATCAATAAACAGGAGATGGTGAGGAGGAAAAGGGTTTTTGGAATGGAAAGGGTTGTCAAGCATTGGAATGGGCTGCCCAAGGAGGTGGTGGAGTCACTATCCTTGGATGTCAAGAGACTGGACATGGCACTTAGTACTATGCTCTAGTTGATAAAGTGACCATCAGTCAAAGGTTGGACCTGATGATCTTGGAGGTCTTTTCCAACCTAAATGATTCTATGAGACACCCTTAATTTCTATCCCAGATTTTCTCATTGGAATACTGAGGCTGTCACCTGGGCATCAGACTCCAGCCTGTACTCCAGACAGGTCTGATTGAGCGTGCTCAGAGATGACTGCATCAATGAAAGGAGCAGTACATCAGCTGCCCTATGACCTGGCTGCACCACAGATAGACAGCCAACATAGTTAGGGCAGGACTGCTCCTTGCCACAAAGACCCCTGGTGTTCAGAATCCTGATTCAGGGACACCTCCACAGATGATCTGTGAAGTGAAAGAGTGCAGCTGATTGGAGACAGGTGTTGACTAGATGATTGTTTGGTGGCTGTTCTCCACCTGTGATGAAAAGGAGCACCTCTGAGATCCAGAACTCAGATATCCCTTAGCAAATGGAGCCTGGCCCTGCTGCCACTGTACCAGGTAAACCCTGTAATACTTCAGTTCGAGCTACAGATCAGTGAGAGCAGGGAAGCTCAGCACATGCTGCTGGCATTGACCACACCTGCTCTATTGGAGCAAAGGCTCCTTATTTTCATAGCCTCTGTTCCACCGTGACAAGCATCAGTGTACTTCCTTGTATAAAGTACTGTGAACTCCCTGCAGAGTGGTGGCTACCCAAAAAAACACCTATGCCCAGCATGACCCATCATCAGAGTCCAGACACAGAACTCAGGTTTGAGAGCAGGATCCTCCTCCCCTCAGCTGAAGACAACACTAAGACCCGGTAGAGGAGACCTCCCCCATTTCCAAAAGCTGCAAGTAGGACCCTGGACATTTGACACTGAAAAGGAAGCTAGACGCTGCACTCCTGCAAGTGGCATCCAAATGTACAGCGAACCCCACCAAACACTCTTCTTTTGCCCCACAGTG
The DNA here is from genome assembly GCA_013398275.1 of Promerops cafer. Classification (NCBI taxonomy): domain Eukaryota; kingdom Metazoa; phylum Chordata; class Aves; order Passeriformes; family Nectariniidae; genus Promerops; species Promerops cafer. The sequence continues at coordinate 470,561 of VZSE01011628.1, read as the reverse complement.
AGAACATCAATACTGACAGCCCAGGCTTGGGGGTCACATAACCAGTAAGGAGGCTAACCATACCTGTCTTTACTGGACTGTTTAAAATTTGTTCTAATTAATTAGATTTTTATTACATTTCTGAAAGCATTCTCTGACACTGGACTAATTGAAAGGGCAAGGAGATCTGGCAGCATGTACCGGCAGGGCTGGTTTTCAATAACAGTGGAGAACTCCATTCACTCCAAAAGCCTCCATAGCCACTGTCTTCCCGGGGTCTAGCTCTCACTTGGAACTCGTACTCAGTGTTCGCCTGTAGTTCCCATGGCAGGATCACCAATGTCCGTTTATCTTCATGAACAGCTTTAGTCTTCTGAGTCTGTGAATAATTAAACACCAAACACTAGAGTGACTGCTCTTACTTTGCTCGCACTGCTGCACACTGAGGGTGCCTGCAAAGTAACCTCTTCTGCTTTCATGTTGTTTCTCTCTGCAAGGCCATGCTCTGACTGGTCAGCAGCTGCATGCAATCCTGGGGGAGCCTTCCATGCAGGACAGCATGAGAATAAAATGAATTATCAGCCTTCCTCACAGGATCTAATACTTCTCACACAGCTTCTGCTTCTCAATTAATTTTTGGGTTTGCCTGTTTTCAGTCCAGTCAAGCAGAGAGACATTTTTTCTAAACCATGAAACCCCTTCTTTCCCACTGGTGCTACTGTCCTGGTTGTGCTGGCCTCCTCTTTTCTGGTACACCCTACTTAATGATAAACTGACATCTCACTTACCTGCCAGGTGTCAGTTCTTCTTTTGTAACGCAGCTGATATTCCAGCTCCTCATTCAAAAAGTAGAAGGAAGAGTTCTGGTAGATGGTTTCCCAAGAAATATTGTAACCCTCGGAGAACAAAGCGGTCAGGTTGAATGGAGGCTGTGGTTTTACTGGAAGACAGGATGGTGTTACCTTTCATAAGATTACTACAGTTAAGAGATGGCCCAACATGGTATCAACAATGCAGAGTGAGTAGGGAACAAAGCTGCCCTGGCAGAGGTGGGCCTTCCTACACTAGAGAACACCCACAGCATTCCTGCCGTCAGCCACGCACAGAACCTCACATGTGAGGAGCATAATGAAGTCAGGACCACATTTCTCTGAATATATCTTCTGCTTGTCTCTGAACCTCCTCATTGCCTATGGAGAAGGAAAGATAGTACACAGGGCGAGTAAACTCCTGGGAGATTATGTAAACTGTAGAGCACCTTGTTCTTCTCATGACATAAAAGAACTCTGTGTAGTCATGATCACTCGCAAGATTTGGGAAATACCCCTCAATGTAACAGTCATGAGGAAAAGCTGAGGCCAGGGGACACTGCATAAACCCACTGCAATTCCGTGTCCCAACTGCCCAAAAAGCAAGCTTTTGTATCCCTGCAGGGAGTGTTCATATATTGAAAAGCAGTAATGCAAAACTCCAGCAGTCTGCAGGGCCCACCACTGAGCTATGATGCCTTTGGATGAGGACCTCTAGGAGATATGCAGAGCACTACTACCCAATCTCTAGTCTGTCAGTGGGAGCAGGGAGGCTTCCTGAAATGTTAAGGCATTTGTCAAAAAGATGACACTTCTCAAGTAAAGTTTAATTTCAGAAGAAGCCAAATAAAAAAATCCTTTTCCTATGTCTGCATGGTACCCATCTGCCTGGCTAACCGCTCCTTTTCTTCACGGTTTGCTGCACAACCCAGAACATACCAACATTCCCCCAAGTCAGCTACGTGATTGCATTCAGTTGTTGTGTCATGCAGGAGAAATGATCAGGAATTGCCCCACAAAGGGGAACTGCCACATCCAGTACATCTGGGACACCTGGTGCCACCCAAAATAATGCCATGTTGGTTCAGGTGTCCACTGCAAAAGCCTTTTGGGAGCCTCCAGCTCCTTGGATATTACAAGAGAGCTGGAGAGAGACTTTTGACAAGGGCATGTAGTGATAGGACAAGGGGGAATGGCTTCACACTGACAGAGGACAGGGTCAGATGTGATATCAGGCAGAAATGCTTGTCTGTGAGGGTGGTGAGGAACTAGCACAGGTTGCTCAGGGAAAGCTGTGGCTGCCCCATCCCTGGAAGTGTCCAAGACCAGGTTGGATGGGGCTTGGAGCAACCTGGTCTAGTGGAAAGTGTCCCTGCCCATGGCAGGGGGTTGAGCTGAATGATCTTTAATGTCCCTTCCAACCCAAACCATTTTAAGGATTCTGTGATTTGTGACATTTGTAATAAAGCAATTCCTCCTGCCATTTAGAACAAGCTCTTGCATAGCCTAGGTATGAGACTGGTCTAAGGTGGATATTTATCACCTATGGCTTCATGGGGAAAAGGAATTTTCCCACGAAAAGCATGGACCAAGCCAGCTCTAAGCTCAGCCTCAAGCATAATAGCAATAATAAGAGCACAGTGCTTTATGTAGATGAATGTACAGCAAACATAGCCCCACACTGCTTGCTGCCGCTCTCGCTTCTCGCCCAGACTATCGTAGCACATAAAGTCAAACAATATTTATCAAATTCACCATTTTTGTACTTACTGTTGTCTGACAAATAAAAGTCTTTGGAAAGTATGTGCTGCCTATCAGCTACCTCTGTAACATCCACCTGGACTTTGGTATCTGCCAGGAGTTCAGTCATGTCCACAGTGCACATGTACTGTGTGTGACTGGTGTTCCTTGACAATTGCAGCAGGCTGCAGGCAGCCACAGTATTTTCTGGATCTTCCTCAGGAAACCTAAAAAAGCCAAAATGAACAAGTCTGCATGTTATCACATGCTGTAGTTGGATTAATTTGTTGCTGAACCACCAGGCACAGAAACTGATTAAAATGAAAAATCAACACATTCAAATAAAAAATAATCTTTGAATTTCAACAGATTTCTTTTTTCCCCCTTCTACTTGCTCAGCTTAGCATCTTTGAGAGAAATAGGAAAGTGTTTCTGGAAAGGTGCTCCTCAGGGCTACACAGCCCAAGACTGCATCCACTTCCTTGCTGGGGCAGAACAGCAGCAGACTGGACAATCTGCGTGAGCCCTGCCAATGCACACGGGTGAAACTTCACTTTTAACAGCAGCAAAGGGCAAGGTATTCCCATGGCAGCAGAGAAAGCAATGCTAAGGAAGCTGGAGTCAGCATAGCAGTCAGCAGCAAGAAGCACAGTCAGTGGAGACAGGAACCAGGGGCCCTTTGCTAGGGAAGAAGTCAGTTTGTAACTGGAGTGCAAAATACCAAGTGAAAAACCAGCATGGCAGCAAAACCAGGATTTCTACCTAACAAAGAGGACAGAAGGTCGCCACTGTGCTATGGCCGTGTAGAGGCTCCTGCGAAGTGGACTTTGCTCATCCCACCAAGACGTACCATGTAGCAGTGAGATTGTATGAACCGGCACCCAACTCATCTCGCAGGATACAGGACAGGGTCTGTACATAGTCCACAAAACAAGTGAGGCTTTCAGAGCACATAGCTGTAGGTTTGGAAAGAGAAAACACAATATCAACTTCTGTGATAAAGCAAGAAGAACTTCGTATCAATGTATGCACTCCTCAGGGTTCCCACTAAAGCTGAAGGGAACAGACCAGTCTCTGACAACTGTCCTGCCTCCTGCTGAAAGTCTCCAGTTTTGAGGCATAACATGTGTTCCAACTCTACAGGGTGACAAGTCATTGACAGTAAGATAAGTGTCAAACAAAAACCTTTTAGAAACATTGTGGCAGCCAAAATCAGGAAATGCCCAAATTGTGACTCTCATACAATCACTACAGCGGAGTCACGTATTTCTGCAAGTCTTAGCTTATATGGCACATAGAAGAGGCATGAAACCCCATAAGAAGCAGTAGCATATTCAAATATTTTAATGATACCACTTTCTAAATTGAGAACTGTTCTTTGCTAGTTTTCATTGTACATCTACATAGCACTTTACACATTTTTAAGTGCTATTTTAGTAACTTTTTCTTTGCCATTCTCTTTTCTGTTTTCTAAAGCTTGATAGCTGCAGCATCAATACTTTTTATGTCCAGCTCCAGAGCCTTGAAGTATGTTTTTCATGAAATTTGGGAATAAAAAATATTGCAAATTTGTAGTTACTGTAATTTCTATAAAACATTCTGATAAACACAGTTTATTAATTACAGACTTCTCAAGAGAACTTGGGAGGCAATTGTAGAACTTATACTGGTCATTAGGAATTTTTTGAAAGTGATCATAAAGCAGCATTTATACTCTTGCACTTGTTCTGTAGGAGCTCTGCTCACAGAGCAGTGTCCAGTATGTGTTTTATCGATGTGCAATTGTCCTGTACATAACAACCTTATCTCCCTGGATCTCAAGGCAGGTAAGATAGTAGCACAGAGAGAAATATAATTGACGAGTCCCCTCCTGACAGCTCCCTCGGCTGACAAGACACTAGGAATGGCTGAATGAGGAAAGGCCTGCAGGAGATGCAGCATGCCATGCTGGTTCAAACCATGCCTACTTCAGTGACCATTCATTTCTGACACATAAACTATCACCCATTTTCAATGGGAATAAAATTGTCATCGTCTAGGAAAAGACTCAAGATTGTTACATCCATGCTTAAATCAAGCATGGGTCCTCCCCTACCATAAAGGCTGCTCCCAGCCTCCTGAGAACACACTACTTTGCAGCCATCAGGCAACCAAACCCTTTGATGCTAACCATGCTGCAAGCTCACTTCCCTTTGTTGTTCTGCTGCTTTCTTGGTTAGAGAAGCTGTACTCTCTGCTTCCTCCTTCCCTGTTGCAACATGCTTATGACCAGAGTGTTGTTTGCTTAATGTGACATGCTCAACAACCCCAATGCCCAATCTTACAGCTGAAGCTGTATGCAGAGAACTACCATGGAATGCAGACAGGGTGTGCAATGATGGACCAGAAACATCTGTTCCACCTTCCAGATCAAATGGCTGTCCATACAAACAAGCTGTCTGCATTTACAGTCACAACGAACAGCAGGCGTGTCCAGTGGAGGGTGCAGCCTCCTTCTAGAGTGGGCTAAGTTCAGAGGAAAACAAAGTCCAGCTTTTCCCTGATGAAGTCACCCATCACAACATTTACTTCCTAGTCCTCACATATCAGAGCACACACTACTCTCCCTACATGAGCTCTGGGCAGCACTCAGATTTGCATACAAGATCCTCCTTAACCCAAAGATTAAGGATGGTGGCAGAAGAAATTTGGGGACGTTTGCAACAGACTGGTCCCAAGGATGTACATATGATATTTTCAAACCTTCATTTGGACTTTTTAATTTCACACCGACTTCAGAATTTTGTTCTAAAATTTTCATTAAGTTCTCACGCTTTATTTTGAACACTCAATAGACTCTACTGAGGATCTCAGACCAAGCACTGTTTAGTTCAAAATCCTGAGCAACATACTTTTTCTCTTTTAGCCTAACCGTATTCTCCTAGAAAAAATGGGGTTAGGAATCTTTTGCATTCCTTTAGAAAGGGCAGCAAGTACTAATAGGCTATTAAGCATCATTAATTAGTGTTCTTCTATGCTATTATGTTAATTAGTTAAACAGATTACTATTCCTAGGCAGACAGACTACTATTCCTAGGTAGCTGGTAAGTTGCAAGGGTAGCTTTGGGCAAGAATCTGTTAACAAAATTAAGAGGACAGCTTTTTACTGGGAAAGGAATAATTAAGTGTCCTAAAACCAGTTAGTTAGATCTAGGATGAAATGTCTGTCCTTGGCAGCTTCAGAAACAAAACTCGAATACTTTTAACAGTAAGATCTAGATTGATCCAAACTGAAATTAGTACATGGTAATTCCCTGGCTTGCATCACACAAAATTCAGACCAGACATCACAGTGGTCCCCTGTGACAGGAAGATCTAATTCTGAGTGCATCTTTTCTCCTTATTTAGGTCTGGGGCAGGTCCAATGCTCTGCCTGCAAGCAGCAGGTTAAGATACTAAACTTGTGTGGTTCCCTGCAGATATGGTTGTCACTGCCTTTTTCTGTCCAGCTGATCTGTTCAGAAAGTCAGCTCTGAGTCACCTGGAGTTTGCAGTGTGGGTAGGAATCAGAAAAAAAGGTGGGGGGGTGGGGTGGGGTGACTGTATGCACAGTCCAGTCCTAAGCAAAGGGACTCAGACTAGGAGAGGTTCACTACACTGACCCTGGCTGACCAGCCAACAGCAGCCCTGGGGATATCCTGGTCTTGGCCACCAGAACCTTTTCTACAGCAAAGGGTATTTTTGGTGGGGGAAATCCTACTCTAATGTCACTAGGAGACATTTCAGTGCAAGGCAGACATTACCTCTGCAGGCTCTCTGCTGGTGCTGCTCCCCAGAGCAGTATACAGCCTGGCTGAATTCTGCCCAGCTGTGCACCTTCCTGTGCCTGCCCTCCACTCATTGCCACATGGAACTCTCTCCCGTAGGACCTGTGCCTGCTGTCTCATGGCAACCTTGTGCCGTGCACATCACATCAGAGCTGGCACATATGGTCATTAAGATAAATCCTGTGGGTGTACAACCTGAAAGAAATATCTGAGGACTTACTGTACTGGAATAAAAGGCAGAAGAAAATATTCTGGAGCCCCTGTTTGTTCCCCATGGTGGTTCTCACTGGATGTCCTGGGGAAGAAAAAAACAAAACAAAACAAAACAACCACATACAAGATTCCCAGAAGCAATTTAAAGCTCTTCTCAGACATTTACTTGATTAACGTTGAGATGGAATTAATCTTGCTTTCATTTAAATGTATAAAAGTAAAGTGCCTTATTTCGACAATTAATTTCAGCTCTCCTGTGTGTATCTATTCCATGGGCTAAGGGAGGGTATGACCAACAGCCTGCCAACTTGCCATAAGCAAGGTCAGTGAAATATTTGCTCCTTGCCAGCACACGCACAGAGAAAGCAGCAAAGTGACTGCAGCTCGGGCTATCCAACAAGAAAGATTCTTGGGTTAATTGCTAATGCATTTTTTCTTCATTACAATCTGGCTACTAGGAATGGCTTGTCACTAGAAGTGACATTGCTGCCAATTAAACAGCTATGCAGTGAATTAGCCAAATGGAGCCTGAATATCATTGTGAGTCTGTGTGAGGAAAGCTAGTGAGAACTCATTGATTTGGCCTACCCATAGTTAAATAAGAATGAAATATCTAGTTAAGGGGCTCCAGAAAGACAGACCAGAGGAAAAAAAGAAAAAAACTCAGCCTCCCATGTAGTATCCAAGAGAACAATGTACAGTACTAACTGCAGGGAGAAGCTGCCCTGATGGTTTAGTGAAGGGAACCTACAAGAAAGTCTTCAGAGAAGATGACAGCAGGATGTTTAAAACAGAGGAAATGGCATCACATACATATGACTGTTCAACCCACAGTCCCTGCTCCAAGACAAAGCCCTCAAGTCATACAATGCATTTAAGGCAGTTTTCACAGCATTTAAATATTCATAGAAATATAAATATTTCTAGAATATTTAAGTATTTATAGAAACACATGGATGTGCACAGAAAGACTTAAAATGTGCTCCCTGCAGAGTATTGGCTGTTGATACCTCATACAGACTTCAGCACTGTTTTCTCAAGCTATTCTTAAAATGGGACAAGACTTTGGAGAAGTATTATTTTGGGGACATAGTTTCATTGAAAGCAAGTTGCAAGGATGCACAGACAGCAGCAAGGGCCCATATGCCATGCCACATAGTCTGATCTAGCCTTTTAATTTAAAAAACCATCATGCCTTGTCCTGTTGCAACAGACTCTGCTAAAAAGCCCGTCCTTATCTTTCTTACTGGCTCCCTTTAAATAATGAAAGGTTGCAGTAAGGTCTTCTCAAAACCTGTCATACATAGCAGAGGTGCTTCAGCCCCTGAAGCATCTCTGTGGCCTCGTCTGGACTCGCCACAGCAGCCCCACATGCTTGTCACATTATGGGGTCCCAGACCTGAAAGCAGAACACCAGGCTGGGTTTCAAGAGAGCAGAGTAGAGGGGAAGAATCCCCTCCCTCTATCAGCTGCCCACACTGCTGGGGAAGAACCCCAGGACACAGGCGTTTCTGGGCTGCCAGCACATATGGCCTGCTTATGGTCAGCTTTTTATCCACCACTGCCCCCAGGTCCTTGTCAGCAGAGCTGGCCTCAATCTGTTTGTCTCTCAGCCTGTATTCATATGGGGGGGTTTCAGGTATCCAGGTCCTGGGGTGCCTATGCAGCATTCACCACAAGCAACAAATACCCAGGCAATCACTCAGCAGAGAGAAACCCATGAAGCCTTTAAGACTTAGGGAACATTTGTGGTGTTTAAAAGTTTCCCAGGTTTACTCAAATAATGAAAGCAAAACAAATTTAGCAGCCGCCAGAAAGCCCCTGCAGTCTCATGTGAGCTCACAGATGTGCTCTCAGGGTGTCAGTGCCCAGGTGAGTCTAGCAAGACTCGCTCTGGAGGTGCCGCAGACACTGTGTCACACCCTGCTGTGAGCTCAATGATGCAGCTGCTGCCCCTTCTTTCCTGCCAAACAAACCCTGCACTCTTCCAGCTCAGCAAGAAGCCCCAGGCACCCTGCCATCCTCCCTTAGCTGTTGCCAGTGGCAGGGCAAACTCTCTACCTTCGTACTCCAGCCCTTCTTTCTGCATCACACATTGCCTTGAGTAAACACCTTTTCTTAACCCCTCTGGTCCAAGCTCTCCAAGTTTTCTCTGTATAATAACTCTTGTCATTACCACTACTTCTGGTGGTGCAGTCCCTAGTTACTGAGATACAGTCCACTGTCTAACTCTACCTTGTGATCTCACCCATCTTCCACTGCTCTTCTCCAAATTCTCATTCCTTTGAGGAAGGCTTGCTGTTATCCTGCCATCTGAAACCTGCTCACCATGAGCCCATCTCAGCATCACTTTGTATTGTGACTGTCATGCTCCACACTCTTGGCCAGCATTGAAAACAAAGAAAGGCAACTTGCTGCCAGGAAGGAAGGACTCCAGGAAGGAAGGAAGAAAGTGAGGAAGGAAGGGAAGGCTGGGCCCTCAGAGCGGTCTGCAGATCCACCACTTATTTCAGAATCCAGTTGGCAGAGCCTCTGATGCTTCACATTCATGATATTGCAGTAGCTCCCTGCTTTTATGCTCATTCCTGCCTAAATGAACAGACCAGTGCAAAGAAAGTCTTTGCTGCTTTTACCTATTGGACTGTGGTTTCTTTCAAGGGCCCCCCCCTACTTTCCTTCCTCTGCTCAGAGAATGATACTGTCAACCTGAAGGGACAGGCAGGACTGAACAGGAAAAAGTCAAAGCAAGAAGCCCAAGCAGATCATTGGGTAGATGTCTTATAGAGTTACCAGAGACTGCCATTACACAATGGAGAAAGGTTAGCACACAACCTTGTAATCTAGAAGGAAGATTCATGAAGGAGAGTACAGTAGCAAAAATAAGGAAACCAGTAGGATCTGCTAAAGTAGCTGAAACAGAGACAATACTTCCTCAGTTGGGATGCCGTGGTTCCATCTCTTACCCTTGCCAGTGCCCACAGATTAGTCCAACATTTATCTCCTTCTCTTTCCCTACCTCAGTGTGGTAGGAAAGGACTGTGACCTCTAAGAGCACCATAGACAGTTTCAGTACTGCTGAAACTGTCTGACCTCCTGGCTGTGATCCAGATTGTTATGACAAGACATGGACAGACAAGACATGTGCAAAAGAGCTGGGGAAGCTGCAGCAGCATCTTTGTGGTCTTTGATGCCAAAGACCCCATGACTTCAATGGAGATGTATAGCAGCCCTAATTCTGAATCCTGCTCCAGTCAGGCCCCCTGCAATCTTCAGTCCCAGTCTATTATTGGGACCCCCACCTTTCCTACATCCCTCCATTTGTTACACCCTTCCCATTTGCTTCCATCTGTCAGCATGTGGTTGTTCACCTGGAGGAAAGAATGGCAGTGGGCAATGAGCAGAGGTAGGAACTTATTCCCAGTCTGGCATTAGAAAAGTACTTTCTACCGCCTCATTTCATTTTCCTGGTCTGTGAAATGGGGACTCAGCTTCATGCATCCTTGCAACACAGACGCTTCTTATAAAATGTTGAACATTGTACAGCTGCCAAGTACCACTTCTGTAAACTCTATAATATCCTTATGAGACCACAGCAATGAAGCTGAGTAGCCATTCATAATATACACATGTAAACAGTGCTACAAGTTTTTAATATACCAGAGAATAGGAAATAGGACCAATACAGACAGACATTTATGAAGATCACTTTTGTTAAGGATCTGAAAATATGATGCTATAAGCTGCCAAACATGGATGCAGTCTAAGCTCACAGTTTGAACTGTTTCCAGGAAATGTATGTACTTAAAAAACAAAACACCCCCCCCAAAAACCCTAAAACAACAACAAAACACAACTCCCCCCAAAACCCCCAAAACAAACAAAAAACCCCCCAAAAACAAACAAACAAAACCAAAACAAAAAAACCCCCAAACAAAAAAACCCCAACAAACCCCAAACCAAAACTAATTAAGAACTCAGTTTAAGTAAAAAAAGAAAGGGAAAAAATATTTCCAAGCATGAGAAAATGAATTTTTGCACCCAAGCAAAAAATGAGTGGAAGACACAGTCTACCAGTTATATACCCAAACAAGCTTTCTTCTTGAAAAAAAATCATTATCAATGCACACTGCCATCTAATCAGAAAGCTGAAGCAACAGGGAGACAAAGGGGTGCTCTGACTGTCCAGAGGCTAAGAGCAATGACAGCTGGGGCACAAGGGCCACATCAGCTATAAGAAAGATTTACAGTGAAGTTGCGACATCAAGCAGGAACAAACTGGCAGCAGGGAAAATTGGTGGAAACATGGATATTACCTGCCCTGTTCTGTGCATTTCAGCCCTCCAACACTTCCATGACCAGCCTGGCTAAATCATTACTGCAATTGCAGACCCCACCTGGGGAGCTGGGGAGCAGGTGGGTCTCCTCAGCACTGAGTAAGAGCAAAGCCTACTTGTGCACAACCAAGGGCCGTGTTGTATTGGAATACACAGCGATAAATGGAGATTGACGTCACCGCTGTATCAGTATTACTGTGCCAACAGAAGGATGTGGTGAGAGGAGGTGATGAATTCAGGTCCAAACACCCACACAACATTTATTACTGTACTGCTCTGCTTTCTTACATGAGAAAAGGGTGGGAGAGTTGATAAAAACTCACAAACCTCATATTTAAAAGGTCATAGTGGGGCTGGTGGACTTAGACTTGTGCAGTGAGGAGGCATCAGTGTCAAGGTATTAAAGGGCTAAGCCAAATTGCATAGTACAGCATATGCCACATTGGAAAGAGTCAAGCACCACTGCATTGAGCTTCCATCCATTCCCCAAATGGTCCCAGGATCAGGGCAACAGCACCAATCATCAGACCACAGGCAGGGAGATCAACTGGCTCCTACACAGGTGAGGAGCTCACCCCTGTCGTATCTCATGCCTGTGACTTGTGTCTGGACCGGGTCTCTTTAGATTGCAAGGTTGACACTGAGGGAGGGTCCATCAACTCACCGAATCCTGTCTTTAAAGGGGCTTCAAGGAACCCATGCACACTCACTGTATCCTTGGACAAGAGGGAAATGAGCAGCACTATGGAGGGATTTGGCATACACAGCACAGTGTGGAGGTAGGAGGAGCTAAGAGCAAGAACAAGGAGCTGTAATAACCCAAGAAGACTGCAGCTGTGAAGCTGGCACAAAGCAGCAGGATGCAGGATGAGGGACCTCCATGTTAAGCCCTCCATGCCTCTGACTCACCCTGTGAAAAACAAATGTTTTGGAATGTTCAGGCCAGGGCAGGTGGCTCTTGACCATGCTTGCCAGGTAGTTGCTGGTAACTGAGCTGGTTATACACTGTTAGAACACGCATGGAGAAGGTCACATGACTTAATCCAGAAGCTACTCCTCATTGTGTTTGGAGCAGCCTCTGTGAAAGACCAGCTCTCTCTTCTGCAGGCTTCGTGGATCGCTTACAGGCACAGTGTCAGGCCCAAGCTTCTAGAAAACACTTGTCTGAGCTGATGGTGCCTGTGGGTTGTGGAGATTGTCACCACTCTTGGGTGCAGTGTGGGACAGTACAGGGTTAATGAGGCTGAGTGGCTAAGTCAGAAATTTCCCAGGTTCTTAGAAATATCTTTCTGTTGTGAGAATAGCACACCAGGACAGCGGTGTAGCTTTTGCCCCCTGATTACACAGGACTCTCCAAGGTGTGCCAATATTGTTATTTGTGCAGAGGAGGAAGGGAAAGAGCAGCATGTGCAATCAGTCCAAAGAGTGATAGTCTGGCAGTCACAAGCCACACTACTTTTAAATCATGCAATAATATGCATTTGATATTACAGAGCTAATTTTAAAAACAGGAACACTGGTAGCACTGTAAGACCAATGGATTTATAAATTTAAATATATTGCACCAAAAGGCCTGTTTTCCTCAAATTTAACTCATAAAATGTGTAATTTCAGCCCAGCCTGCAGCAGTAATATTCACCAAGAAGCAAGAGTGAGAGGCACACAAGGGAAGGCTTGGTAGATTCTGTTATTCATGACCCAAAACCATTTTGCCATCACTGGAAGAAGGGCAACATCCGTATGTATTTATCAGCAAGAATATACATCGAAAAAACAACATTCAGAGCTGACAATTCCTTTCTCTAGGATATAAAACTAGTCACACTTGGAGTTATCATGTTCATGATTTGAAGAAAAGGAGAAAAAACTCCACAGAAACAGTACTACCTCTGTACTTTTTTCCTGTCATAAGAGAATTAAACCAATATCCCCAGTAGTGTCAAAGATAGAGACCTGGCATAGCTTTAGGGTCAAAGGCACCATTACTGGCTGGTGACATTTAGGAGGAAGATAATCATACATTACGGTAAGTGAAAAATGGCAGGAGAACAGCTGAGACATGAGTAACAGTGTTCTGCTGGAAGGGAAAGCAATAGAAGAAACCACCTCAAAGCTCAGGAAACAGGCAAAAATATGAATGAGCCAGGCAGAAAGCGGTGGTGTTAGTCAGCAAAGCGGCAGGTTGAAAAACACCGAAGCTCCACAGGTGGTAGATGTGACCTGACACAGGATGCTGCAGGGGAGGGAGGAGTGCATTGCTTTCGGTCTGGGGAATACTGAATGTCACCTGCAGAGACCCCAGCATCCTGCCCTCCTGCCTCCCTTCTTTCTGCCTTTGCCAGTTATCTGTAGCTGTCAACACTGGGGTCAACCTCTTCTTTTTCCCGATATCCATCAAGTCTGAACCCATACTGCGTGAATGCTGCAGTAAGAGGACATCACTTTGGCTCTAGTCAGAGGAAAAGGGCTTACCTTCACAGAGCTGTGGCTATGTACATCTTGCTCACATGGAGAAGATTGCACAGAGGCTTGTATCTTCTCTTAGGAAATCACCAGACACATGCTGGTAAAGAGAAAGAGGAATGACTGTGCTTGTGAACTCACCCTGACCATCTGGAACAGAAACCTACAGCTCTGCTCAGGCTCAAACCCAACATCCGCAGCTGCACCATGCAAAGCATGCCCAGAGCATCTCTGCACGAGGTCAGCACTGAGCTGGCAGTGCTGGCAGAACTCCCTGCTCCTTCTATGCATGTTGGCAGAAACTGACCCCCTTGGAGGCAACATTGATCAGCTTGTCTCCAGATCTCTGCAAGTGGGGATGCACCAAGACCAGAACTCTACTGCTGGCACACAGCTATTTATGGCAAGATCCTCATCTGCATCTCATGGAGCTCTGTTTTACCACAGCTGTCAAAAATCTGCATGTCCCACCTATCCTGCCTGGCTGCAGATCTTCCACACTTGGGGCTGATGCAGCAATGGAGTTGCCTTAGGCAGCTTCCGGCACCTGTGGCAGGATGAAAAACACACCAGCTGTCTTCAACCTCTGGCTGTGGCAGCATGTGCAAAGCAAAGCAAAGGCCTCACACAGCAAGCTGCAGGGGGCTGGCCAGCTGCATCTGTAAACCACAGACCATGCAGTCCTAACACATTTAGTGACTTCTCATGTCACTGGCAGCAATGTACTGCGTCTTTAGGAGAAAAGGCAGGAAGGGAGTGGCTTCTCAGAAAAGCCACCCTTGTAGCCCCCCTCCACCACAAAATCTTGCTACACAAACCCAATATAGGAGCAGAGCCAGAGGTTTTTAAGTTGTAAGAACAGCAAGGGCAGCTTGACCAGAAGTGGGAAGAATTTCTAATACTTCTGAACAAGAGTGTCTGTTGCAGGGGCCCAGCACAGCTCACAATGAGGCCATGAAGTAGTCAGCACATGCCAAATGGTGTATCCTAATTCCTGCTGTAGTGGAGGAAACAAGGCATTTCATGGCTTCATTGCCTCCCCTCATGTTGTGGAGGAGCATGCTGTGTGTTTCTGAAGCACCTCAGCCAGGCAGTGGAGGGGGAAAACCACCCAGCAGTGAACTGCCCTGCACAACCCTCAAGCCCAGGGCTTGCCAAACATGTGCACTGGTCAGCACTTACAGCACAGTACAAGCCAGCTCCTCCAGACCTCAGCTGGCTGCTTACCACAGGCACTGGCTTCATGGCCAGCCACGGCCAATGCACACCTGGTTCTCACAGAAACTCTCTAGGGCATCAAAACAAGAACTGGGGACTGGTTATAAGGCTGACCCAGGTGTGGAAATTCTACTCCCAGAACGCAGTCCAGTGCTTTCTCACCTCATTATAATTCTTGTTGCTGTGTGGGTGGCTCGTTGCAAGTGAAACCAGCAGTAGCTGAGCTGGGGAGAAGCAGTCAACCTCAAACCCTTCAGCTTATAGCAAATTTCCCCATTTCTTAGAGCTGGGGAAACAGCACCAAGTAGGAAAATCCCAGTGCCACGTATTAGTCACCAACTTGGTAGCCTTCAATCAGAGGACAAACACCGCACTGTTATGAATGCCCTGCTCTTTACAATTGGGTAGAGACAGGATGAAGGAAATGGCTGATCCATCACTAAACTGGGACAGGAGCTCCTTAGGACACCTGCCACGCTCCATGGACTGGGGCAGGTCTAGCACAGTAATCCCTCTACCAAAGACAGACTGTGGCTCACAGGCTGTTCTATAACAACTCGTGCCATGACAATTGCCTCTCTGCATTCAGAATATAGAATCTTAGGTCTCATGCACAGATGGTCAGTTTTATAGAGAGCATTCTGTCTAAGAGCAAAAAAAGAACAAAACAGCTGCTCCTCCCCTCATGCAGCTAAATGTGCCACAGCAGCCAGTTCCCCATTCTGTTCAGCTAGGGCTGTTGCCAGTTTTATTTCTCTTTCATCTTGCAGTCTTACTGAAGGGACAGCACGGACATTTCAATGTTATAGAAAGCCACGGGAGGGGCAGATTGGAAGCAGGACAGCAAAGGGGACAAATAGAGCAAAGCGCCTTTGGCCAGAGGTCTGCAGAGATGTAAAGTTCCTCTCAACAAGCTTGTCACAAGGAATGAAAACACTCAGGATTTAGCAATCCAGCTGTGCTGCTGATAGCTGTTATTAGGCACTCTGGGAAAACAGGCTAAGGTATGGCAATTCATTAAGCTTTAACTTTGGTTGTGTTAGTGAGGTATCTGGAAAGAGCCCTCTTCCTCACCTGACTGTGTTTTGCCTTTGCTTTGGAGCAATCTACTTAGAAAGACAACAGTCCTGCAGTTGAAAACCAAACCAGTTCACTGGTCTCCCTGCTTTTTTTTACCAGAAAGTTCCTGCCGAGCTGTTGCTTGGCTTCCGACCTTGTGACTTTGGTGCAGTAGGAGACGCCTTGAGGGCTGTGGCCATGACTGCCAGGTCTCAGCCACAGAAATGTGCTGAAAAAAACTAAAATTCTGGGTAATGTGAGATCAAGATACATCATCATGTGGGAGCCTGGGGCAGACCTTGTATTCAGCAATCTGCAGAGGTGAGAAATGATCTGTGTGTTTGTGTGCATGCATGGGCACACATGCCTTGGCATTGTACAGGCACAGTCCTCCCAAAAACTAATAAAAATCACCTATTTTTTGTAAAAGCAACTGCATACAAAATAACACACTTTGGAAGCACCTCTGTTAAGGCTAGAACACAAACTACATGAATCATGCTCCCTAGGAGGTTTTCTACAGAAAAGACATGGTTAGGAGAAAACAAACTGTTCTCTCAGCCTCTCTTCATTAAGGAGTTTTGTCATATAATTCCATGGTCAGAAGTAAACCTTAGGGAGCAGGGTTTTGGGAGTTACAACCCTCTCATTTAGTTCTCTAACCCTTTGTTCCTTTGGCCCTATCATTGCAACACTTAAAAGAACTGCTTATCTTATATAAAGTTTGTAGCTCATGGTGGGTGAACACTTGGACATCCTTGCACCCTGCCTCAGCAATGCAGCGTCATAAAGGAAGATGCAGAGTCAAACTATTTAAAAAGCTGACCCCTCCTTCACCCTAAATTAACTTGTCACTACCCCCAAGAACCTGACTCCACATCCTCAAGGTCTTTCTCTGTACTGGGATCACCCTTGTCATGTGGTTATTGTTAGTTTCCTATGGGCAATGATAAACCTCATGCTTGATGGGAATTTGCCAACAGCTGATCCTTACAGGTGCGTATTTCCAAGAAGCCAACTCTGTTCAGAAGAGAAGTGAAAAGAAGCTAAGCCTGTGGCATTTCTGCAGTGGAAAAAGGGTGTATCTAAACTAGTTTCTCCTGAACTGTGAATGCACCAGCTTTTTTTTCTCAGGAACCTACTCCACTCGTGGTGAGTTGGGTTGCTAGTATTTGGTAGACAGACAGGTGAGAAAGATGTGGAGGTGGAGTGATTGTAAGCAAGTAATAAATGGCACTATAACTAGGCTAAAACTTGGCACAAGCCTTCACTTGCACAGCCATCTTTCAAAACAAACTGAACACCACTGAATATACGCTTACCGTGATCAGTAATTCTCTGTCCTGGGCAGGAGCTTTCCACTAGCAAAAAGGACATGCCTGGAGAGTACCAAAGCTCCTCTCTGAATTCAGAGTGTGAGCTGCCGCTCTCTGTATAAGCATGCAGGCACAGGCTGGTCCCCAGGTGGTGACCTCAGTCCAGACCCCTCACTGCCAGCTCAAAGTCACAACTCCCACTCACCACCCAAGGGGCAGATCACCAGCTTGGCATAGAAATCTGTCACTTAAAACCCACCTGGGTTTCATAGCCCGGTAATAGCTATGGATGGCAAAAGTGGCAGGGCTAGAGGATGGAACATGGAACTCAGCTCGCCCTACAGCCAGGCACCATGCCTGTCGCAGTGAGAGGGTAAGCCAGACAGCTGCCCCCCTCAGCCCACTGTCTGTCTCCAGTTCTGGGTTATACAAAGACACAGGAACAGGGATCCCCCTTCTCTGAGAGTTAGATTCCATTTCACCGGAGAAACACTGAAGGGAGAGAAAGGAAAGAATAACCCCACACAGAAAGCCATCTTATAGAAATATGCAGACTGGAGGGCATAGCTATGTGGAAGAAAAAAGCCAGGGAAAGGCAGAATGGAGCTGGGGCTCAGCAGAGAAGCAAGTGCTGCAGCACAGCTGGCCTGAGCAGACCTCTCCAGCCAAGCACAAGCCTTCATGGAGGATTTCACACAGAGCGCAAGAGAGAGCACAGGAGTAGAAGGGAAAGAAAGCACCACTGGTGTCCCCACATAGATACCTCTACTACTTTACCAACTTGGAAGAGAGATTTGCAGTACCAGTTGCTGTGCTTAGCATTATGGTTTCCTTCCTTATAAATAGCAATACAAATAGAGTTTTCTAAATGAGAATAAATGTGTACATTTCAAGAGAAAAACCCCATTACGTAATGGTTCTTAACTGTTTATGCCACCGCCAACATACTAGGGTGGAATTTACCATACTGAAATATATAATTATGCTGTAGAGAAGTTTTCAGTAAAACTTCTTGAATAATTATCCAACAAGAAGTACATACTGCCTTTAAGGTGCAGGCTAATTCCCATTCTGACTGGTCAAGAACAAGAAGCCAAAAAAAAAAAAAAATTCCATGAAGGCAGGGTGTCAGACCACACACTGGATAATCTTTTTGGAAAGAAATACTGCTTAGAAATCCCTGATTCCTTTTACAGCTGCTGAAGTAACTGCTTGTTTCTACAAGATAAGAAACTATTCACCAATAACAGCATTGTGTAAGTGCAAATGATGGTAATCTTTATTTCTGGTCTTGACTGAGCAGGTATAGAAACATACACCCCATGCCAGGGCTAAGCACACAGGACAACATCCCCCACCCCAAAAGAAGTAAATTATGGAAGCTGTGTGATAAATCAAAGGCCTTCCCTTTGGACCTGCACCTATATCCCACTTTCAGGTGCGTCAGCATGTTCCACTTCACCTTTGTGTGCTTCCCAAGCAACACGCAGCCAGGGCAATAACCACAGGAGCTGTACTAAGAACTCCTGCTTCCTGCAGCTGCTGCTCCCTTTTAGAGATTGCTCACAGCTGGAGACATCAGTTCTGACTTTGTCCCAGTAGAACTGTGGCTGCCACTGCTGGGTGCTAACCCCAACTGTCCCCAGGGGTCTGCATCATGTCCCAGCTGCCAGTCCCAGGCAGGCATGAGTGCTACAACCCAGTGAATCATGGGTGACCTATAGTAGCCCTCACTTCAGTCAAGACTGAAATAACAAGCAACAATTCAACTTGCCATACAGTTTATTTCCAAAGACTAGTTCAGTCTTGGTAAATGTGGCTAGGCTACCTTCGTATAGCAGCTGTCCTCTTGGGCAAGGGTTTGCACAAGTTTCATATTTTTTCTCATTCTTCCTGCTGTTTTCCATTAACAGTTCTACTGGTCTTTTTTTAACTACAAGTGCCAGCCTGGAGTCCTACTGTGAATGGTGTGAGAATCACAAGGATAGGAGTTACTCACAAGATGACAAGGTAACACCTTGTCTGAGCCATGGAGCTCCAGGGGCTCTGCAGTTTTTCTAAGTTTAGCCCAATGCTGTCCAGTGATGCTGGTAAGCTGACTGCTGAGCCAAACCCCCAGCCCCCATCTGCATGCTTCAGCACCTCTTCACTTCCCCCTGCATCTCCAAGTTCCCTCAACTGCTTGTGTGAGTGGCAGTGGAAGTCAGTATTTTAGTCTGTTATCACCACCCTCTTGCATTACTTTACCAATAGGGTTAAAGCTTTTCCATTTTGTTGCCTTTGTAGCTTTTTCTCTGTTGTTTAAGTCTTGACACTTCATCTCTAACAAATGCAACAGCTGTTAATCTCTGCTGGTATTTTCATCATTGCTATCACCAGACAGCTCATTAGCGCTGTTGATCCAAGGGCTGCCATCACTAGTCTGTGTCTTGTTCTCGCTAGATGCTAAACCTGGTTCAATGGTGCAGTCAGAGCCCTGAACAGTCAAACACACACCATCCTTTATCCTTGGGTCAGGTTCATCAATTGCAGTATCTGGAGGTGCTTCACTCAGGTTGTTGCACAGATTAATGAAGGATTCATATACTGATGTAGAGATAACCTCACTGTCACTGTCCCAGTATAGACTGTTACATTTACCAGCACTACCAAAAGGCTGATAACCAGACGGCTGAAGTGCAGTGGGGCAAGAAATTGTATCTGCTTTCCTTTGAACATTTTGATATATTACTTGCTTATGTATTTCTTCCTCTGAAAGAAAAGCTGAAGCACCTTCATTTGCATGTGTAGAGAAAGACAGAAAATCAGTATGTTCTGAACAGGTGTTTGGAAAATCAAGCCCAGTGCTGGGAGATCTGTAGTTGCTACAACATGTGTGATTGCTAGCAGGCTGAGCGCTCTGATCTCTGCAGCTGCATTCCGGCGTCTCTGACAGCTGTCTCAAAGGCAGTGAGGAAGGCACGCTTTCAAAGCACATGGTCAGGCTACTGTTAGCCATCGACTGAGACATGAGGGCATTGAAGCTTTTGTATGCTGAGCTGCTTGGTTCCTTGCATGCAGACACAAGCATATTAAAGCTCCTATAGGCAGAGCCACAGGGTTCCAGGGATGGAGACAAAAGGGTGTCACAGCTCTTGTAGGCAGAACCACACAACCCCATGGACGCAGACATAAGGGTATGAAAACTCTTGTCTGCAGGGCTGTTTATTCTGTCTGTTTTGGTTCCAAACAATGACTTATTTGTAGACTCCTGGATCGGGACACAAGAGTCAAGCTCACTTTCAGAACTACATAGAAAAAGGCTTTGATGAACCATTTGTTGAAGATCTCTTGCATCCAGAGAAACAGAATTTATGCTGGAGCTCCCATAGCCAGATTCAAAGGATTCTTCTGATAGTTTTGACTCTTTGCTGGCTGTACTACAATTGTAGTCATCTGGAGAGGCTTTGGTGAAAAGGGGAGCTGTATGAGAAATATCACATGGTTGCAGACTCTGGGCTGCACTTTCTTTTAGATTTCTCTGTGATGGATGCTCTGACCCAATGTTCTCTAAGGTTTTCCTCTCAGCTGTGGGGATGTTTGGGCCTTTATTGTCTTTCATGTTACTTTCATCTGCCAGTAGTGCATCAAACATGTTAGCTAGTAACTCATTGTGTTCAGGGTGCTCTCTGAAAGCACCGACGCTGCTCTCACAAGGCTCAAACATGGTGATCTGGTTGTCAGTTTCTTCTTGGCTCTCAGTCTCACTGTCTGTTAAACATACACAGATTTCTATGCACTCTTCAACTGGTATTGTATCAGAGGTTAAAACTGCACTGCTGCCTTTTGGCAACCACTCTCCAGACTTGCTGTGGCAACTGCAAGACTTCTCAACATTTCTGATGTTATCTTTTCCCTTGAAGTTTTGGCTCGACAAACTTTGAGCCAGACAGTTCTTGCAACTTCTGTTTTTGGAAGTCAAAAGGAAAGGACAGTTAATGTTTATGGTACAGGAAACAATTTTATGCTGTAAAGCAGAGGGATTTTTTTTTTTAATCTTACTTACATTTGTTGTTCCATACAACTCTGCTTTAAGTCACGGAACGGGAACTTAATTTCATCAAAGTAGCACAAAACTGAAAACTAATAAAGATAAAAATGAGATTTAGGACACATATGAGCTGTATTTAGCATCCCTTACACTAGACAGACAACAGAATTTATTACATATTCTACTTCTGATGATCAGGAAAAGGTATTTTTTGCAATGCTTTTAATTACCTTGAAATTTTTTACAACCAAATGGCTCTTTGCTGGATTTGGGATTTGATCCCACCATTCTTTCTTCAATCTGCAAGGGAAGAATGAAAATTACTTGTTTTAACTGCACTTGGGCTTAATCAGTATACATTTCTCTCTTCTGTTCACCTCCTTTCCCTCTTAGGCATCTGCATTGCAGCAACAGAAAGTGCTCGTTTTGAGCATCTCCTGCTTTTCATTAAACCAGTGCAAAGATGTTTGCATGTTTGGTATGTGACTGCTCTGCAAAATGACAGTCACCTGTTCTTCTAATCATGTTTAAAATGATGTGTAAAATAGACAGGATCTCACTTTTACACTACCATTTAAAATTTTTTGAAAGAAATAAAGGTATTTAGCCATCATTACTTGAACTCCAGCAAAGACCAGGGTCCAAGACTGACAACCCCCTACTATAATAAGCCTATTCTAGTAAGAGTAATAAAGACTATTCAGAAAATGACAGAGTACAACTGACTTGTGTTTATAAAATCTCTGCTCACAGACAGCTAGATCAATGTGCTGAGAAAACCCAAAACATTCGATTTCTGTGCTACCAGACATTCAGCTAATCAATAGCAATACTGAAATCCCTATAAACTGTTACTCTATAAACTGTGTAACAAGCACGATACCTACTTGGCGAAACAGAAGTAACAAATTACAGATCCTGCCATGATCAGTATGCAGGATGTGGGCACAGCCATCTGCAGAATGTCTTCAGCCTTCACCTGGTAATCTGTTAAACAATCAAATATTTATAAGTGAATGTGCAAGCACTGGCAACACCAAATTATTTGCTGCTCTTTTGCAATTTGAAAAAATGCTTTTTTAGAGGATGTAAAATAAAGCCTCCAGCACATTAACAAGAGACTCCCACAGCTGCCAGCAGCGACGGTGTGCGGTGTGCCAGAGACCTGGCGCAGGTAATGTGCTCAGCTACTGGGCATGGAAGGAGCTGGGAGAGCCAGTGTGTACTGCAAGGCCACTGTCAGCCCTCAGGGACAAGGCCTATCACACAGTGATAAAATGGCATTATCATTGTCACTGTAGTGCAGCTATGTTTCTTGTTCTCCCTGTTGCTCCTCAGGGGTTTTTATAAGCCCTCATACCTCTATTAAGATACTGCTTAATTTGCAGCCTAGATAGATAGATAAATAGATAGACATAGATATCTCTTGTTCATTTATGTCCACTTGCTCTCACATCAATGTTGCTGTTTAGTTCATATATGTCTTCTACTTCCCTGTT
Organism: Promerops cafer; assembly: GCA_013398275.1. Lineage (NCBI taxonomy): Eukaryota > Metazoa > Chordata > Aves > Passeriformes > Nectariniidae > Promerops > Promerops cafer. The sequence continues at coordinate 448,095 of VZSE01011628.1, read as the reverse complement.
GTCTACTTCATTAAGTATTTATAGAGAATAAACACATCCCTTTCAGCCTTTTTTTCAAAAGGCTAAGAAATCAAACCTCCCTTGGTCTTCTCTTCCTTAGTTTTCCAAAGAGTTGCCTATCTGTTTAGTGTCTTTGGAAGCCTTTGCAGATGTATTCACATTACATTCAAAAGGATGAAGATGATGAGTCCATAACTCTCCTCCAAGAGAGCAGCAGAGACTATATACCATCCTTTTACCAAGCTGCTATTTCTGACACTATTACCATAGTGAAATTCAACTTCTTCACTCCATTCACTCCAGTAGGCTGGGTAGTCCATGTAGTTACACCTGAGACTTGCAACGTAATCAGAGCCTCTCTTCAAGGAGCTTGCAGTAATCTCAAAGCTTTTCGCCTGGTAGTTAATTGCTTTTACAGAAACCTGAAAAGAAAGTGAGAAAGTTCACTTTGATTTCTTTATAGGGTGAAGGGCTCATGACAGTAACTACCTACCAATAGTGTTATGTTTCAGTGACCTTTCACAAATGAACTAACGAATGACTGTGTATGATATTGCAGTTCATGTCATCAGCAGGTGGCATTTGTTACCTGCCACCATGCATGTTCTTCCGCTACCAGAAGAAGCCCAGCCCAGAAATGCTAGATTACTCAGAAGGGTGTTTGAAGTGCCTCACCTGCCCTGCAGAGCCATCAACCTCCAGCTTCTTGATGTCTAAGGAGCAAATGAAGTTCAGGGAACAGAACCATTGTATTTTCAATCTTTGCCCTGTCTTCTGCAATCAGCAGACCATTTTGGGGTGGCAGTCAGAAGAGTTTCAATCCTCTGACATCTAGCTGAACCATCTTGGGGGCAAAGTGAACTGTGGCAAGTCTGTAATCAGGAATACTGTGAGACTTGCTCTCACTGGCCCTGACACTATTATTCATGAAGTGACTTTCCAGGTGACTTTTTAAACCTTAAAGCTCTGGAGACAGAAACTGAAGAGACTGGGTGTCTCTTACCTCTGTTGGGTGCTGCTTCCTCCAGTATTTCACTTCATAGATGACTGGCTGTCCAGAGAGCAAGGATGGAGGAGAGTAGCTCTCCTCCCAACTCAGATTGAAGTTACCATTTTCAGCTTTCTCAATGGCAAGATTTTTGGGGGCTCTTGGCTTAACTGTATGTTAAAAAATACAGAACAGGGTAATGGGAGAGCACTGATAGAGAGAAGCAGAGAGAGAAGCATTCACCAGAGACCATAATATCATCACAGTCAATGCACTTAGCTCTTTTCACTATGCTGTAGCACAAGAATAGAGAGGCCAAACCTGAGCAACTTCAGGGTATTTATTAACAAGCACTGATTCTTCAAGCTGGCTGAACAAACTGCAAGCATGTCCTTTTGGTGCACTGGATGCAGCTTTCAGACTGGAGAAATGGGAACAACCTGTGCCCTGACAGTAGCAGCTGTGAGACTGGGTGGGCACAGAGCTCCAACATCGCAGCCAAGCTGTCCTGGCTCCCTGTCTCTTGGAAATCAGTGTGGACTTCTGCCTATTTGGCAGATAAGCAGCAGCATCAATCAAGTATTCTGAAGAGAACCAGCTCCTCGGCCTGCCTAAGTTATGAAAACGGTTTCTCTGAGTGTTTAAGGTGACTGGCATTACCAACAAGCACACTGTTCTAACCTAACTGGGGGCCTAGGCAGAGACAGAACTGTGTCTACAGTCTGGCTTGTTTAGGAGCAGTCTCTTTAACTTTTTTATCACTGGCTGTTAAAATCCAACAGCAATTACTGTAAAAAAATCTGCTCATGTAGCATGATTCAACTAGCATGAAAAATCAGAGTACGACAGAGACAGGAATGGGAGGAATTTCAATAGGGATAAGCTAGTTTCTTTCTAGAAACTGAAAGTAGCATGATTCGTCTTCATCCTACAAGCCACAAGTAAAATGCACTAAAGATAATTTAAGCCTCCAAACTCCTTTTGGCTTGCAGCTGAGAGGGTACAGCTAGAGGAAGAATCTCTGCTTTTCCCATTACTTACCATTAATTCCTTAAGAATTGAATCCAGAATCAGGTTTCTAAAACAAATGGATTTTGCATTTAAGCTACCACGACATTTTGCACCTCTGACAAGCAAAAACTGTTCTGGCGACATGAATGAGAAGTTAGCTAGGATTGCAGAGCCTGGAACCAGATGCGCCAGTGACAAAGTAAACAAGTTCTTACCAACAAGGGCTGGTGTAACATTGTAATTCCACATATCAGTGCCATTGAATTGTAGGGCTAGAATATAAGTGAGCCCTGATACAAAATAATCTGGATATATTGTACAAGTGCACCTTAAACTGTCTTTTTCATTCTCAGGAACACACATGTTTCTGAAAAACAGGCAAAAAATTATGAGATGTTTAAGAGAATGTGACACACTATTCCTTGAAAAGGTGAAATTAAGTTTCCCAACGTGAATAACTAATCAAAACTGAGACAAATCAGCTCCCAGAAATGTTTCCAAAACAAAACTGAGACCCCCAAACAGCCCCCCCTCCCCCTAGCCACCCCCTGGATATCTGTATCGCACAAATGAAAAACTTGACAGAAAGGATAAGGATTGATCCCAAATACCACCCTTTCTCACACTTCAGCTTGTAAAGCAACATACTACCAGCTTGTTAGTATAGGAACAGGTTTATTGGAGTGTATGAGCAAGGTTATTTGAATGTTGGTGTGGTAAAATGATGCAGCAAGGAACATGAGAACGCAGATGCATCTTCTTGTGTAAAAGAAGATGACCAGCTCTGCTCAGAACAGGGACAACAGTCTGTGCCTGCATGTGGAGCTACACTGTATGCAGAGACAATCACCTGGGCTCCAGCGGAAAGTGTCTTTCGCACAGGCTACATACCAGAGTCAAGTAAGATTTCTCATGAAGAAGGTAAAATTTTGCATGAAGTTAAGGTTTTGTAGACTTTTAAGAGCCCTACCATTCCTACCAGTAGGACTTGATCCCTCCTCTGTACTAAGAGAACAGAAAGTTCTATAGGAGAGTAGACCACTGAACAGAGAGTGCTGTTAATTGCAGAAACCCATTTTACTTAAAACAAAATAATCTATTTTACTTTAAGAGGAATAATCTGAAGTACATTTTGTCCGAGACACCCACAGTAGAGGGAGGGAATTAAAGCCAAGAGTGGCTATAGGATATATGAAGCTCTAACAAAGGCAGTGTAATATCTTATTAAACACTTACGACACAGAAGAAGTTTCCTTGCTGTAGCAGAGCAGGAATTCTTTGGAGCAATTGGTTTGTGCAGGCACCTTCCAGTGACAAACCAGCTCTTTGTCATAGTCAGTGAAGCATGCAAATTCTTGTATGTGTCCTGCAGTCATAACTAGGGGAAAGCAGCATACAATGAGAAGCAAGAGAATCAGAAGACTATATTGGACTAAGCAGAAATACTAACTTTTCTATCTAAACAGAGCTGCCCCACCTCTACAAATTAAGTGAAAACATTGTTATTTTTTGTGTCTGGGTAAATGGAAAGAGGCACACTCAGATTGTCTCCACCTCTCTAGAGACAACGTTTACGGTCTTGGAAAGAAAGAGTCTGATGTAGTAATATTGAGATAGAAAGGCACATCTCAGCCAACACAGACATCCAAGAACAGACAATCCAATTCCAATAGCTCTATTTAAAACACATCAGCATTAAATTACAGAACAGCATCATCCCACCTATTAAATACAAAAGGTTCAAAACACAAAATGCAGATAATTAACAGAATCAGACCAGGATCACTGCTTACAGTCATGACTTGTGTTTTACCTACAATGGTTCTAAGCTTCCCAAATGTACACCTTCTGCCTCCCCAGAGCAGCTCCCCAGTGCCTAAAAGATCTTCCTGCCACAGTCCTTCTTCTAGTATATACCTTTCCCTCATTTCACTCAGTACTTCCTGTTCCACTTGTCATTGTTATGAGACTGAGGAGAGGAGTCACACTGAGCCAGGCACTGAGGAGGTACACGAAAGCCCAGAGTCTCTGCACTCCAATGTTCAAGTTCATAACTATTTTCACTGGCAGTATTTAAGCAAAAAATAGAATATACTGGTCAAAATATCTTTGATAGAACTGGAAACAGAAATAGAATCCACAATCCTCAGTTTTCCTTCCAGCCTCACTTTCCTTTATTTCAATGTGCTCCGCAAGTGATACACAGAACAGAAGAGGAGAAGATAGGTGACAGTAAGGTCATGTTGTTATTTGGACTAACAGTGTGCCAACCCTGGTACCAGACCCTGGAATGTGATCATTAGAAAATAGCTAGAAATAGCTAATATTTTTATTATTTGCCTTTTCTGATGTTTGACTTCTCTTTCACAGCTAAATAATAACAGTATCTCCCTTTTCTTGCACAAGCTGTACAAATATAAATCCTTTTCTGCTTTACATGTCAATCTCCTGTAAAAAATTTAAAATAGCTTTGACTGGTTTTTTGAATCCTATTAATTAAGATTTTCTGAGAATTTCCAAAGGGATTCTGCTAGGAGGTTTTCTGTGGCAATTACACAAGACCAAATTTTGTGTACACGGCCCAGTACATTACCAACTCTCCATGGTGGTCATTTACATTGCAAATTCAGTTGCCAACTATTCACATCCTGCAAGGTTGCTGTCCTTCAGCTATTTCTGCTTCACAGGCTTATTCCTTCCAATGGGTACCTAAATTTCAGATTATTCCTCCCAAGCTTTTTTTGCTGAAAGTACCTAATTTCATTTTATCTTCCCTACATTTCTATTTTTCTGTAGTCCACTTGTGTTATTTACTATGATCCAACTTCTGCATACTCTGATACAGTACAGGATCTGCAAATGTAAAATGTGATGGTCAGATACCTTTTAGTGGACATGATATATAGCACAATGGGATCTATGAAATTTGGATTCTAAATTGTCTGGTATATTGACTGCTTATAAACCTAGTACTGACTGTGATTCATGGTTTCATTAGTGGTCAAATACTTAGAAAATGTTTTGGTTTAGTTACTAAGGCTAAATATTTATCCTGTACATAAGAACTATTGCTGTTATGTCCTTTCTGGATGGCAGTACCATGTTAAGTTCCCTTTTTTCTGCATGGTACCCAATTCTTTAACACTCATCAAGAAAGCAGCAAGTCAAACTTCTGCAACACTTCAACAGTCACACTACTTTTTATTTTACAATAAATAATTATAACTCTTGATGTTGTTTATATTTGGTTGCCATTTGTAATTTTATTGCTAGTTTCCTTTTCTCACTTTAAAATGTACTTTTAACAGAAGTACTATCAAGTTAAGGCCCTTAAAGATGAATGACATTATTTTTCAATGTGTTAATCATTTTACACTTTCAAGAATACTTCAATTAAATGAAGCTCTTCCTGCTGTGTTAAGCTATGATGACTAACAGTTTTACTTTATCTTGCCATTCAGTGCCCTCATGTATTTTCAGAACTCTAAATTATATTCTCTGCTCTTTTCCTGTCACCTTCTCACTTTTTCATCTCTGGTACACTATATTTTTTTTAGAAAGCTCATATATTTGACACTTTCCTTTTGAAACCATATACAGTACAGGGTTTGTTTTGAGTTTGTATAGTTAAAAGAGGGAAATGAAATACTGAATTTCTTTTTTAATCCTCAAAGAGTACACGATGCTGAAGAAACTTAAAAAGTGTAGTTAACTAGGCAAACAAACCCAAACAAAACACAATAAAATTAAACTTTGATAAAGATCATTTAGGGAAATGAAAACGTGGTATTACCTAGATCAGACAACCCAGCCAATGTGCTCTTGCAAACCTGAATCCTTCTCATTAGTTCAAATTGCACTATTTCATAATACATAAGACAGTAGCTAACAAACCTTCTTTTTTAGAGACAGGGTATTTTAAATTGTCTTTTAACTATTTTGGTTTGCTTTATAGAACAAAACAAAGTGAGATCTAAGAAACTATAGACTACTGTGGAACTAGTTAAAAAGATACAGAGAGCAAAGTGTGAGATTCATTTTCCAGAAAATAAAAATGCATTATTGAAAGCCATTACTATATATATCTCATTAGTATTTGTAATCAAACATCATAAAAGATGCAATGAAAACAACCCATGTTTATATTCAGCTTCTGCCAACTGAGCTTCATGCAATAACCCTTAAGGAACCAGCGGCACTCGGACTCGACACGTTTGCAGGCTGATGGAACGGTGGCAAGGGACACACCAGAGATCCTGCCCCCTGTTTGCCCCTGGCAGGGCAGGTCAGAGCTGCTGCATCCCACAGACAGGCCTGCCAAATCTGCTCTAATCCAGGCAAGCATGCTTTCCAGCCAGTCACTCTGCAGACTTTGGGGAGCACAAACGGGCAGCAGCTCTGCAGGCGCGGTTCTGGGACCGTGGCTCCCTCATGGCCCCACGGGCAAAGCACAGCAGCCAGGGAACGCTGGAGCTTCCTGCAGAGCTGCCTGGCTACGCCCAGAGCTGGCTCACACTGAGGTGTCCAGTGCAGAGCAGACAGTGGGGAAGAAGGAGACAGCTTTCCAAACCTGTTTCTCCTTTCTAGTTTTTCTTGCCCGCACAGAAAAGGTCAATATAAAGAAAAAAAAAAATCTAAGATTTTTTTTCAGTACAGGGATATTTCTGACATTTGAAGTTACAAATTTTAAAGTAGTTAATTAGTGGTAACAGCATTACCCAGTGGTCATGGAAAAATGCTGTCAAGAAAAGCTTCAGTATAATAATTTAAAATATTGATGAACATACCTTCATTTGTTGTATATGAAAAGAAAAGGATCCACAGGGTATATGGTGCAGCACTTGGGAGACTTGCCATTATTGACAATGGTCAGGTACAGAAGGAAAAACTGTGCTGCAATTCTGCCAACAGAAAACATAAAAAGCTTACATCCCTGTCTCAGCTAAGGTAAAGGTGTAGTTTTTCCTATCACTCTGCTAGATGTTAGAATTCAGACCACCTGCTGTACCTGTTTCCCACCTCTGGCCCCTAAAATCAGTTCACGGAACGAGACACGTAGAGAATAGGGAGAACACAAATGAGCTAGAAGACTTTTCTGCAAAATTTTAATTACAGAGAATACGGGACTGACATTGGCAGTGGACCTACTCTCTTTAGCTACTAGAAAAGTTGCTAGTATGTAAAGGGTAAAAAAGGGCAAGCACTAGACCAAAATCAGTGACATTGTCACCGACGCCCTATGATTCCACTCAGATAAGTAAAAGAATTTAAGAATGAAGTGTCCCATCTATTGACTAAAATGTTTTCCCCAAGTCCTATCACCAGTACCTTGATAATCTGAGTATCACCCTCTTAAAAAAAATTTTAGCAAAGAACTCTGAGCATTGCTCCAAAAGAACGCAGATTCATTAAAACTTAAGTAATTAAAAGTTGTAAAACACATGCCTAATCATGATATAACCAAAACAACTTTGGAGAAGGAAAATAATGCAGCTTTTGTCCCTATGCATAGCAAAACTGTGTAGGTAAATTGAAAACAGATTAAATAATTAATATCAGACTTAAAAATAGCAAGTGTCCCCAAGATTTTTTTTTTTTTTTACCAATGTAGCTACTTAATTACTAAGATAAGGCTACCAGCTTTCATATCACTACAAATAGATGTGATGCATTTAAAATTTTGGTAAATTTGTAGGTGAAGTCATGCTAACTAATATGCTTTTGGCTTTGCTTTCAGTATAAAGAGGGATAAAATTTGTTCAGCAGCACATTGTTAAGACACAACCCTTTGGTCCCTTCCTCTCATGCTTTTGGAATTTTCTAACTTTCAGATCTGGACAGAGTGTTCTTGCTGCCTGCAAGCTTCAGCTGTTCTGTTTATACCTGTAGGGTTCCCAGGTAGCATGCTAGTTTTTATTTCAAAGCCTTGTGACTCTCCCAGTGTGATGAGGAGAGGAGAGGAGAGGAGAGGAGAGGAGAGGAGAGGAGAGGAATCTTCTTCAGCAGGTGAATGGTATTGGGTGTTCTGCAGAACCTTGGTCAGATTCTGAAGTAGCAAAGACCACAGAATGGTATTTCTGGATGGTTGTTCAATACTCTTTTCGCCAAATCAACCATGCAGCAGAACCACACTTCACGTGTCTGACAGAAGTGAATCTGTCTGTCTGAAAATATCCATCTTAGAAGTTAAGGGATAAGGATATTGTTAGTGAAAATAGGTCAGACTGGAGACTCTTCTGTGACCTTCTCTGGGGCAGTTACTGCTCATCTAGTAATAAAGGACAAACCTGAAAGACAAATTTCTCATAAGAGCTTGAGAAAACTATTACTCAAGGGCTGAGTTTTTCATATTCTGAGAATACATGAAATGTGACTAAGCACAGTAATATGTGTTTTTTTTTTAAGAACACACAAGCACCTTTGCTGCTGCTGCTGCTCAGAAAAAAAGAGCCAACTGCTCTGGCATAAAAAAAAAAAGTCCTTCATTTCCCTGTTTCCTGGAATTCTCAAGAGAGGAAGCATTTGCTTTCCACTGTTAGGTAATACTGCCACATGACTGGAGTTCCAAGAAACTCTCCAAGAAACCAAAACTTTGGCAGAGAATCCTGAACCACATAAGCATGTCCAAATGAGCAGATGGCAGGCCAAAACCACCTTCTCATGGAAGAATGGATCTGCACACATGGATAAAGATGGAGTTAAGCCAGAGCTTTAATGAAACTGCAAAAGGAAAAAATTTTAACACATCCACAGCTCTCCTGCTTGTTACCTCTTAAGTTTTTCATTTTCATACCAGAAAATGAAATACCAATCTTAAGAAAGTATGTACCACATATAGACAATACTAAAATTGTAGCAAACCTAGTAACACTGATATATTTGAAGTAAATTGTAAAGACATAAGTCACTTCCCCAAAACTAGGAAAGAAATCTGTCAGGGTTAGAAGCAGATCTACATTATCACTGGCACAAGCTACGTGCTTTGATGACTTATACCTTTCTGTTTCTTGAAAAAAAATATTGTGATTAAAATTATTTCATTTACTATCAAGAAAAACGGTACTAACTTTTGGTCTGGTCTTCTAAGGAAATTAGGGTCGCATTTCATTAACAGGTATAATCTGCAAAACCATTATGCGTGAAGAGCAACTCCTGCCCAAACCAAGAGGTTATATTAAACAAGACTGCTTAATGCACCGTTGCTGCAATTGTACAGCTGAAGCATCACTCCCTGTTTAAAACTGCTTCTTTTTAAAACTGAGGCACATCTTGTCTTACTCTCTAGTTTAAAGCACTGACTGTAAACGCTGAATAGAATGAGACAAGCGGTACATAGCAAAGCAAAAGGTTCACCAACAGATTCTGTATCAAACCTTGAAAAGAAAACCCGTGCAGAGCGTAATGCCTTCTGACGAGAAACCGCCCCTTTCCGGGCGCTCAGCAGGAACCGGTCCGAAGCTCTGTGGGCCTCCGGGCACACGGGGGGCGCAGCCCGGGCCCCGGGCTGGGCACGGCCGGGAACGGCTCCGATCGGGAACGCGGGCCCGGGATAGGCGCGGCCGCTGCGCCCACCGCGCAGCACATCTGGCAGGAACGACACTTCGGAGAATTACACCGCTTTGGTGTAAAATACTGTAAAAGGAGCTCTCGCATTTAACAACCTCAAGGAAAGAGAAGCGATTCTGCCCGCGGGTTCCAGCCGGAGCCGCCGCACAGGACGGGCCCGGGATATGCGCCCGGCCAGGCTCCGGAGGGAGCACGGACCTTCCGCCCTTCCCAGAACCGGCACAGAGAAAAACATAGATCGCACAAACAGCGCTCCAAGCGCAAGTAACGAGAAGGAGCCGATCCTGACGCCGGGACGAAGGGGCGGCCAGTCCTACCTTGCCGCTCTCGGCCCCCGCTCCGGCCCCCGGCGCTCCCGATCCCGGACGCGGCGCCTCCCCGNCCACCGGTGGCAGGCGCGCGCAGCCATCGCCGAGCTGGCGGGCACGGGCAGGTGCGGGGCGGCTGAGGGGGTGGGAGCGCGGTGGGAAGCCAGGGGAGCCCCGGGGGGTCCCGGTGAGCCTCGGTGGGTCCCGGCAGGTCCCGGCAGCGCCGAGGGCTAGCGGGCCAGGCGGTTTTCCGGCCTGTTGCCTCCGTGGGCTGTGGCTGGCCCGGGGCCGCGCGGGCGGCGGAGCGGCGAGACCCGAGCTCAGCCAGAAGCGGGCAGTCGGTTGGTGCAGCGGTCAGGGAATTTCCTGATCCGCCTTTAATTACTTCAGGCGTTCTTCGAAACCTGTAGAGGACTATATTCTGTCCGAAGTCATCCGCTCTTACTGACTCCTGAGATCAGGCTGTGAGGGGGGAAGGAGCCTTATCTAACACAGAATACAGACGGTGTTGTGTGTGTCACCCAACGCTGTTAATTTCAGGTTTGGGGGATGATAGTGTTGCAGATACCGCGGCGGGGGTAACGCTTAATGGAACGTTTTGTAGCGGTTGGTGGGACGTTGAGCGCCCTCCAACTGGTTCATTACAAGTCAAACCGGCCCAATCCAGTTTGCTCAGCAACATGCTGTGCAGCTTCGATGAAAACCACACCGGATAGAGAAGATCATTGTCGAAGTCTAGAGGCTCAGTGACCACGGGGGGTGCCTAAAGACCCTGCAAGAACACCGTCTGAGACTAACTGTGCAGACTCAAGCGACTGCTCTGTGTATCACCTTGAGCCAACTATGCACGATAAGCGGGAGTCATTCTCCTGTGTATGCAGCGCTGCAATAAAGTATTGCTTGCTTCTTAATACTACATTGGTGCTAAGAAGGAGTTTTATTCCCGATTTTGGGTGACAACAACACAATGCCTACGTTGTTCTTTTCTGTAGCTAAAACTAGTTGGACTTTATCTCTTACACCCTTCCAGAACCTCAGAGCTGGTCACCCTCTGCATTCTGAGGACAGCCTTGGGATCAGGTTTTTTTGCCCTCATTCACTGTAATAGAAAATTGTGAAAATTGAAATCTTGTGTATACTTGGACTGTTGTATTCTTAATTTGTGTGAATGTGTGCATTAATTCCAGCTTAAACCTCCTGCAGCACTTGAAGCCTGGTGAAACACTGTGATGGCAGCTCAGATGACCGATGCTCATCGACGATTCTTGCAGGTTCTGATGTCTAATGGGATAACAGAAGGATCAGAGGCCAGGAAATTACACCAGCACTGCTGTGAAACTGATAAAGGTGTGTCTGTCTTGGTGATGAAAGAACGTTTTTTTTTTTTTTCCTGGTGCAGCTTACAATTAATTTGATTTCTGAAGGGCACGCACCAGCTAAAAAAAGTAAAAAATCTGTAATGAGTGTTCCCTCTCTTTCCTGAAAGATTAAATAATAGCAATGAGTAAACTAACTTCTAATCAGGCCAGATTTGTATAGAGTACTTTCTATTTTATCAGGGTTGTTGTTTATAGGTTATATATATAAATGATTTTTTAAAAATAATTTTTGGCACTGGAAGCACTTCACTATAGTGAATGCTTTTAAGTAAATGCACTTCAGTTATTTCTCCCAGGTGTGTGGGAGAAGTGATTGCTGCAAAAACATTTCAGTGAGGATGAGATGAGGTTTCCTGGTGAATTGCTGTGCTTTTTTCCCACCTCACCTGCACTATATTGTCCATTCCAAGTCCTGGAACCTGCCTCCTACCAGGCTTAGGAGTGTCCCTGTGCCATGCCACCGTGCTACTCACTCTGCAGGGACTCTTCTGTTTTTTTGTGAATTTTTACCTACTTACCCATAGATGTAAAGTCAGAATGAAGTAGTCTATTTCTGTGTCTCTTGAGTCAGGAACTGTAACTTGACCTACTTCTTAGATGCTAAAATTGTGAAGTGCAACTTTTGGTGTTCTCTAGCCCCTGTTCATTTTTTATGGGGAATTTTTATCCCTTTTTTTTTTCCACATAAGATCTACTGGAGCAGCCACTCATCTCACATTAAAATGTTACATCTGTTGTACAAAAGAGTATTCTGTTTTCTTTGATCTTTTACCCTCTCTGAGATCTGTCACTAAAGCTCCCTGACTGCTGTGTACATTGTTTCCTGCTGACAGGGGCCAAGCAGGTGGCAAAATTGTACTTAAATACTGTAATTACTTTATGATTGTTCTTGCTGTTTGTTGGCTTTGTTCACTGAAGGAATCTTGTGTATCAGAATCAGGAACTCCTGGGCAGGAGCATCCTATGAGTGCTGTTTGGCACCGTGCTGGATAGTGCCGTGGGGTTTGGGAGCAGGACCTTGGCCCAGTGCTCTTACGTGAGCAAGGGACTCCTGTGACTGAGAACAGGATTCATTTCATGATAACTGGTTGTATTTTTGAGACATGAATCATTTCTCTAGAATTATGAGCTGTTACTTAGCTCTGATTTTAAACCATAGCCTGATGAAGGCAACAGGAGTGTTGCCACTGATAAAGTCTTGTTTCAGATGGATGTGAGGGTTGTGCTGGTGCTGTGCAGGCCAGAACCATTGTATGCTCTTCCACAGAATGACTGCAAAGTCCATCCTAATTATGTCTATGATAAAACTGCTGCTAGTATTTGCTTGGTTTGTAGAACATGACTCAAGATATTTCTTGTGTTTCTACAACACTAGAATTTTAGGTTTTCTGATATGTAACTTGCTCACTTATATGCCATTACTTTGTGAAACAGAGCATACAGAAACAAGAAATCCCTAGTGTATAAAGGAATTCAAGTCACTGTATTTTTCTATTGTGCATATTATTTTTTTCCCAGTCATATTTTATTTTCACTTCAGCTTAGTTCAAGTCACTGTAATTACTGGATTAGTGCCGTGGGTTCCCTGCAACAAGGCAGAATGTCTGGACTTTGTCAACTGATTTCAAAGGAGATGAGCATCTCTGAAGGCCACAAGACAGCAGCACAAGGAAATTACATGTCTGCTGAATAGAACAGTTTGAATTCTGCCTCAGTTTTAGCACTTTCACCTGGGAAAAAATGTTTCACATAAAAAGATCTGCCTGATGTGTAGTTGTTTGACTTTTCTCTGTATGTGTTTCTTCTCATTCATTTTCAGTTTACTATGCACATGATAAACTGGATGATTTCATCAGCACTATTAATAGCCACCTGCAGCCTTTGTTTATGCAGATCCGGAAAGGAGTATCGGAAGAGGATGGGAGAGCACATTATGCTGTAGTAGGTACCTGCTGTGCTGTGTGTGTGTGGGACTGGCAGTGGCTGCAGGAGCTGCTGGGAGGATAAACTGTCACAGCCCAGGTGTGTGAGAATAGGACATGGCAGCAAGGATGACAGCAGTGTTGGAGTTACTTAGCATAAACATTGCTTAAGTACTGAAGTGAGATTTCTTTTCCACAGGAGACTTTCTTTCCTCAGACAGATTTTTAAACTAGAAAACACAGAGAGCTGTCCAACATCATTTTTCTTTTTCTCCCACTCAAAAATCAACCTAGCACAAAAGGGTTGCTGAGGAGCAGCCTATAAGTTGTTTCTCCAGATGATCTGCAATGTGCATGTCATAGAAGGTTATCTAGTAATTTCAAAAGACCATATAGGAGGTATTCTAACATTAGCTACTGCTTTTAACCTTTTCTTTTGCTAGTTAAGTTGAGCTAATAATTAATAGTAGTAGCATGTGCAATAAGAGTAGAAAAGATGGGCAACTGGTTTTCACAGTGAAAAAAAGGTGACTGATAACATAGTTCCTGCTGCTGTTTAGCACCAGACCTGTCTAGCACCTGTGATATCTCAGCTCTGCTGCAGCAATCTGTGTCAGTTCCAGGAGCTTAGGCTGTGGAATGGCTTTGCCTGGGCAGAGGCAGCTGTGGAGAATTCGTGGCTGGAAAATGAGGGGTTGTAAAGAAAGAACTTGAATACCATCAAGTGCCCCTCAAAAAACCTAACGTTTATGTTAACTGTAAGATGATGTATTCTTAACCTCAGGGGGCTTTTTACAGTTTCTGGTATGAAACTACATCAGCACTTTATATCAGTTTATTTTTTGTAGGTGAATTTGGCGGAAACTGAAGTAACTAAAATGGCATCTGACTATACAGAAATTGAATTAGAATTGTTCAGAAAAACAGTAAGTATGTCAGTTATCACTTCGTAAATCCTATTATTTGTGAAAGTATCATCTTAAAATGAATGAAAATGGAAATGGAGATGTGGTTGAGGAAGTAGTTGCCATTTTACCTAAGTGTATCTGTGATCAAATGACTGGGGTGGGCAAGGATGAAAAGTATGTGCAATGATTTGCTGTTGTAAGTCAGTTATGGGTAAGGCAAAATCAGCACCAGGGAAGGGCTCCTTGGGGTTAGGGACTTGACATGCCTACTTTTAGTTACACAAACAACTTTCTTCAGGATTTTCAGTCATGATCGCTGAGTTTTTCATTGCCTTCAGTGCTTTAGTAATATACGGTAGTTTTTAATGTTAGTAACATACAAAATTAATTTGCTGATTTGCATATAAATGTTTGTCTATGGTTATTGAGGTTTTTCCTTAAAAGATCTTTGACAAAGAACAGATAAAAAGAAATTGATCTGTCACCACTGAGTGTGTCCAGGAGTCCCTGAATGCAGCTTCATTTCGACAGCACGTATACTTCTATTTGTGGAAATGTTTTCTTGCCAAAGATCAAAACTGTCAAGGGAACAATGATTGTTTCAGCTTTTGGCCTTTGTTTTACAATTCTGGTTCAAGCCATATACTGTAGTATCTCTCACATACATGGATGCAAAAAAAAATGCACATCAGCACATTACTGTAAGGTGTGTCTGCCTATTGCAATGTTTCTAATACTTGGTAATGTTTCTTCCTGTAGATGGACCTAATAATTTTATCAGAAAATGGCTTTGCCTCATCTACAGATATTTTAAACTTGGCTGACCAACTTAAGACAAAGAAAATGAAGAAAAAGGAAGCAGAACAAGTGCTGAAAGTTTTTGTAGAGGATAAGTGGCTCTCTGAGGTAACTGTATTCAAGTGTTCGTAGTTAAATGGGTCCAGCTGCCATGTTCTTATGGATGTGGTAGCTGAGACTGGAGCTCTTCTTGAATGAACGATGGTAAAAATGGTCTTATGGTGCCCATGCTTATTGCTGCTCCAGGGATTTTTGCAGAAAAGGAAGTAGACTTACAAGGAAAAAGTCCTTGGGTAGGTCTGTACAGGACCATATGGTTTCCGTTTCTTGTACCTGAGCCGGGTGGGTTTGTGTGTCCAGTCCTGCCCAGTGACACACAGATATCCTTTGTACACAACAGTACAGCATCCTTCAACCTGGAACAAGAGCTGGGGAAAGCTCTTCAGAGTGATCAGTGCCATTAGTTGCATATAGAATTTCCTGAAAAGAAGTAAGGCCAGACATTGAAAACTCCTGTACAAGAAATGCATGGGCCACTGTGCACATGGTTACACCTGTTTTATTTTATGAGGGAGCAATGGAGATGAGCTCACCATGTGGACCATGGTGGACTGACCATGTGGACACTACAGTTGCTTGCCAAGTCAGACCTTAATCCCTTTTCTGCTGGAGTCATTGCATCATAGAGCTCCAACCTGCTGCCACACAGTTACTTACATGTTAAGTTGATTTGGCAGATATTTCAAAAGATACATCAAGCAGGAAATGCCTAGCTTTTGTTGAAAACTGGGAGAATTTCCTCTAATATATAAATGGAGGATCCCAAAACAGCATGCCTCTCTTAAGGAAGGCATGCTTGCTCATCTATGCTTTCCAAGGACTAGATCTCTGTTAAAGATGTGGGATTTTTATTTTGCTCCTCTAAACAAAGGAGTTCTGCTATTTCAAGAGTGTTCTGGTGTTGCATTCTACCAGCATGTTGGTTTCATGATGGTAGAAAAAAGTGGCTTGTTAACAGGTGGTTAGCAAAGTCAAAAAGGTAAAAGGAATTAAAAGAAATGCCTCATCTCAACACTTGTTTCCTTAGAAGAATGGAGAATATACTCTGCATACTCGTTGCATAATTGAGATGGAACAGTACATTCTCAGCAACTACCAGGATGTGGCAAGGAAATGTAACATCTGTCACAGCCTCGCCATCCAGGTAATGTGTGTTATCACCTCAGCCAATGGAATTGCTTGGTCATAGCTGAGGTTTGTGATGCTTTCCCTTGGGTATAATCTTGGTTTTGTAATCTGGTCATGGTGCTCATGCATTTTGTAAAAGAAAAAAATAAAATCCATTTTAGGCATTTTATCTTCTGTCTTTATAAATAAAATTGTCTTGGAGTAGTGTATGCAAGTATAAAACTGGAAAAGTGCACTCCTACAATGAGGAACATGGTTGTGCTGTCTGGCTTTCCAAACCAGCGTGTTAGAGATGAACTCCTGATGCTGAAAGAGGTTTAGCAGTGAGGTGTTAGCAGTGTCCTCTTTGCGCCGTGCCAATAGATGTCATCGTGTCACACATTCATTCTTGGTCCAGGGATTTTAATTCAGGAATTGCTTGTGTTTGGACCTCAGAAGGAACATGTGTGCTATGCAGAGCATGCTAAAGCACTGTGTTTTGATAGATGGGATGTTACCCGTTCCATCTTGCTTAAGTAGTTACAGCCTGGATTCCTATTCCAAAACTGCTACATTTTCTTGCTCTGTGAGCCAGCATCTTCTATCTGCCCAAGTAACATGCTTCCATGTTACTTTTTCCATCCCAATTAGTCTCCTTTATTGCACTGAAATTGTTGTCTTTCAAGCTAAATATTGTCCATATAGGGAAATAGTATTTCCTAGTTTACAGAAAAATACCTCCTTTTACCATTTACCAGCTTTGACTGTTGAGTGTGTCCACCACCCATACTGTGAGAACCATTCTTTGGAACAAAGCGTTGCGTATCTGCTGCTCTTTGTAACAGCTTTCTCTTAAATTGAAGGACAGTTTAGAAAGATTTTATGAATCAACACTCCTGATTTCAGAGCCAAGTATGTGAATCCTGTGGAATTGGAATGCACTTACCTTGTGTCAGAAAGTACTTCAGAGGCCAGACTGAACCCCGCTGTCCCAAGTGTAATGAATTCTGGTCTTGTGACACCCCAGGTACCAAGCAACATATTTTTTAAAAACTGAATGTAATAATAGTAGGAAATTAGCTGTGATGTTCAGTGGCACTGCCTGTATTATTTATAACTGTGAGTATCAGCTATTTCTGAATTCAGTGGTATGTTTTGGACTCTAAAGCACACACAGGCAGCATTGAGCCCCTACAGTGCCCAAAGAGTGCCACAGGGGCATAGCAGACCCTGTGCATATTTTTTTACATCTTTAGGAGGCGGGGGGGGAGGGTGGAAGGATTAGAGGCACACACAACCCGTGACACTAAAACTTCTGTAAATACCAAGCTTCTAAGAATCTCTTTGGAATTCCTCCATTTGTCCAGGGAAATTGGACATTGTGAACAGCAACAGAGGAATATACAAAGCATTTTAGAAAAGGAGGTTATTTATCTTTTTTTGTGTGTGTTGTCCATTAACCTTTCTTTAATTTTATTTACAGGTGTGAGTCGGATGGGCTCCCAGACTCACCAGAGCTCCACTCTTGGCCCTAGATGATGCCAGTAAAACTTGATGTCAGTGACATCTGTTTGCCCCAACTCTGGCAGAACAGCCAGACTGTATTGTATTCATTAGTAACAGTGCTCAGTGTAGTAATTTTCTAAAGTTCTAAGAATCTTAAAATAAAACTATCACTGACATTCCTGTTCACAGCAACGCCTGCACAGCTTTCTTGGAGGCTGTTTTGTGTTTGTAATTCTCCATATTCTTGGGTTGGGATTCTCACTGCATGTTTGGGGATGAAAGATGCAAATGTTTTAGTTGGTCCTGCAAGCTGATATATGCAGCTGAACTCTTGAAAGAAGCATTTCTCAGCAAGTGCTCTTTGTTTATACAGGGACAGTACAAATTCAGTTGTGCAGTGGAAATGACACCTGCTGTAGCAGCTCAAGCAGGTGAAAAATCAGTGCAGTATGTGCAAGGCCGCTGGCTGACCTAGGGCTGGAGTTGGAACACTTCCAGTTGGCACTGTGGTTGTGTTTTGTCCCTTCTTTAGATGCAGAAGAATTTGTCTTGATGTAAGATGTCACGAGCAGCTGTGCTCTGTAAGGAGAGAATATTGCCACAGAAGGATTGGGAAGCAGTAGGACTGGACTTGGGGAAATGTTAGTTTATGTCTGCAAAGTGCTGAAAAAAATGACCATATTGAGATTCTTTAGGTTTTCAGTCCTGGCACTTCTGTCTCCAGCTTTAAGTAAGGATGCTTTTTCCTTTAAGAGTGACTTTGAAAGGAGCCAAGGACTGGCTATTGCCAGACACCAGACTGAAATGGCAGCATTCTTGTCCTTGCTAGAGATGTGTGACACAGCAGAAAGGCTGTGGCAGCAGTTCAGGTGATGGTTAATCAAAGTATAATTAAACTTCAGGTTATTTAACTGCAATTAAACTATGGATTAACTATAGTTATGTTCTAGGCTTTAACATGATGTTGTGGTTT
Source organism: Promerops cafer (assembly GCA_013398275.1). NCBI lineage: Eukaryota > Metazoa > Chordata > Aves > Passeriformes > Nectariniidae > Promerops > Promerops cafer. The sequence goes on along the minus strand of VZSE01011628.1, from coordinate 429,569 downwards.
AGGAATGGTACTCCCCAAATTAGTGTTCCCACCAAAATGCTTTGGACCATGAGATGCTTGCTCACTCCCTCCTCCCCCTACCTCTCCCCTGATGGACAGGAGAATTGGGAGGCCCAAAAGATAAAGATCATGAGTTGCAATAAGAACAATTTACTGGAAACAGCAATGGAATAAGAAAATGAACAGTAATAGCAACAATATCAATAACAAAGTGTACAAGAGAGACAAAAGATTAACACAAAAAGATTCACACACAGATTCAATCACTAAGAGACCAGGGAGCCCATTCCTGCCCCCAGCCTGAAGCAGTGGCAGGCTGAGGTGGTACAGAATAACCTCTGGGTCTGGGCCATGCCCCTCCTGGCTACTGCAAAAATTAACCCTATCCTGGCCAGAACTGGGACATGAGTAACTTTTTCCATGCAGGAGACTAGTACCTTGCTTGGTGTTAACTTAGTTTTTTAATGGATTGAACCTTTAGGTAGCACCATCTCTCTAGCTAACTCCAGGGTTTAGTGTTACTAAATCCAAGTAGAAGATAACACTGACCTGGTTTTTCAGACAGAGGTTCAGGCAGAGCCCTGGCAGTGCCTGTACACAGGCTGTTTCTGAAGGATGTGCACACAGGACAACGACCTAACATATGCTCTTTAGGAGTTATTAGAAACATCTACAAAAATGAAGTGGCTACAGCATCATGTTTCCATGTGACTACTTCTCCATGCTTTAGCAACAGTTTGTTGGTTTTCAGTTTTGCTCCACCTCTAAACTCTCCTGAGAGAGAGATGCTACTTCCCTGATTTTTAATTTAATTTCAGTGCTGCTGACTACATTTCAGAGCTATGACCACCAGAAACTAACAGAGAAGCTGAGCTCAAGCGATCGCACGTAGTGCCAATATTTAACTGGAATAAACAGAATCTGTCCAGGCATCAGAATGCAGGACTGAAACACAGCCTTTGTGAAATTTGGAAACCTGACCAAGTCTGGATCTTCCACATCAACCTATAAAAAATCAAACAATCATCAGAAGAATGTCTTTACTCAAATAATATTTGATAACATTACTGATATTAAAATTTCAGGCAACTATTTACCTGGCTAGTGTTGTGAAGAATTTGGCTTTCATGGGGGTACAGGTTTTCTGAATCATGTGGTGAATAGAGACGGATATACTTTCTTCCAAATACCTGTATATAATAAAATAAGTGTTTTCCATTGGTCATTAACTGGCACATTACTGGAAGCTGTGGGCCATAGATGGCATTTAACAGTAAAATATACCTGATTACAAGGAACATAATTATTTTTGTTAGTAATAGACTGCTATAATAAAAAGTTAAATCGGGCTATTGGAATTCAAGTACCTCTTCCCTTGGAGCAGATAAGAATTTGAAATACCACTGGGAAGGAAATGCCTTTAACCAGATTACTTTCAATTCAAAGTTCAAGGCACCAATTTATAGATCATTATTTGGGCTCTACATAGCTAGAAATAAGAACTAAGGAGGCTGAACCTTCATTGCAATTCACATCAACAGGCAGAGGTACTTGCACAGTGACTACTAAGCTTTCATATACCCCTCAAACTCTTATTTCATTATTAAGCCATGTGTCATTATTAAGCCAGTTCTTTCACTGGAGTGCTGAAATGAGATGTGCAAAAGTAAGGCGAGTGGCCTGGCTTCCCTGAACACTATATGAACTGCAAGCTTTTGGTGCCAAGATGTGGCAGCATGAACGAGTCAAAGCTGACTCCTCCACTGATACCAGTGGAACAGAAGGTTTAGAGTGAAGATTCATACTGCTTGTGCCAGCATTCCAGGCCACCGCAAGAGCCAGGCATGATCATACTTGTTGGGAACTGTCCTGTTGTGGGTACTCCGACTAATCCCAGCACCCTTGAGTGGCTACTCAACCATTCCTAACCAACCTGCTTTTCCTCTCTCTTAACATCCCTTCCCACACAATAGAACAGGATTTCCTGAAATCTTACCAACACCAAAGCTGTCATTCTGGCTATTTAGTGTTTGTTGCTTTCAAGGACAGCACATAAATGTATTCTACAGACTGGACAAGTACCAAGTACTCCTGCCCTGTCCTGCTCTTCACTAGCACTGATTAAACTACTAGAGCATTGATCTATATAACTCTGGCTGTCCATATGTTTTTAGGATGCCTTCCATACCCCAAAGGGATTAAGGATATTAATTAGCTCGCTAAAGAACCAAGTATTACATGGTATTTTTGGTGACCTAGGGAAGTGACAAAAATGCTGGTTATTGCTCCAACAACATGTTCTCTGAATGCTTGAAATTTTTTTGGACTGCCATGAGCTGTTAACAGCTCTTTCCTTCACTTGCCTCACTGGATTATGACCTTGTATATTTTAAGCCAGCAGGCACCAGTTAATAGGCAATAGCCTGCATCTCCAGAGACTGCTTTTCTCATTAATGGAAAAACTATGATCTCAGCACCAGCCAGGATAATTTCATTTTGTTACTTCTGCCTGTGCCTTCCTGTACTCCATAGCCACAATTTAAATGCCATCACAAAGCAGCGCAATTTTAATTGAAAGCTCCCAGATTACAAAGACTCTTTCACAGCACTGGCAGATAATCTCCCATTTTTTCAGGCAGAAGAAAACAAGTTCTGAGGTTTGTAAGGGAAGTATCTTTTCCCACTCCAATAGCTCCTATAATTTTTTTTCCACCAACAAAAATTCCCCTCAAGCTTTACATAGCATGAATAGTACAGTACTTCACTTTCAGAATGCAGCTGTATGTGTGTGCCAAGCAGGCAGCACACAAAAGAAATACAATCCATACAAAGTATCACAGCAGTTGTAAAAAGCCGTTCTAGGAAGGCCTGAATTAAGCCTCAGTTTCAAGTGAAAACACAGGTTAGCAAGATGCAACTGGGACAGAGAAACTAAGGTTCAACCCATAAGTAACCATCAGTAGAAAGTAATGTCACAATCCTGCTGGAAAAGTGTGTAAGTGTAAGCCTGTTTGTTTTTTTTTTAAGAGTCTCACAGGACAGCAATCTCCTTCAGTAAACAAAATACCTCTCAGTGTTCGAAGATTCACAGTAGTCAACTGCTTGGATCCAGAAGACATCCCTGGACCTGTTCAGTGCTTGCCACAAAAGGCCCCCATATTTTATTGGGTTATTCTGCACTAAAAGTCATCATCAAAAAGCCTACCAAGAGGAACTCAGCAGAAATGATGTCATAGTACAAGTTTTAATTCCTACCTCACTGCATGCAAGAATATTTTACTGGGTAACCTGTAGGTGCATACGAACTAAAGTATGCACCTAAGTCCACCTCAAAACCTTGCTTTCCAGATGTGCTGGCTTTGGCTGGGGTAGAACTAATTTTCTTCCTAGTGGCTGGTATAGGACTATGTTTTGGACCTGTACTGAACACAGGGTTGATAATACAGAGATGTTTTTGTTATTGCTGAGCAGGGTTGCCACAGACCTGAAGCCTCTTCTGCTTACCATACTGCCACGTTGGCAAGGAATCTGGGGGTGCCTGGGAGACTGGGAGGAGACACAACCAGGACAGGTGACCCAAACTGACTGACCAAAGGATATTCCAGACTGTATGACATCATGCTCAGTATATGGGGGAACAAGAAGAAGAAAGGGGGAATGTTTGGAGTGATGGTGTTTGTCTTCCCCAGTAATTGTTAAGCATGATGGGCTCTGCTCTCCTGGGAATGACACCTGCCTGTCCATGGGAAGCAGTCGAGTAATTCTTTGTTTTGCTTTGCTTACATGCACGGTTTTTGCTTATTAAACCTCAATCCACAAGTTTTATAGCTTTTTACTCTCCCCATTCTTTCCCTCATCCTGCTGGCTGGGGGATGAGAAAGTGGCTGCATGAGGCTTGGGGACTGGCTGGGCTCAAACCACAACATCAGAAGAAGAAACTCCTTAGTACAACATGACAGGATCCAGATTCTTCCCAGCTCTGTTACGAATTCCATGCAACCTTGGAAAAGCTGCTTCTTGTGATTTCTTATCTGTCACCTGTAAAGCAGGAGTAAGTAGTGCTCTCTCTGAATGAGAAACACTTGTGGTCTATAAGATTACATCAGTATTAAGTTGCAGTAGTAACAAATGCAACAAAATAGCAAAATAGTATCTGCATGTTCTCTATCCTTCCATTGTTCCTCAAGTTGTCCGATCCCCTTGTCTCTAACACATGCCATAAACATTTTCTCTAAGTATTGCATTAATGGCATGTGTAGAGTAACTAGAGTACACACCTGGGCTAAAAAATTTTGCTGAGGATCCTGATGAAGAGGTGAGATTGTGCCTCCTGGACCAAACCAAGCATTAATGGTGATGTCATCTTCTTCCCCTTCCCCCAAGCAGCAGTAGTCAGGGATACTGATATCTTCTTTCAGTTCTGGGATCTATTTCCATAAAGAAAGAAACATTAAAAAGGGTATGGGCTGACTTGCCAAAATACATAATTCATAGAACAGATGAGTAAGGCTGGACGCAAAGAAAACAAATGACTGGCTGGTCCAGCAAGGGTAGAAGAAAAGTAGCTAACCCACTAGGAATCTGCAGGAAATATTCTCAAATTTTCTGTTCTAGTGAGCAGACTCTGTCGGAAGGAGAAGCGGGACAAAGAAAGGGGTTTCCTCACTCTTCAGAGACCCTTTGCTTTTGCAGAAATCAGAGACATCCACAAGAATAAGTATGTTTGCTCTTCATGGAAAAGGAGCAGCTGATCTCTTCTATACTATGCTTGCTTCCCTGTGATACTCCTTTCTATGTCTCCCACCAACCTAAACTCTGGTAAACTGGAATGACATTTCAGATTATGGTAAACATATCAATGTTGAAGATTGTTTCCTGTCCAAATCTCTTCCCTGACTTACAAAATGGGCTTTCCAGGTGATATCCCCCTAAGTATATGCTACATTGTACTGAAACAGCACTAGGATTGAACATCTTCATCCCAAAAGGGTTTTGTTTCCATGTCTTGTAGCCAAATGGAACAAACCTCTCCCTCTGTTCCTTCAGATCATGGGATTAGAAATTTAGGAATTACTGTGAATTCTCCATATGCCCTTCGATCTAATACAGTCAACATCCTGACAGACAACTTGTGCTACAAAAGGAACACATGACTGTAGGAAGATAAAAACGTTCACACAGTTTTACCTGATCAAAAAGCTGGTGCTGGGCAAGGTATCCTACATTGTTCTGAAATGACAGCAGAGAAAGAAAAAACACAGTAACGTACAGGTAAGACAGTGAGTTAATTTACTTACAGGTGAATAGAATTTACGTACAGGTAACATCCATTTCCAGTATCCTATTCAGAGTACTATAACTATTTCAACAGTATAAGGGGTCATCAGAATTAGCAACTTACAGCTCCATTGAAATTGTGAGATTGTAGGTGTGTCTCCATAATCAATAAATCATCCAGCTTGAGTTACTGAAGGAAGCTGGGGCTCCCTATGGAGTCTTGACAGCTGACAATGCACTGCATCTTTCTAGCCAGACTCTGCTGGCACACAGACTAGCTCTCCTTCACACCTGGAACTACTTCCATACTCTGTTCCAGGGTGCACCACAGATCAATTTGCTATGGCACATGGTCCTTCCTGACAGAAGGCCAGGAAACAGAAATGGGGGCTTGGCATCCTCATCTGTGAAAGCAAACGGACATTCCAGATGCTAATCAACTTTGTATTTTTCTGCCTCATGGCATGTAAATTTGAATCTGATCCTAAATCTCACTAAGCAGTTTAATGAGAAAGAGGAACAACACTGCTGGCTGAGGATCCCTTATTCTTAGATTCCACCAGTCAGGTTTTTGCTGCGTATGTATGTATGTATGTATGTGTGTATATAATAATCAAATTCCAGCTACATTTGATTATAGGTAAAAATCACACCTATTGTTGCAATAATTTTTCCTAGCTTCAGGTCTTGAAAATATGTCAAACCTTTTAATTCAGAGCTGTGCTTACAGCACACCCCCTCCCTTGATATCACCTCTGAGTACGTTTGTTGTAAGCAGAACTGTTGTCTGTTCCAGTACCATGGTGCTGTGTTTGGAGATGAAACAAACGAGTGTAACAGACCTCATCCATGATATACTGGCTGACGAAGTCACTGACAGTCATGAGCTGCTGAGACCATTCCTCGTCTGTGTATCGAGCACCCAACTCCACGGGGACTGTGCGGCACCCTGCGACTTGACAGAAATAGTCCACACTGAAATAAAGAAAGTTCCATTACCTTCCATGCTGCTCTTACTAATTTTGAATGTAAGACAATCAATCCAAATCAATCTTGCTGGGTAATAAAATTCTACTACCCTGAGTTTCTCCTGTCTAAACCCAACCAACCAGAAGAAAAAGGCAGAAGAAAAGAATGCAAGCAACAAGGAAATCAGCAGGCAGGTTTGTGCGTACATGACCCCACAACTGTCTGTTCTGTTTTGGTTTAAAAGCCTATTAGCCTCAACTGTTTCCTTCCAAACTAAGAAGATTTAAGCTGTTACTGTCTCTTGGCAAGGGATGGTCAATCTTTTTGCTGCCTGCTGCCACATTTGAAAAAATGCTGTATCTTTTACTCAGTAATATTAGATCAACTCTCTGTCAGTGTCCATACAGGTGCCAATAATACCCATTCCAACTGTAGCCAGAGGGATTAGTTTGATGGGTGAAATACATCTCTCCATGGACAACGGTATTAATTAAACTGAGAAGTTAATCTTGTTAAGTGTCTAAAGTTAACCAGTGCAGTACCTGCCCTCAAAAATGAATAAAATCTCTACGACATAACAAGTGTGTGCACTTTATTTTACCTTTGGTTGTTGAACTAAAGCAATTACTCAAACTAAGCATGAGTGGTTTTTCCCCTTTTCTAGGGAATCATGACCTTCACCTCACAAATACTTGATGCTCAGTATTGGAAATGTGGGCACCATTGCATGCATTAGCCAGGCAGCACAATGCTGTTACTCCTCCTGCACAGTGGTGTCTGAAACTCAACACTCAAACACAACACTGAACAAACATCAATGCTTGGACTTATGAATGAAAAAGTAAACCATGCTTATTCATGGCTCTGGAATTCATTTTTCATTGCAAAAATTATCGGCAAGCTCCAAGGGGTAAAAACACTGATGTGTGCATGACATAGATCCACTGAGCTTCGAGCAGCTCACTGGCACTTTGCAATGTGCACTTCTCTTGAGTTCCCAGTTGTTGTCACTGGGCTGCTGGGATGGCTGAAGGCTGGGCAGAAGGTGGCCTTCACCCATGAAGAGCCAGAGGCTGGTCAAAGAGACAGAGGCTGCCTTGAGACAGTCCAGCACCTGCCCTGAATGCTATGAAGAGCTTCCCTCATCTATGAGGCAACTTCCACAGAGCAGTAGGACAAGTGCTGCTAGCAAAATGCACTGCCCACGGTATCCATCCTCTGTGAAGGTCTCTGTTGCTCTATCGAGCATCAAGATATCCAACACAGGGAACGATCGTGCCTTTACTTGGACAGGGAAGGAACTTCTCACCTCCACTTCTTCATACACGGCCAGTGGTCCATGACGCCCTCCAGGACCACGGGCCGCTGGGGAATGAGGTAGTTGTCTCTGAAGTGCTCCAGCGAAGGGCAGTGAAGGTGCGGAATCCCCTGCAGCCGGGCGCTCCGGAACGGACATTCCCCCTCAGCCGCCGGCACCGCCCCGCGCGGCGGAGC
>VZSE01011628.1:353550-421413 GCA_013398275.1 Promerops cafer | reverse complement strand
GGGCTGAGGCGGGAGCCCGGGGGCCGGCCGTGCTGCCCGTACCGAGGCCGGTGCTTCTGTCGTACCGGCGAAGCTCGGTCTCGGCGTTCTTACCTGTGCACTTGACCAGCGAGTCAGCTGGAATTGCGTGACTGTGATCGGCGCTGCTTTCGCAGTAAAGGGGAGCGCACAGACGCGGTGGAGGTCACGGTCTCTTCTCCGGCCGTTCACCCAGGGCCGGCGTGAGGAGGTGGCTGCCTGCGCTGTGGAAGCCTCTCGGTCCCGGCCGCGGGACAGCGGAGCGCAGGCGGTGAGTGCTGGGGGCAGGGGAGATGCGCTCTTCCCAGCTGACCTTTTGCGCTCCCAAAAACGTCTCTGCCCGGCCCCCGCGTGCGCTCGAGGAGCTCGAGTGGAGCCCAGCGCGGCTCCGAGCCCGTGTCCTCCCGCTGGCTCAGCTGCTTGGTGTTAATCTGTACACAGGACGTGCCTTCTGCGTGGGGATATGCGCGAAAGTCTTCTTTCTAACGCGCTGAGCACAGCATCACTGAGCCCCAGCTTGCATTGATAATGTGCCCTGAACGTTCTCAGGACTTAATACTTGACTGCAAAGGCAAAACAATATTTTACTTAAAATTCAGCAACTGAGGAATGTTTTAACATGGTGAGCCAAATTCTAAACCACCATAACAAGAAATGAGGGATTTTTAGCTCCTAGTCAAGTTTGAAATCTTCAGATTTGAGACAAATCCTAATTTACAATAAAAGTTAAAATCATCATTTCCTGTACTCAGACACCCACTGAGTTGGGTATGAGTTCCATGCTCAGTCACTAGTGCTTTCCAAAAAGGAAAAAAAATATGTGAATCCTTCTGTTGCTGCTGGTGGTGGCTCTCCCTCTACTCCCCAGCTGTCTCCTCGAAATGATCACTTCTGCTTTCACACTTCTCACACTTCAGACTTGTGCATTGCTTATCATGCTGGCCTGTCTATTGCCTGTCTTCTGACTGCCTTTCTCTTGGCACCTTATATTCCTCCTGTGACAGTGTGATTTTAGCACCTTCATTCAGTATTTTCTCCTTAACTGCTAAACTTTAATATATCCTGATGTAGGAGAAAGTATTTAAGCGTCAAGGAGAATTTCTTGTTAGACCCTGTGTTCATTATTTGCAATTTAGGATGCTAGCAAGTGTTGTTAGTCTTTTCTGTGGACTGTCCACTTTTTATAACCATTTACATTACCTTTTATTTGCATTTAGGTTGGTTAATACCATTCTCATTAAATAATAGTTTTCATAGCTTAAATATGAGTAATATTTTCACGAGTTTCACTTTGAAGATTAGGATTTTTTTTCTGGAATTTCAAATAACACCAAGGTCTGAACAAGTAATCTCCAGTGCAGCACTGAGGCATTGAGGCCACGATGAGCTTTATCAGTTTCACTTTAGGTGATTTTAGGTTTTGAGTATTCAGGGAGGCTCAATGTTCCTCTGTGAGCATACACTGGAAGACAAGTTTTGGTGCAATAGTTTGAATTCTGATACAGCATCAACAGTCTTGAATCACAGAATCAACTAGGTTGGAAAGACCTTTGAGATCACGTCCAAGCTATGACCCAACACCACTCGGACCATGGCAATGAGTGCCGCTTCCAGGCTTTTCTTAAACACCTCCAGGGATGGTGACCCCACCAGCTTCCTGGGCAGCCCATTCCAGTGCCCAATCGCTCCTTCTGTGAAGAACTTCTTCCTAATGTCCAGCCTAAAACTTGCCTAGCACAGCTTAAGAGCACAGCTGTGTGCTCTTCTCCTATCAGTGGTTGCCTGGAGGAAGAGACCGATCCCACCTGGCTACAAACTCCTTTCAGGGAGTTGTCATTGCAGTTAAAGGGGCTGCATATCTGCTGAGCTAATAAAGCTCAGGTCTTAAGGTGTGTACTGAGTCTTGTGTGTTTGGCCTCTAGTCTCAGAGGAAAATCCACTAAAAACATCTTCACTGTGTGGGTGAAATGCACTAAACAGATTGCCTGAAGAGGGTGTGGAAAGTCCCTCACTAGAGATATTCCAGAATGATCTGGACACAATCCTGTGCCAAGTGCTCTGGAATGACCCTGCTTGAGCAGGGAGGCTGGACTGGCTGACCCACCTGTGGTCTCTTCCCACCTGAACCATTCTGTAATTCTGTACCAGGGAAGGTGACCTGTTCCCTCGTTTCCAGGGCTTTTGGAATGCCTGGGCTTGTGCCTTCACCGGCCATTGCAGCAGGTAAATGCCTGTCAGTATTGGCAGCGTCCAGGAGCAGGGATGAAGTGGGGACAGGCTGGTACTGCTGCCGCCCTGCCACCAGTGCTTAGGCTGTTTTTGCTTCCAGGAGTGGTTGACTGGCACCTTCCATGAGCAATATACACAATATACTCACTGAACATCGCCCTGCACCTCCCCACCCATGCAAAAAAAAAAGGTCAAAATAAGTAAAAATGGAACCTAAGATGCCCTCTGGCACTTAAATGGGAATATAAATCAATGACTGCCATGAAAGCCATAGTTGGCTCTTATTTTCCTTTACAGGAAATGACTGTCTCCTCTTCTGCAAGAACAGAAGTGTGAACACATAAGACTTTAAAGATTTTGGATGTCTTTCCAGGTTGCTTTTTCTGTTCCTCTGAACAGGAGATGAATGATTCTGATTAAAATATGTACAGAATGAATTATTAAACACAGTTTTCCTCAGATGAGCAAGGTCTTCCTGATTGAGAGTAACACAGCCATGTATTTTGATCGTATCTTGGAGTTGAGTGTAATTGTGCAGCGACAGTGTAATGATGGATATATCTTTATCAACCTGTTCCCTGAACTGCTTTTATCACTGCCATCTGCTTGGCCGAGAGTGGCAGCTGCCAGGTCTCACAAATAGTGCTGTCATGTACTTTCATGTAGAACAACATATTGTTGTAATTTCCCTGATATTACTAGATGAAACAACTTTAAGTGAGATAAGGTGACATTTTGCATTGCACTTTGGAATGCCTCTCATTGCTTTGGGTATAGGACACAGAGTGTTCTTTCTGAAGCAAGCTATATCAGCACACCCAGTTCTACTTTCAGAAATCATTGGAAAATACTTATTTTACAAAAACATTATGTAACATCCATCTGGGACATATGTGTCAGCGCTGAGACGCAACTGAGACAGTCAGTATTGCTTACACATGTAGCCTTAGTTACCTTTGCTGGATGGAAATTATATAAGTTAGACTATTTTAAAATTCTTTTTCCTTATATCAGCTTGAATCCCTTTCATATTTGCAAATACCTTCAGACAGCTCTTTCAACATTAAAGAAAACAAAATCTTTACAACTGTCATGAATGAGTATTTTAAGGTTGCTTAAAGAATCACCAGCAAAAGTATTAGCAAAAGCATGTTTAATATAAAAGTGGAAGCATGAAAAAGTTTGTTGGCAAAGTTAACTCTACTGCTTGGTTAAAGAACTAGAAAAAGCAAACTAAAGTCTAAAATCAATCAATCTAAAACCAGAATCAACTCCAAAATTATCTGTGTGAAGGCTGGGGGATGGAGGGGGAAAAAGGGTAAAAGTAGAAAACTATAAGGATAAAAAGAAATAAGGAAGACCCTCCTGCTGAGTCACAAGGTTCAGAATGGGCCTCTCTGCTAGACTGAGCAGGGGCTTGACCAACAGTATAGGCCCAAAGGTTTAACAGCTCCTAAATTTAACAACACTTAATTGATAGCTCAAGTTAAACAATTTAACAAGATTCATATAGAATTTACTATAGCGCAACAGTAACTACCAGGCCTAATTTACTTACAAATCTAAACTTCTTAAGAATTTAAGAGAGCAACATTTATAGTACATTTCATATAGCATATTCACGTTTGCACGCACAGAGACTTAAACACTATGTACAAGGTATATACCTGTGAAAAATTCCCCTTGAATTCAGTGAAGGATTCACACTGGATGCCTTTGCATCTTCTCAACAGGCAAAGGGTTGAGTCTCAAGGAGTGGAGGCATCAGCCCGGGATCTATCTTGTCACTCAGCAGTGGTTGTCTGAGGATAGCAAATGAGAATTCACTGGCTCTGAGGGGCCTCACTCAAAAGGAGGTTGCTGGTTGCAGCCTGCTGCACTCCAGGAGAGTTCAAAAGGGTCTCACTCAGGACCATTGCTTAAAGGGTCGCAAGAGAGTGGGCTTCAGTCATAGTAATTTTTCATCCTGGCTGCAATTCGCATTGGTAACTTTCTTTGAAATTTCGATAACAAAAATGCTGTTCCACTTGGGTTGTTATTTGGGCAAGAAAAAGAAGTTTCCAAGGCAGTTTGTTAAAAACAGGAGCTCATTAGCACCACTTCCTGGGAACAGACAGGCGCTGTTTCTGATAAGCTCAAGAGGAGCTTGGCACAGGTGCTGTTTGTCAAGGCCGAAGCCTAGCCCGCATTTCTTGGATCATAGGGTGGCCCGAGAAGGAACGGAGCAGATGCACTACCACAAGAACAAACCTTTAAGACAATCTTTATACCTGCAGGTGCAAAGAAAACTGAATTGGGATATTTCTTATTGCTAATGAGCATTAATGAGAAACAGCCTTTCTCATAAGGCAAAAACCCCCATTGTGATGAAGAATGTAGAATATGTATTCCTGATTCTTCTATCACTTTCTTATTCAAGTGCCATAGGATGTCAACTGTTGAACAGCTGATTGGCAGCCTGAAGGTCTGAGGCACAGAGACAGCTAGCTGGCTTGTAGTCAGCTTGTTTGGAACACCACTGCAGGCAGAAAGCCTTCCTGACCAGAGTGTGGAAGGAAGTGACGGCACAGGTCCTTTATGTTTTTCTGTTTTATCTGAATGGATGTAGCTTTGGCACTTCATTGCTAGCGAGGCAGAGGCCATTGGAATTGTGAACAATGTTCTCCCAAAGGCAGAGGGCCAGGCCAGAGGAAAGTCTCTTGGCATTTAGGTGATGTTGTACAATCTGGAAATGTAAGGCTTACCTGTCATTCCTGTAGTGCATTTCAAGAGCTGATGCAGGCTCCTGCCATTGTACTGATCTTGAGCACACACAAGATTCCCTTTTTATGTTAAGGACTGGGACATGTCATTTTCATTAGCCACACTTTATATACATTTATATACCTTAAGAGGAAGAATACATATACATATATATAAAAATCTTTACCTTCCTCCCAAGATTTAAAAATCTCATTTGAAACTTGTGTTTGATTCATCCCCTGGACTAGGGCTATAAATGCTGCATGAATTTGTTTTGTGCTCTAAGTATACACATTTATCTGTGTTCCTAAATCACATTCTTATTAATGAGCACACCATAATTGTTGGTTGTATTGCCTTTTGTTTCTGTGGATGCTTTTGAAAGATATTTTAAAGTCTTTGTTGGAGTTTGCATGTGCTTCAAAAATTAAATTTAGTCTGTGATTTTATTACACTTTTTATTTAATTTATCTTAACTGGTGCTTTCAAGCTGTGAACCATCTGTTGACTTTGAAAAAACATTGTTCAATTTGAAAGGAGCATTTTAAAGCTTAATGTAATGGCTGTAAGTAATCACTACAGCAATTATATTCTCTGGTGTTGCACGTCACTATAGCAATATTGGAGGCTCTAAGAAAATGCAGGAAAGAAACCCATCAGATTCATATGTCTCAGTTGTGTCTGCAATGCCCAGCATCTCTCTGTTCTGTGTAGCTTGGTGTCCCTGCTTGAATTGTGTGAGAAAATCAGAAGTTGCACTCTGTTGTGGCTCCATGTTTGCCCAGCAGGAATCAGGGGCTCTTGGCTGTGCTCTCCTTGGACTGGAGATGGGTTTTGCTTTTTCCCATGTGGGCGGATGGTAGATATGCTGCTCTGCTGCCTCCTCTTGACTCATTCCAAGATATTGTGTGGAATTTTGGGGTTGATTTTTCTTGAGCAGCTGTGTACTCACCTTGCCTGATGCTTGTGATAGCAAAGCTCCTCACAAAGCATACACAGAGTCTGGCCAGGACGGGAGATCTTGGTGTCCTGTAAGGTCAGGCCTTGCTCCCATTGTGCTCTGGAAAGCATGGTAAGGAGAATTAATAGAAATGGGTGTATTTTCATGCACCTTCTGAGAAGGAACATTATTTATTTGTGAGTAACTCTCCAGACAGGCTAGAGCTTTTGGGGATGAGAGTTTTCTGGATCACTGCAGTGAGGATAAGGGAAGAAGAATGCACTCTGCATCCCTTCATGTTGTAACAGTCCATGAAAATGCTGTGCAGCTTCCTCTGCCCCGGAGATTCTCTCCATCATGATTTTTAAAGGAATGTAATACACATCACTGTGGAAATAGACTATATTTCCCAACGAGTCACCCAGCCATGCTTTACACACAGCTTGCATTTGAGAACTGTGGACAACACTACTGCTCCGAAAAGGAGGTGCAGGACCTACGCTGTCTCTGCTTTTCACAGAGTCCCAGAATAGCTGGGCTTGGAAGGGACCTCTGCAGATCATCTAGTCCAACCCACTGCTAAGGCAGGTCCACCTAGAGCAGGTATTTTTGCCAGTGTGTGTTTCAGAGCAGGTTCAAGTCACCTGCCAAGCTACCGTCAGTTCCCATTAACAGATCTGTGAAGTAACAGTGCAGGTGGGAAAAACCCAGTAGGAAGCTTAGACTCAGCAATATACTAAACCTTCCCTAAATTGAATTTGTAGCAAGATCCTTCAGAATATGTGTCTAATGGCAGCAAGATCTGAGCTGATGCAGTATAGTGACAATAACAGGAAGGGCAAGTGTGCAGGGAGAAGGGGGCATTGTGAGCTTGGGATGAATGGGAGACCAGGCTTACTACTGAGGCATAATTACAGATGTTTGATTGCCATGGCTTTTAAGAAGGAATAGAATATGCATCTGGAGGTGGGTTTTGCAATGGCACTTGTAGTAGATGGTATTTGTGATATGACTGGGGTGATCCTCTGCTACGAGGTGGCCGTGCCTTGGCATGGGAACACCCAGCTGCAATGTACGTTACCGTAAAATGAAAAAAAGAGATTCTCACAAGAACAAAGGCTGTCTGTGTGTGCAGTATGCATTTGTGGGACATCCCCAGCAAAAGGAGTTTCAGTGTAGTTTCCCATTTCTCCATCTGTGTGTAGTGCAGAGCAAAGCAAAAGCTACAGATCCAAGTGCACTTCAGAGATCAGGCATGTCCCTTTTGGACGCATGTGGCAGAAGCTGGGCTGGTGATCACAGAGGTCACAAAGGGACAGAGACAGAATCCTCATTGTGACAAAGCCAATATGACATGTGAATTACACTATATCTTGTATGTGTATGTGTGTGTATAAATTAGACAGTTAAAGGAAGTAACTGCTGGCATGGAGGCAGACATGGAACAGTGTGTTCTGGAAAGTTAAAAGCTTAGCCAGCGTACCAAGGTATTCCTTAATGTAGCAGAATGAAATTCCTTTGGGTGCAGCAAATGAGACACATAAAGTATAATGCCCTGTGAAATCACAAAGAGCCACTTTCAACAGTTGGAAAAAGCAACTTTAATACAAAACCAAAAACTGATAGACTCTGCCTTTGATAATCCCAGTACCAGCTTACACTTTACAGTATCCATTACTGGCTGTGAAATGTATTTGGGTTGTTAAATGCACTTGCTAGTTTGTCACTATATAGAATTTAAAATTACAAATCCTATGTTCTGCTGTTTACTTCACTATGAGAAACTAAAAAACTGTGACAAATGGCTCCCAACTGACGCATGCTGTTTCACTCTCCTGTCTGCTGCACCAGTTTGGCTGTTCTTAGTGTGGAACTGAACCCCTGGGCTTGAAGCTGGTTTTAGGAGTCCCTGTGGTAGGGATGTCAGGAGGCATAAGGGGACACGTATGAAGAGCCCATTGCCAATGACAGAACTTTAGGCTGGCACCCTGGAACCAGGGAGCTTTCCTGTGCCCTCATAGGAGCAACATCATAATGTAAGTGGGATGTGAGTTCTCACCGTGCCTCACCACCTCTGACCGTCTTGCTATGTCCACAGAGGAGTGGGGCACCTCTCCCAGCTGTCCTGTGCTATGAGTGACTGACCTGATGTAATCCAGTGTAGAGAATTAGGAAGTGATGAGTGGAAGGAAGAATAATCCTAATTTTATGTAGACAGTCAAAAGTACAGAGGTGATTGTTAAGAATGAGACCTGGGATAGTAATAAATACTTATATGGAAAAGTTGGCATAGCACTGAGAGTAAATAACATGTTAGGAGTTCTTAGAGAAACAACAAAACACGTAACAGGATTATGTCCTTACCTAAATTCCCAGTGCTGTGCACCTTGAACACTCTGAGTAGTGGTGTTCTCCCATTTCAGAAAGCAAAGAATTGAACTAGAAAATATTAGCCAAGACAGACAAAGGTAATAAGAGGTCTAAAATGGTTTCTTTATGAGGAGAGTTCTGTCTTGGAAAAGAGACAATTAAATGGAATATATGTGTATAAAATCATGTGGAATAGGAGGGATGAGGAAGGAATGATTGTTCACTGTCTCTGTTAATGAAGGGCCTGGAGGTGGAGGGAAGGACATGAAAATACATGAGTCAAACTCAAAGGAAAAAATCAAAAGGGAGGTGCTTCTTCACACTATGCATACTGGATCTATGGAACTCCTTGTGTCAGGATGTTGTAGGTGCTAAAAATTTCAAAAATTAAAGCAAAAATTGTGGAATTGAAATCCATCTGTGAATATTAAACACCAAAGCCCTACCACATTCTCTCTTTGGAATTTTTCAAACTGTATATGCATCACTGGAGATTGGGAGCACGCTGCTATGTGCTTTTCTATTTCTTACCTTCTTTGCTAGACATTCTTCTTCTATCTGTTGCCAGAAGCAGGATATTGAGCTGAATGGACTTCAGATTTGAAGCCATGTGGCTACTCTTACATGTCTACGTTATCCTCAACTTGAGACATTCCAGGGAAGAAGCTATGTATGATGCATATTTACACTGAGGGCCAGTATTTTTTACTCTTGCTTTATGTACCTCTAAAATTTTCCTCTGGCTCATTAGAGATAACTGCAGCCCTAGGCTGTGGTGTGTTTAATTCTTGCAGTGAAAGTTGTATTGCCAGTAATGGAAGTCAGGTCTAAATTTGGGAGACAAGTGCTGTGATGCATGGATGTCACAGATGGGCAGGCAAGGCCCTGATCCAGTGATCTTTTGGTGATTGATTGGGCTGAAGGAAGAAAGGGGAAGAAGAGGTTCAGTCAGCATCTAGGATCCATTCAGAGTTCTCTGTGAGGTGGTCAGTTGAGGCCCTGTGAGTGTTTATGGAGACTCCTGTGCAGTGGATGGTGATCAAAGACCATGCACTTAAATGCCTGTGGAAGGGGCTGGCAGCCTGTTAGCATGGAGAAACCCAGACGGCCAGGAGGTTGTGGGTAGATGGAAATTTGTATTGGGTTAAGCAGACACTCACTCCAGTCTCCACCATTCCCACTGCTTTGCACACCTGGTTGTTCACTGTGTTGCACAAAAGTCCTGTGGATGAGTTCAGGGCTGCCTCTCACTGCATGGCTGTGTTGCTGTCAGGATGGAGTCAGCTCCCCAGCTTTTCCTCTGCAGGAAGCTTTCCATTTACGTGCCATAAGAATAACTCCTGTGAATTTAATTAATCACAGCTGACATGGTAATAACCCTTTTTTATGGGTAAATAATGTGTATCCCCTGCTGGAGTGGAGCTATCTGCTCCAGATAGCTGCTTTGCATATGATTGCTCTAGCTTTTTCCTCTCATGCCATGGGAAGAAGCTAAAGGCCCTTTACTGTGACACCATTTCTGGCAGCCCTTTGTGGCACATGCCAGACCATGACATTCCCAGATGGAGTTGCATCTTTCAAGCACAGCCTTGTGCTGAATTCTAGCTCTTCAATGAAACATAACTAGCTGTAATTCTCTCAATGACTTTCTGTTTTTCCCCATACTGATGTAATGCTAAAATCCTCCTTGTTCTCACTTCAGGTGAGTCGTTATGTTTTTATTTTGATTGCTATCTCCCTGTTGTTTGATACTCACACCTTTTCCCATTTTGGAGTCTATGACTGGACAAGCCCCTTTTGGTTCTGGAAAACATATTCCTGTCAGTGGGTGGAACAATTGCTTTGTCTCTGGTTGTTTTGCTTTCTGAGCTATAAAGTTCTCTGTTGCAATAGGACAGTGGCAGTGTTTTGAGTTTGTGACTGTGATCGAGCAGTGGAGCTCACTGTGGTGTGAGTCTGATGGCATGTGCTATGGAGGAATCCCCATTTGTGTGTTGTCCACTGCATTAGGATGTGAAGCAGGGAGTGTGGATTTTGCTACCTTTAATTTCCATCCAGCTGTTTGCTCCACCAGGTGTATGCAGTGGGTGTTGCTGCCGCCACTAATGCAGCACCTGCTCTTTTGTCTCCCTTTGCATTTCCTGAGTGTGTGTTTGTCCCGAAAAAGGGCTTATTCTTGCTCCTTGAGCTTCAGCTGAAGATGAGCATGTTTAGTGCTGTAGAAAAGGCCCTTCCTTTTGAGAAGCTCTTTAGCTTTACTAAAATGAAATTCTTGGTGTGCCTGTTTATGCAAAGCAGCTCATCATTCCCTGTGCAGGCTGTGCTTGGCTCCTGAGGAGGGCAGCATGGGTTAGCTGATGCTCCTCACCTGGAGTTCTGCTTTACATTCCAGCCATGTTTAAAGCAGAGCTAGTGAAACGTAAAACAGCATTGAAGGGATTGGTAGTAAAACTCTTGGCTCTGTGATGAGATGCCTAGGCTGAGTAGAGTGATCCCCCCTCCTGTTCTTACAGGAGAATTTGCCTCTTGGTCGTGGTTGTGTTGCCTGCTGCAGACTGACACCAGTGTCTGGCACTGGGGGACCTGCCTGCAGGCTGGTCCCACACTGCTGCCCAGGGGAGAGCGCAGACACAGAAGAGCAGGTGCATGAAACCCCAGTGCGTCCCTCCCTTTGAAAGACTGACCCTGCATATTGGATGGACTTTGTGACTCCAGCGTTGTGGACAGGTTGTTACTACCTGTTGAACACTGGTGCTGAACTCAGCCTCAGCTCTGTAGTATGTGTACAAAATAACAACATGAAAACACAGATCCCCTATACCAAGGAACTTGCACGGCGATGGGGTAGGATGTATGTTTTTCACTAAGAGGAAGACACTGGGAGACCTAAGGAAGAGATTCCTTAGGTTCAAATCCAGGCTTTTCAGTGCCTGACTGTCTTACAGGTGATGAATGAACAGCCTTTTCTTTGAAGCAGAAACTAGGATGGTCTTAAGCACTCAAGAAGCCTGGAGAATCAAGTGGAAATATTTGTGACATGTACATTAATATTAGGTGAACTAATAAGGATTAATGTTAGCAGGAATAATGCCACTAGATATCACAATGATTAGACTATTATAATAATGAGTTTTCCAGAGAGGATGATGACAGGAGATTTATATATGGTACAGATATTTCTTCTGTGTATCCAGATGATAAGCAACTCTGGCACTTTGCTGCAAGAATTTGGGGCTGCTCCTTATTGCTGAAGTTGTCCACTCTTCTAAATAGTTAGTTGGCCAAAAAGATCCCACACAGGAAGGGAGAGAGGGCTGAGTAGACAAAAAGGGTGCTGGTGTCTCATTCTTTGCCTGCTTGGGGAGAGCTGTTGTGAACCTAGCCCTGAGATGTTTTTGGGCCTCTCTGGGAAAAAGGAGGAGAAATCTGTCTGGAGGCATGATGCAGGGACAGTTTTACAAGCACCACTCAGATGCAGTAATGTGATAAAGGTCTGACTGCTGTTCTTTCACATGCTCTACCTTTCTGCTCTGTAGGAATCAGCTGCTGTTTTCTGCTCTGGTGTTCAGAAGAAATATATCCAGTGGGATATAAACTTCTGTTGCTATAGACAGTTTCGCACAGTGTGTATGTGTACAGTCTTTGGCTATAGCAAGCTGTGGTCTAACAGAGCTAGTAGTCCCTGCATGTGTAACAGTGATTGAGCAGCAAAATGAGAAACCTCAGACAGTAAGAAGAGGTAGTTGCAATTTTCCATGCATGGCATTCCATCCTTCTTCATTTTGTCTGTGAATTTGCTGTGCACTGGCTGTAGTTGTTGCTGTCTAGGATGCACAGTCACTTCTCCATAGATTTTCTACCATCTCTGTGGGCTGGCAAGAGATAAGGAGTTATGGTGAACTTGTGCAGAGCCTATTTTGCCACTGTATTGTCAAATTGTTCTGAAGAAGTTTCTATTTTTCTGGAACAGAAATCAAAGGCAGGGAAGCTACCTAGTAACTTGTCGAGAATGACGAAATGATGCATCATTTGAAGCTCTCATGGTAAATAATGAGCTCATTCACTGATTTGTTGACAGAGTGACAAGGGCAGCAACAGCTCAAATTTACCTGGATCCTTTCTAGAGACCCATTTCAGACTTCAGAAGCTATGTGGGTACCTACATCCCATGTGTAGACTTGTGAGTTAAAGACACAACTTTCTATCTTTGATACCCACCTTGGGGAAGGTAACACAATGTCACCATTATTCTCAGTTTTATATTCACTTTTAAAATTAAGTCAAATGTTGAGTAATAACAGTAATTATTTCCAATAAGCCTGAAAAAGTGAAAATAAATTCAGAGCATTTTCAACACTGAATTTTTGTTATGGGTTCCTGTAATGTGTCTCTCTTAGTGAGGCTTCAGTGTTCTTTGCACAGTGAGACTCGGGCAGCTACTAAGTGGCAAAGTGCCACAGGTACTGAGCAAGCCTCCTTCATCCCGCTTCCTGCAGAGGTTAGGTTTGAATAGGGAGTTAAAAAGCCATGGCTGAGACTGCAAAGTGTCACACACTAGGGTAACACAGCTAGGGTTAATGTGTTACCAGTGTTATGCTAATGGCATTGCGCACCATTGTGTTGGGTTTGCATGGCCAGGTTTTGGTAGCAGGGGATGGTAACATGGACTTCTGTGAGAAGCTGCCAGAAGTTTCTCACAAGTCCAACAGAGTCAATGCCAGCTGGCTGCAGGCCACTGGCCAAGTCTGAGCCCAGCAGTGATTGCACTAAGGCTTCTGGGATAACATATTTAAGAAAGAAAAAAATTTATTACTCATAGGTAATTGCAGGCAGAGAAGACAGGATTGAGAATATACGAGAGGAACATCTCTGCAAATGCCTGTGTCATTGCAGGACTGTGGGGAGACGTGCTCCAGGTGGCAGAGCAGATATTTCCTTGCAGCCTGTGGTGAAAATCATGGTGAGGCAGCTGTGCCCTGCAGCCTGTGGAGGTCAGTGGGGGAGCAGGAATCCACCTGCAGCCCCTGGAGGAGACCACACCAGAGCAGGTGGATGCCCAAAGAAGGCTGTGACACCATGGGAAGCCTGTGCTGTAGCAGGGTCCTGTGGAGAGAGGAGCCAATGCTGAAACAGGTTTGCTGGCAGGACTTGTTACCCTCTAGGGGACCCAGGCTGGAACAGGCTGTGCCTGAAGGGCTGACCCCTTGGAAAGGGACCCATGCTGGAGCAGTTCATGAAGAGCTGCAGCCCAAGGACT
This sequence comes from Promerops cafer, assembly GCA_013398275.1. Lineage (NCBI taxonomy): Eukaryota > Metazoa > Chordata > Aves > Passeriformes > Nectariniidae > Promerops > Promerops cafer. The sequence continues at coordinate 407,857 of VZSE01011628.1, read as the reverse complement.
CATGCTGGAGACGTCTCTGGGGGACTGTCTCCCTGTGAGGGACTGCCCCCTGGATCAGAGGAAGGAAGCAGTGGCAGAAACCATGTGGGATGAACTAATAGTAACCCCCATTCCCCATATCGCTGCACTGCTGAGGGGAGCGGGTGGAGAATTAGGAATAAAGTTAAGTCCATGAAGGAGGGCATGGTGGAGCGAAGGTATTTTTAGGATTTTTTTGCTTCCCATTATTCTGCTCTGATTTTGATTGGTAATAAATTCAGTTAATTTCTTCAAGCCAAGTCTTTTTTGCCTGTGACATTAATGGGTGAGTGACCTCTCCTTGCCCATGTATAAATTCATGAGCCTTTCGTTATAATTTCTGTCCCCTGTCTACTTGTGGAGGGGAGTGATCAAGCAGCTTTGGTGGGCAGATGGCCTCCAGCTCCACCACAAGCAAATTTAGCTACATGAACATATTTTTATGGAAAATGCACCCCATTGGTGCCTCTGTTTTATTTTAAACAGCCTGAATCATGAAGGGTAGCTGGCAATCAACATTAAAGTAAGGCTGTCCTGTGCTATATTGTCACCTGAATTCTTAAATATCCCAGAGGTTCTTTTGCAGATTTGCTCAGGTGACTGTGTCATCCTTACATACAGCTGTGAGGGTCTCTTGGCCAGGTCCAGAGTGAAGGGAATGCAGACCAGGCTTGCTTACTGATCTCCTGCATTCTGAACTTGCTGTATATAATGCTTAAGTCAGATAATTTTAAAACTGAGATTAGACTTTGCAGTTGTCTCACTAATAGGCAAATGTCAGCCTGGGAAGTGGCCTGGCAGCCATGGAGGGCTTCTGTGAGGTGGTTGTTCCCAGCAGAAGGACTGTGACCTCAGGGTGTTCTGGACAGGCACTTGGGTTTGACAGGCGCTTGATATTGCCCTTTCAGAGCGATTCTGCATTTGCTTAACCTCCTTCCTAGTGCTTTATCATCTGTACTGCTGTATTGCAGAATGAAATGCCTGATCCAGTTCTAGATTAACTTGGTCTCTCCTTCACAATGCAGCTTTACAAAGGATGTCTGTTGAAGAAATAAAATGAAGTGCCCTGACAGGTGGTAATGACATCTGGGAGCTCTGTGTCATCTTGCTGAAGCATGTTAGGTGTCTTGTCACCAGCTAAAGATCAAGATGCTGCATTCAGCTCATTTGTTTCAGAAGTGAAATAGAAATACATGACTCTGCTGAGGCCTTTTTATGATGCTAGGATAGCTCCACAGTGAGCCACCCCACAGACAAGAGTGGGGCTAGTATGATTTACACCAGCTGTGAATCTGGTTCCCTGCACTAACTTTTTTTGTGCTCTGCACACTGCTAAGAGGAGCAATTTGAGCTTTTGCTAGGGTGTAAGTCAAACTTGCAAATTTTTCTCAATGTTGGATGAAGGAAGCAGCAGTACCACCTACAAGATAGAACTGGAAAGTTCAATAATTTTGCCACCAGAACCCTATTAACTGGAAAGGTGATAAAGTCATCTGTTAAGCAAGCTCTTGTCATGTTTGTCTTCTTGGCTGTGAGTTTGTCAGGCATGGACATTAGACAGTGTTCATCCAGGAATAAGTTACATTTGTATCTCCCTGGTGGTTTGTGCTCTGGGATGAGATGATAGTACTGCACAGCTGGACCAGCTGTGACAATGACAATCTTTCTAGTTTGTTAGATTACTGAAAAGAAAAGGAAGGGCATGTACAGTGATCATCTTAAAAGCAGTTGAGGAGAGGATGATGGATACTGGGAGGACTAGGCTGCCCAGTCAGGTCTCCCGGACCTGTGCAGAGCTCTGCCTTTGGAGGCAAACAAAAGAATTTTTGCCTGCCAGAAAGAGGTTTTCCCTCGTCACGACCTGGATAGAGTTCTGGTTTCACTTCTATGCATGGATTCATATTTTCTTCCAGATAGTCAACTACATCCAATGTCTTTGGGAGCAATTTTGGCAGCCTGTTTGCATAGCCCAGCTCAGTTTCTGAGTTGCCAGCAGCTGTCCAGGTGCCTAGGGACCCAGGGAAGAAGGGGTTCTGCAGCCATCAGAGCATGTCAGGACCATGTGAGCAGGGCAACCACAAGCAGTTCTGAAGAAACAGAGGCAATAAAAGCCAAGGCTCTGGTCATAATGGTAGAGTAAGGCTGGGAGGCACAATGAGATATCGAGGCAGTGGACAGTGACAGTGACAGTTGCCTTGTGCCTCCAAAGTGCTTCTTCTCTTCCCTAACTGCTGATGCTTTCACATGCCCTCAGTCCCCAATCCTTGCATCTGCTCTTGCTGGCCTTTTGTTCTTGTTCTCTTTTTCAGCTCATCACTCTTTGTGTTCTGTCTCTTGACCTTGCCATGTAAAACACTGTCCATAGGTAATAAAGTCAATGAAATTTCTACTCAGATGTAACATGTCAGACCAACCAGTGGAGCCTGAGCAAGGCAGAGGCAGCTATAATTAGCACTTCTTATGGAAGTGTGGAAAGGTGGTCTCACTGCACAGCAGCACAGGGGCACACCCTGGCTGGACATGCTGGTCCCTGTGCTTGGCTTGGCTTGCAGGAACCAGAGTTTTGTTGGTGGCACACCTATGTCTGTAAGGATTGGCAGGGTGACAGCATTAGCTTGGTGTCAGCTGCTGTGTAAGCCAGACTGTGCTGCAGGATGATCACAGGTATCCCTGGGCACAGGCCGAGTTTAGCAGCTTCAGCCTTCCACCTTTCAGAATCAAACTTATCTTGTCCTATATGCTCCAGGAAGACTATTTCCAGTGCATTCAGACCCATGTGACTTTTTAGGCTGAATACATTGGTCTATTTTCTGTCATTATTTTCTAGTAAGTTTTTCCACAGTTACAGCATTATGCTAAGGTGATTAAAGGAAATATTGATTTCATTCTGATACAGAAGCTTTGAAAGTTTATTAACCATTAACATTCATGTACAATCAAAACATAATGTTTTTCCTATTAGTTAGATGTTCCGAGTTCTTAATTTGACTTTCCAGAAACAGTTGCCAGTAGCATAAAGGGACCATTAACTAAATACATTAATGCAGTTTTTGTTTCAGTGTAATTAGAGACCTGTAAGGTACATTTTAGCAAGTTGAAAGTGTTAATACAGGCGCACACATTTTCAGCCATCATTGAAAACATTAATGACAATGTCCCAATTAACAATCTATTCAGACCCAGATTTCATAAAAAGGCAGGAGAGAACTCTGAGGCACTTCCAGTTTTTCTGCTTAGTCAGGTCTGGCAACCGTGGTTTGAATGAGCATTGGTCTCCAGAATGCCAGTGACACAGGGCACAGATAAAATTACTCAGAGGCCTAGGTGTAGGAGCTGCTGAAACATGCCGTGTGCCTGAGTTCAGGCAAAACTTCAAACTTCAAAAACAGATTGTCAGATTATGTCATCTGGAGACTCCAGTTCTCAATTTTCCAGAGCTCTTCTCAGTGCAGAGGCCAGCACATGCATTGCATCACCCTTCTGCTCTCAGAGCCCTTGCACTCACAGTCAGTGCCTCACTGGAGCCTGTGGAATGTCATCTTACATGCTTTCAGAAGTTTACCAACAGGGAATTTCCAGTCTTGGTGTAGACTGGTTGCCTTTCTTTTCCATTAGCTGTAGACTTACAATGAGATGTTCATTTTTTAAATATGGTGCAATGACATCAATAGTAATAATTATTGCATGCATCAAAGCTTTGGAGATTAGCCATGGATCATGCACCTAAATGGCAAATGGTTATAATAGCTCTGTACATGAAACATCAAAGTCTGAGGAAATGTTGCTCTGTTATAAAAAATACATCAGAATGATCATTCCACTCCAAGCAAAGTGCAGAACTGTAAATGTGCATGGAACAAATGCACCCATTTCATACTCGTTTGAGTGTTTCAAGTGTGGGAAAAATTGATTCCACAGCTCCAATTACCAATCCACATCAAGTGAAGACTGTATTGAAAGTATGAGATTTCACACAATATTAGGCTTAAGTTGACTCCTCCTTTTGAAAATGTATTTGTAATTAGGGCCTAGAAGAGCAAGAAGCAATATTTGGGATTTTAATTTTTTATATGCTCCCCGGCAGAGAGAGAAGTGGCTGAGATTGCATAAAATTCTTAAACCCATGATGTTTCAAGTATCCTTTTGCTGAATTGAAATGGCTCTTTTGTAGATTAAAGGAACTGCACTGTATTTTTCTTTGTAAGAAGAAAAGTATTCCAAGCAGAGTGAAGCATGGGCTCTCCCTGCTGAGCCTAGGGACAGCTGCTAAAATAAAAAAATGCAGAACAGTCACTAGAAAAACAGAACCTCTGAACTCAGCAACTGAAATTCCCAATTACAGACATGCTGCTGTTTCTCCTGCCTCATCACAGCTGTTTTGCTTGATCACTCCCCCAGCCCCAGTGGGATGAGCACTGTGAGGATGAGGTGCCACATGTGCTCCCACAGCCAAATCAAAGGCCCAGCCAAGCCTATGCCTCAGCCATCAGTCTGGAGGAAATTAGAGACCTTCATTAAAGCCTCAGAAAAACCTAACTGGTATGAGGACAGCATTCAAAAATGTTTTTGAGGGAAAACAAATATTGTTTTAACTGTGTTAATAATTTATATGTTGCCAGCAGAGATCCTTCTAGCATTAAGGGAATTCAAAATTAAAGGCACAAAGACACTACTTTAAGAAAACATGTTGATAAATAATTAATATGGCATAGACCTACTGGAATCTGAAGAGTAGGTTTTAGCTTGTCTTGTCAAACCTATGTTTTCTAATACCACAATTTCTCCCAGAATGAGAGCATGGTCATTTTTGGTTTATATGGACAAAAGCTCAAGTTGTTTTTAGGCTCAGCTGGAATAATTCACTGGCTTCTGTCAGTATCTTGTGCCAAGCCCTTAAGATCCTAAGCAGAATACACCCAAAGATTGTGACTTTCTTAAATCAAGATGGACGAAAGATTGCTGATTATTTAGAAAACAGAACAGACTATGCCTTTTTCAGGGAAGCTGCTGTTTGTCAGGGTCAGACTGGATCAGAATAAAAAACACTGGTGGAAGAAGAAACTCTGGCAATCCCTATTTAGCAATGTAATTTATAAATATCTGGGAGAGGTGCCTTGGGATATGTAATCCCCAGGAACAGCTACTGCTTTGGTTTGTGTATCTCTAGAGAGATGCATTTTCAATGGTGAGGCAAATCTTGGGGACCACTCTGAAAAATCCATGGCTGGCACTTCCCCATAGCATTCTACCTGATGTTGATCTTAAGGATGAGAAATAGTGCAGCTCAGCATTCCACAGAATACAGGCTCAACGTTATGACCAAAGAAGGGATGGACACAGAATGTGCTAAGGGAGGTAAATATGGAATTTCTTCATTTGTCTCCAAAGCAGCTCTAGCACTGCCGTGAGCACAGCCTGTCAAGCAGTGTTCTGTGACATCACTGAAGGTGCACAGTTCTTGACAGGAAGAGACAGTCATTTCAAAGCAGTATACTGACTATAGTTAACTGATGTTAACTAACAGAGCTGCTGCCATCTCTGAAGGTCTGTGTCTTGCTGAAGAGCCTGTGGGCTCTTTAAACTCCCAATTTATTTCACTCCACTCTTATCTTTTAGGATTGGTATAATAAAGCAGCTAGTAAGTCAGGCATCATTTCTTGCAGGCTTTCGAATTTAAGAAGCTGCACAAGAGCATCCATAGTTATCCTTTAATTCCTTTAAATAAAGCAAAAGTGAATGCTGCTTCTTCATTAGAAGATCTTTAGTTCAGTACTTTAATGCAAAAGATTTGTTGATATTGATGGAATTCCTAAACACCTTTTTCTTGAGTATAGCAAAGTTAATAATTAAGGAGAAGAGAGAATATCCATGAATGCTGTTGTAAAAATAATTCCTGCCTTAGTTCCAAGGAAAACTCTCATGCAAATTGAGAATATAAGGGTTACTGACTTGAAGTATAAAGGGGAGTTTTTTCCATTCTGAATAAAGTAAATGCAGTGGTGAGGTGCTGGTGAGTGCAGACTACACAGACTGCAGCTGAGTATGTTCTGGCTCGTGTGGGTGCCCCTTTTGCTGTCCCTCGTGCACTGATGGCATCCATGGCACCTGTCCCACAGCCAGCCGAAGCTCACCTTCATGCTCGCTGCCGTGGCTGCCAGCAGCACTCAGGCCTTTATTGAAACTGGAGTGTAAAGCTCGTGGACTTGCTGTCCTGGGAAAGTTGGGCCTGACATGCCACAGGAAGAGCTGTGGAAAATTGCCTCTTGCCCACAGTAATTCCCCCAAGGGAGAATCCATTGGTGTCAGTATGGTTCCTTCCACTGACTGCGGCTGGTGGCAGTGGGCGGGGTGGGTGTGAGTGCTGTGCAGGAGCTGCTCCTGGGCAGCCCCAAAAGCCCCTCACTGTGAGTGCCATGAAGGCCAGAGCTGGTATCCTGCAGGGAAGGCTACATCTTCCCTCAGTTGGTCTTCCTGTCCCACTGTTGCCGCTGCAGCCGCTCATCCTTCTTCAACATGTCCTTGCTTGTGGCTCTCTGTCTCTGCTGCCACAGATGCCCTGGTCTGCCCTGCCTTCCTCCCACTGTCCCTGCCCTGCCCACTGCCTGCCCCAGCTGCCACTGTTGCCTCTGCTGTGTCTTGCTCTCCTGATGCGGGGACACCATCTCCCAGTCCTGCTGCTGACTGGTGGGATAAGCACGTCTGCCAGACAGCCCTAAAGATGCTGACTCTGGGAGCTCCATGCCCATTAGGCAAAGCTGAGAATCTGCCTGATTTAACAAGGCAAGGAAACAACCCAGTCAGAGTTATCTTGATCTGAAGCATATTCTAGAAGTGATTAGCTGCCTAAACTTACTCTGTAATTATCTGTGCTGAGTGGTTTCTGCACATCATTGCCCATTTTTCTGAGTGTTTTTATCTAAGTTGATAATGGAAAATGAATAAAGCCTTAGTTCCATTCTGATTTTGACACTTGTGCCAGAAAATATCTGAAGATTAATATTTTTGTGTTCTCAATAGTTAGATTAATATTTAATTTGTTGGCAAGCTGATTAGTTTTCCTCTAGTATGACTCCACTTTGTAATTACAGGAACCAGCTCCTCCTGGGGAGGAGGGTGCCTGGGGTAAGAGGCTCAGAGACCATCCTGACATCACTGCAACCATGATTTCACCAGGATAATGTACTGCAAGGTTATTGGCGTATGAAAGCTCTACTCCTGGAAAGAGGTACAGGTTACAAGAGACATGCTCTGTATCTTCTGAGGATGGGGAAGATCTGCCCTTGATGGTGTTTAAACTGAAGTGGGAACAAGGTGCAGCTGTGTCAAGTCTTGGGGAATGAGTGGCCCTTGCCTGCTGCTGCAGGCCAAGCCTTCTTTGATGATGTAGTCTACCTGATGCTGCAGGTGTAGGGGCCATGCCACAGCACTGCAGGGGGATGGGCAGGGGTAACTGAAACACAGAGACTCCCCTTTCTGGGGATCCTGCGTGGAGCTTGGGGAGTGCTGCTGTTGGGTCCTGGCAGTGACAAGCCATGGAAGGACCCTCAGCACCACCATGGAAGCAATCTGAGAGAAAGCTCCTTGAGGCATGGGAGGCTGGCTCTTAGGGCCTCTCTTTGGCCACAGCCATTAGCAGATGCTTCTGAAAAGCCTGTAGTAGACAAGGTGAGGAGTACCTGAGATCGTGATCAGAGTCCTTCTGGGGCAGTGTCTCTGTTCGACCACTGCTCTGAACTAGCAGGTGGGGTTGTGCTCCAGGAGTGTCTCTGAAGCCTGTTGAAATCCTGAGTACATCTGGGCTCCACAGGATTCCTGGTAAAGAGCCACATGTGATCCTGGGGTCACACTGGCCTTCCTCTGTCCGCCTGATAGCAAATAATTTCCCTGGCACCTTGTGATGCTTATGCTATGAAAATGGGCTAGTGAATATTTGGTGTGTGTTGGTGATCCCTCCAGCTGGGGACAGTCCTGCCTTCCTGATTGCAGTTGTAGGCGAGTTGTCCACTTCCATTTGGCTGGATCCTCCGGGAGTGGGCAGGGGAGTCAGGCTGCTCTTGGGGACACAGAGGCAACAGGCAAATTCGCATCCTTTGTTTCTAGGATCACCCAATGCTTTCTTCATAAATGGGACTATCACCTGCGATTCAGTCCTTCATGTGATTGAGCCTTCCCTATTTCCTCAGAGAGCAACTATGGCTCAGAATCAAATGCAGCCTTTAGAATTAACCCATCTGTAATGGCAAGTAAGTCTGGATCCTCCTGACCAGCCATGCATAGTAACATCTCAGTGCCATATTCATCTTGCACTGTCAGTTTTACCCAGTTCCTAAGCGCCCAGGAATAGCAGCACTGTCAGGGTGTTGTTATTCCTTCGTTTTCACCCACTTGAAGTATATATTGTTGTCATCATCTGGCACTTTGCACTGGGAACAAACTCCCCATGTGGACAGGGATTAGGGCCATTTTTCAAATGCTGCTGACTGTTAATTTGTACACTGCACGAAGGGAAAAGGTCTTGTTAGAATTCCATTGTGAACATTACTTCAGCAGAGCATAGTGGGCATTTGTCTCTGTTAGCCAGGGGACAAATGGGTGTTGGTGACAGGCATGCTGAGAGTAACCTCTGTGGTAGTATGTGCTCAGTGCTGCATGCACAGCTCTCATTAGCGCACCCAAAGCTGATCTGGTGTACATCATCCGAATCCACTTGTTCAGCATCTGATTGTCTAATACCTGCTGGCTGCTCAGCCTCCATTCCACATTACAGTCCTCCAGAACTGTGCCAAAACCTGATCAGTGGGAAGTTTAGGTGTTTTCTTTAGCTGCAGTACACTCCTGGCTGGGTAAGAAAACAGATGGCAGATACTGAAGAGTTCACAGTTCAGCCAGCAGCTCTCACAGGCTGACTGTCCTGTTTGCTTCTAGACTACAGAAGCAAGTGGAATGGCTACCACTGCTGAGCCATCCTGAGCTGTGATGGGTCTTTTGTCTTCCTTCACAAAAGGCAGAAAAATAAAAAAGGAAAATTAGTCTTTCAGGGGAAAACAAATCAATCCAGCAACCTCTGCTACATCTCATGACCTGCTTAAACACAGGTCTGGACTAGAACATTTGCTGCAACCATTTAGTGACCCATGCTTATCCCAGATTCATCTTATGACCTGGAAAAAGCAATTTGTCTGCCCACGTGTCCTGACGTACTGGTATTTGTCAAATCCACTGCTTTGAAAGCCCTAGATCTGAACTACTGGATATGTAGAGAGAGAAGCAAATAAAAGCTAGCTGTGTGTTTCATCTGGGTAATATCCTGGTAAGGCCGGATTTATTACCTTTATGTCTTAAGGCCAGGCAAACCTCATGGGGTCAGTCATAAAGTAGAATGAGGCAGGAGAAGAGTTTGAAAAAGGAGATCCAGAAATCCTCTTTGCCGGTAGAAGTGCCTTAGCTCTTCGCTTTCAGAGTTTATACTTCAGGCCATGCTGTCAGGTCCACCATCTGTCTGGCACTTCAGCTGCCCCTCCGTTTTGGTGCAAGGCTGCTGCCCACTGCCCTCGGCACTGCAAGGGGCCCTGCTGCCTTGACTCTGGGTTGCCAGCGTGGTGCCTGTGGAGGCCATGGCTGCCGAGGGTGACCACAGCACTCGCCCTTGTGCTCTGTTCTCCTTTTCAGAATATAAGCTTCCTTATCTGAAAATTAATTACAGTAAAAAGCACAGGCTGGTACCAAGTTATCAGTGACAGGAACTATGCAAGTGTCACCAATGAACCAGGGTTAACAGAAAAAGAAGACAAACACAGGGTACACAGAGGGTATTTAAAACCACAATACCTAGGGCTATTTCTAAATTAAAAAAAAAAATCACACTGAAATTGAAAAATTACGCATTTCATTGTGTTAATTCTGCCCAACTGGCAGTGCCTAAAGAACTGTTACATTATCTGCTAGCTTCAGTGAGTCTGGTGGGGTATGCAGAGCAGTAGAGCTCTGGTATCCCCTCGGTGTGGCAGGGTCTTTGGGATGCTGGGTTGGGAGGGGGCCCTGAACCTCTGGGTCTGTCTGCCTGCTGGCCTTGGTGCCCTGTGCTGGCCCCAGTGCTGCTGCACGGGCAGACACAGGAACGACCTGTGCAATGTGCAGGTCAGCAGCTGCTGCCTGGCTGCCATCCTGTCATGTTAGTCCTTCATGTTTGAAGTAGGGGAAGAAACTGGAGCACATGAGGATCAAAAGCTTTGTGGCATCCAGTGCCTTTTGTGGGGAGCTTGGAGTGAGATCACAGAAATCTTCCAGAAGACTGGTTAATTTTTAATGATCTAGGACTATAATTTGTCTGTTTAATTCAACCTGAGTGACATAATAGCTTCCATTTGGACTTATTACCAGCAGAGCAGTCAGTCAGTTGGAAGCAGACCTAGGGCAGGGCATTTTGTCATTATTTTAAATTTTCTCTATCTGACAAATTTGAAGGTCTTGAAGAGACTGAAGCCATTGTAAAGGATAGAGCATAAGAGAATAGGTCACACAGTGTGTTAAAGAATGAAAATTGATTCATTCTTTCCTCTGTTGAATAAGCAGCTGTACTTTGGTCCCTGTGATCCATGAAATAAGCTGTCAGAGAAATAGGAAATGTGCTACATTTGAACTTCACTCATTGATTCTGTTGTGATCCAAGGTGTAATATTAAAATGCATTATGGTTGGTGAAGAATCTGCAGCAGTGACAGCAGCTAGGCCCAGCTTGCTTATCAGTTGTCTGGGCTATTTGTAATTAAATTATTCAGTGCTTTACAATGCTGGGACTCATTTACTTAGGTCATGTGGTCAGAGCCAGCTAACAGGAGAAATTTCACAAAGCCAACATTTGTTAGTTTTAAATAAAACAAAAGGCTGCAGAAGAGGCTCACAGTTCCATAACTTTATTCCCTTTAATCTGGAGTAATCATTTGCAGGCAATGCAGAAAATTTTACAGTAGTCAGTGTAAGAATGGGTAGCAGAGAATTCTAGAATTTGGGATTATTATCTGGAGCATGTCAGGCCAATTAATGCTTGCAACTTAAATAGACGTAGCTGTGAAATTAAATGGAGGACATTCCCATTATTCCCTAAAAACTACACCTGGTTTCATTTCTTGTAACTGAACACACCTTCCTTTTCACACCTATTCCCAAGTAAAAAATTAACCTTGTTATGCTGTCCTCAAGTAGTATCCAGAGGACTGCCTGCAACTGTGATTTGCTATGTTAAGTCTTTTTTATCCATGCTGAAGTCTTTTGCTTCTTTTGTGAGTTCTTAAAAGTTTTATTAACTATAACATCATTTTTACTGGCTTTGCTTTATTTGCCTTAAAATTGTGATTCATAAAGATGGATTTTTATAATTAAGGTAGAAATGAGAAATAACCCCCTATATATAATTTAAAAATGTTGGAATTACAGGCACTATCTAACTTCTGTTTTAAATCACAGGAACAAACTGTTCCCCATTAGCAGCCCTAATTAAATCCATTTTTCTGTGAGTCTTTGGCAAATTCCATTTTAGTAAAGCTGTATTAAACTCTCTTTTATTTCCTATTGCTTTGCAGAATTCTCTGTTTGAGATGAATAATGGTTTGAATGTGGTATGTGATGGCTCTGTAGACTCCAAAGATATAACACGAACAAATACATTGTTCTGGAGAGCTGGTATAACAACACTGCTGAAAATTTAGAAGCATTCCAACTACCAGACAGGCAAGAGCAGGACCATCCTGGCCTGTGGGGTTTATATGTGATGCAAGAATGGGCAAACATTTTTGCAGCAAAGAGGCTGTGAAAAGGTGAAGGAGGGTTGCAGAAGGAGAGGAGAGGGAGCATCCTAAAGCAACAAGCAGCATGCAGTTCTCCCCAACACAGCACATTGGGATCTTGCACTCCTGAGGTCTAGGATACCACCAGCTGTGTCCTTCTGGTGTTGTCCTATGCCTTGCAGAGGAGTGGAGAGAACTTCCAGAGGTTATCCAGCTCTGCTTTTCCTCAGTCCATGCCATCACATGGAGATGTGTTTTCTGCAAGGCTTTCCATGTGGCCTGTAGCGTCTGTCGGGGTTGTTGTGTTGAACCTGTTTCTGCAAACAGATCAGAATTTGGCCTGGGTCACTGGTCCTGTGCACAGACAATTTTGTTAGGGTGATGCTCCCTGGTGACTTAACTAAGCAAGCAGTGCACACACCAGAGAACCCACCTGAAACAGCCACTCCTTTTGCAGTCCCTGTGCTTGAAGATTAATGTACTTCCCAAAACCTGCCTCAGTCCCAGAGCAACAGGCTCTGTCTTGTCCTCCAGCATCTCCATCGCTCATTTACTGTAACGATTGGCTTCAGCCTTCGATTTCCTCTGTGGAGCATATTGGAAAGAGACAGGCTGAGTTGTGAACATTAATAACAATGAATAATAACAGCACGAGTTCCACAAGCTTTAACAATCAAATGAATCAACAATCAGGAGGGTTTCATTGATAAATACTTGCTGGAGTTAGATGACAAGGGAGCTAGTGCCAAAGGTATGTGTATCAGTTAAAGGCACTTATCCAGTGTGATCTGGATTCTTAGCCCCTTTGTTTACCTGATTGGTTCCATGCTCTTCTCCATGACCTGCTGCAGAGAGGGGACATGGGCCAGGAGGAGCAGAGGAATAGGTGGAGCGGACAGCGTTGTCCTGTGTTGGGGTTACATGGCAAGGTTTTGGCAGTGGAGGGACTGTGAGGTACTGGCTTCTACAAGAAGATGCGAGAAACTGCCCCCATGTTTGACAGAGATAATTCTGCCATTATACTTATAGATAGGAGTAGATTCTTCATGATTCAGTGCAAAAATATTCCCCTTCCAAAGCCACCAAAGTAAAAGCTGTGAAAGACCTCTTAGGTGACATTATATTTCCCTCAGGACCAAGTGAGGGTTGCAGGGTAGGACCATCTGGCTCGTCTTATGCAGCTTTCTCTTTAGATGAGCTGAACCTGGGATTGTTTATAACCTTTTATGCAGAGCAAATTCCTGTGCCAAGAGGAGCATCCCTGGTCATTATGCTTTTACTACAGCAATAGCAGAAGGAAACACAGGCTTTCATCAGTCTTGTTTGAAGTCCAGTCTAGAGCAATTCTAATTTAGCTGGGGAGGGTTTGAGGGCCAACTACCAATGTGTTCATTCATTTCAGGAAAAGAGAAGGACAGCTTCCATAATTATGATTAAAGGAACTATTAATGTCTCATTCAGGTGTTCCTGTTACCATAAAAGCTGTACTTTTCTCTCTTTGGAATTTGCACCAAATATGTTATCTGCTTTTGTTGTCTGGGCTGCTTGAAGTCAATTTTGTGAACTTCCATGTTTTCACTAATAAACATTTTTTTCTAGAAGCCTTGCCCCAAGGCACATGATTGTTATGGAAAGGACAATTGGTTTCAAGAGGAATCATAGAGTTCAAGGGTAAAACAGAACTCACTACAGTCACAAGGAGTAAAACTGGGAGCTGTTGTTTTGAGAATCTATGCAAGAATTAGGCTGCCTGTCAGGAAAAGATGCTTCTCTTATAAAGGCATGAGGTTTTACCTAAAAGACAGGGACTGTGAAGTTCATTCCAGCCTGTTGTCTCATTGTTTCCTGCTGCTTTTATGTATTCAAGTCCTCTGCTCCACTCTCTGAACCTGCACCACACTGCCATGCCTGGCATGTAGGAGTTTTTATCAATCTCCACAGCACAGGCTAATTGCACAGCACACTGCAGAGGCTTGTGCTGAGCAGGCCTTAGCATGGCTGGTTTGGCCGGGACAAGCATGTTACACTGCTGGGCTACCCCCGGGTGAGTGTGGAGAATGTATCATAGTAACAGACCTAAGCCCTTTGCATACCTGTGTCCATGACAAATTGTGAGCATGTCTGGCACCTGCACAGCCTGGCACTTGCTGGTTCAGATGAACTTTCACAGTACAGGATGAGTGCAGACTGTCACTTGCTTTCTCACAAGCTATTTTCTCTTACTGCTTGTAGCCTTTCATCTTGAATCTGTGTTTTGGTATGCCTGTTGCCAAATTCCACTGAATACTCCACTTGGCATCAGAAATGTCTTTATAAAGAGGACAGGGTGCTTGGCAGCCTCAGAGCTCTCTGTCTTATTCCTCTGTAGCTGTTGGGCCTCTTTGCCTTTCCAGGTTTCAGAGACTATGGAGAGGTGCTGTAGAAAAACTTGTAAAGTACCATGTGATGGTTTGTCTTTGTAGAAGTGCTGTTTCTGAGGAGCAAAGAACACCCAGTGGTCTCATTTTGGTCCTTGATCATACATGGGTGTCCTTATTTCTTGAGGACCACTGGGACCCCCTCAAATTGCTCCTTTAAGTCCAAGTCCTGTTGCTCTGCTTTGTAACAAAGTCCACCTGACAGCTGATATCAAAACAGCTTATACAAGACGAAAGTGCTTCCCCTTCTGTGGTAAAGCTCTGGCCACTGCCATTTGAGTGCTGTGGTGGCAAGTGATCTCAGCATTTGCAAGGGCACTGTGCCTACAGCACTGTCAGCTTGGGTTTTGTTGTTTTAACTCTGTCTGCAGTTGCTCCGACCTCACACGCTGGGCAGCTAAGTGCACTTACCCAGGTGGATCTGTGATCAGAAAATGCATGAACGCTCCTGGTGTGTGCCCTAGAGCAGCAGAAGTTCCAAGCTCTGGACGGAGCCAATTTGCAGAGTGCTGACCAGTCACTGCCATTAGGCCTTCTTGTTCCACTTCCCTGATGGGTCAGGCTGTGAGGTGCGTGTCCAGGCTGGGTGTGACAACAATGCTTTACATCGTGTCTGAGGCTCTTCTGCAGGCTGGATGGAGAGGAGATCCCTGCTCTGTCCCTCCCTAATCTACCAGCTGCATACAGCTGCTTCTTCCTGTTTCAGGTGTGGGGTGACTTGATCCCACACCAACACTAATGCTGTAAAGGCTGACAGATTGCCAAAATTGTTTTGTAAGTGAAATAATAGTAATAATAGTGATGATTTATGAATTCAACTAGAAATACAGCCTGTTCAGTCTGTTCTAGAACTTGCATTTGCTCTTCTGCTGTCATGAGCTGGTACCAGGATTACCATTACCATTGTCCCTGTGGTGTGCCATTCTAAGGACAATTCTAAGGGCTCTAAGGGCAGGTCATAACCCCACTGCTCTGGCACTGTACAGGCTGTGTTCCCAACATATCTGGGCACTTACTGCTGTATTGTGTTGGTGGATCTGTTATGTCTTGCTCTAGCAGCAGTCTGTTGGGTTTCACTCTTCATGTCCAGTCTACTTTGTAATCTTCTCAAGATCAGTGTAATAAGATCTTCACTCTTTTTCCAAGGCATATTTGGAGTCTTGACAGGTATAGTCCCTGTGTGTTGGTAATGTAACAGGAGGTCACTGGGGAAGGCCGAAGCTGTTCCTGTCTCACAAGAATACAAAGTCATGTAGCAGCCCTGGAATGTATAGTTTCAGTTAAAAGTGACCAATGCAGATATGAATTATTAAATCTACTAGTATGGGGCTGCCATAATGAAGTGTCACATTCTTCACAAAATGAATTCCTATTAAAAAAACCTAAGATTAAAAGCAAAGGAGATTCCAAAATGGTGGGAACTGAGAGGAATGTCTGTATCACAGAAAAGGAAGCAATAAAATCTTGTGTTATGTATGAACTGGACTCTTCTGGGATTTTGAGGAAGGCTGAACTCAAAGAGATAATCTTGTGATGAGGTAATGATGCTTCATTGCCAGGTTGTATTCTTTTTTCTTCTTTATCAATCCTGGCATAACTAATTGCATTAAAGCAGAAGTGACCTTGCTGGAACAGGTAATCTTTGTCATTTGAGTGTGCCACTCCCACAAGTCACTGGAATGACACTTAAGATAACAGCTCCTTAATATGTGGAACATCTGTTCTTCATTTTTGCAATCATCAATGATCCTCATTATCTTCCCTTACCGGTGCCTACCTGAGCCATCCATACCTGGCAGAATATTTAAACTTTTTCTGGCTAGATGGGGTTCTGAAACTAGTGGCACTGGCTAATGAATTAACAAAAACACAGTTTCTCCTTTGGAATTAGAATAGCAGGGATGGTAATATCATCAATTATACCTTCAATTTTGCTTTTAAAAGGCACTGTCCTTTGCTTTACAAACAGTCAGATCAAAACCCCTCCAAGCTGCACACAGTGGAGTATTTTAAAGCATTCTAAGAAATAGGAAAGCCCTCAGTAATCGTCATGTGAAGCTGTGCCATAAACAGAGCTTGCTGTCTGCATGAGTAGGTGCTCATAGCAGCAGCACACAGTGTCCTTGGACATTGTTTTAGGAGATCTGGGGGCAAGGATGGGGTACCAGAGGCCCCAGAGGGCCATGAGCTCTGGCTATGTCATACTGAAGGGCAACCCCAGCACCGTCTGCCTGGGCACTTCCACAGCTCGTGTCAGGGACATTGTCATGGGCAGAATGTGCCTTGAGTGACAGAAGAGCCATGTTTGGTTTAGGGTGCATGGGAAATATGATATGGCCATTCCCCATGAGAGTGGGGATGTCTGCATATAATTTGTTGATTGAACTTCAGTAGAGCTGTGCTTTCCTCTTCCATGCTATCTGCTTTGGCAGGCAGATACCAGTTTGGCTTCTCCCTGCTGGGCATGGAGCACAGGGAGGATCAGGGCACACTTACTGATCTGCCTTCAGTTCACATCTGCCTTTTAGCCTGCTTGGTCCTGTGGTACAGTCACAACAATGCTAGAATAATGCTTTAAACCCGATCATTTTTATGGGAACACACATAGTATAAAAGGTCTGACTGTCTGTGCACACCTACACTGTCTGTGGCTATTACCCAATAAAGTTGTCAGAGAGAGAAGTGTCACAAGTCCTTGAACAATACCTCCCCAAGTTTAAACAGAGAAAAAATTGCCTCACAAATAATTTCTCATAAAAATAACAAAAAGAGGATCAATACAAACTGATGGAATGAATCAGGGTTCCTTCCTACAGACAAGGAAAGAACAGGCTTTGTGGCCACAGGTGATGGCTCTGGCTCACAGCCTCTGGCTGTGTACATCACTTCTGCAGACCTGGTGAGAATCCTCAGCTGCTGCTGACTGCTGTGCTGACAGCATGCATTGCCTTTTCCCAGAATGTGACTTTATCCTGAAGAAGAGCAAGAGCCCAGGGTATTTCCAAGGGCAGGCAGGCCAGGGATTGCCAGACATCCCTGTTCTCTGCTTCCTGCACAGTGAGAAGTGTTGGCACAATAACGAACCTGGAACACTGAGCAGGGTTTGCTGTACTACACTGGAGTTCTCCTATCTGTAATGGCTGTCAGCACCCTTCTCCACACAGAAATTCTAGGCTTCCTCATTTTCACAGCAGCTCTTGGCCCCAAAAGAAGCTGTCAAAAGTGCTTTAGTTTCTCTGTAGTGATTAGAAGCACAGTGCTTCCTTCATGACATACTTCATTCACGTGCTTCTGAGGCTCCTGCACACTGAGCCTTTTGTATTTCTCTTCTCACAGCATGGGTTCCACAATGCTCCATTTAATGGATGTTATTTGGGTTGAAAGGTAAGCAGCTTAAATGCTTTGCTTTCTAGCATCCCTGTCCTGTTGGAACCATCGCTCACTCTCAATTGCACATTTTGTTACATGAACTTGTTTAGATCAAGAGTTTTTCCTCTCCTTCAAATATTTATAGTGATGACTTGTGATGTAATCAATAGGGTTTGCAGAATCTCACCCTGCTCCATCACATCTTTATTCTTCAGAATGATGTTTGCTGCAGTGTTATAGCTAGGACTGACAAGATAAAGCTGAATTAAAACAAATTGCACATTATCTGCTTCCATCCTGTTGCTGGGATTACAAAAGAGAACAAATGCAATTCTATCAAAGAGGAGCTCTTCTCCCTCCTCCCAAGCAGAGAAGTGGTGGCTGCTGAGGCAGACTGAGAGTAGTTCTGACAGAAGCTGTGCTGACACAGGCCTCCTCTTCCCTCACCCCTAGCAGATAATCACAGGGCTCTGTGCCAGGCTTCCAGATCCACATCCATCTTGCCTCTGTGCTAGATCCCAAGCACATCTTTACCAGCTCCTCTTCAGCGTTGGCTGAGCCAGCTCCTGGGAGATCCCCAGTGTTCAGCTGTCATCCCAGGTCACGAAGCAGCATAACTTGAGCTATCCTGCTCCTGCTGCACACCCCAAGAGGGGCACCCACAGCTGCCTGATTCCTTTGTATCCTTCTGCAAGGAGGAACACTTTCAGGGAACTACATTTGAGAGAGTTTTTTCCTCTCTGTCACAGCCAGCTGTGAGCCAGTTTTCATGGGTCTGAAGAATGCTGGTGTACCATGCAGTACCCACAGGAGATGCTAACAGAATCCCTTTTTTGTCAGTATGAATGCTGGTTGTCTGCTCTATCTGGCCTCCATCATAAAGTCCAAGTGTTTGGTGCTGCAGGCCTGCTGGGACCCTGTCTCTTGCCAGCACACATTGGAAGGACTTTTTAAAGACTTTGGGAAAGCAGGCAGCATGTGAGCAAAGTGCTGTTCAATATGGATATGTGTACACTGAACTAAGAGATAACAGGAGCTCTTCATGTAGTGAGAGGTAAAATGCAGTGTTTTCAGAAAGCCACATGCTCATGTGGTTGTTAAGGAGTGAGAGAGCATCCTGCCACAGAACTGCCCAACTAGGGGGTTCAGCATAAAATCTTTGGGCAATGTCTAATAACATCCATATGGTTCCTTTGTGCCATGGAAGTATCTGACACTCAGTCACAGCAGGATGTTCTTTTGGGCACAGAAACTGCATTAAAGAGTAATTAAAGATAAAATCCTATCACTGCTCTGATGGATCTGCCAGAAATTGCCATTTTTTGCTCTTTGCTGGAAGGTGGCTTCACTTTTTTTGTTGTATGAGGTTGGTATCTTTAAGTTCCCATGACAGGAAGCCTCTTTACTTCAGCAAGAAGGCATTGCAGGGAATTCTGGCTTAGGTGCCAAAGACCTTCCCACTCTTGTTGCTGCTCCTATGAAAGAGGAAAAAAAGGATTTCTCAAAAATAAAGGAGATTTGACCTGTATGTGGAGAGGATAGCTTGGTAGATGGCAAGGGAGGAAAAAAGGGATCAGTACTGGGAATATTATAGGCAAAATACCACCTGATTTCTGTATACTTTAAAGGCAGCTCTTTGCTGGGACTCTGTCTCTGTAAAGTTCTCTGCCTTAGTCTGTGAGTGCTGAACTGGGGACTCCTCTAAGTCTGTGTGAGCTGTGACTCCTCTACCCCAAGGGATGGTGACTGCTCTGAGCTACTTGACATGCCCCTGGAAAGATGTTTAGCTTCAAAGACATTTAGCTACCCATTAGAAAAGAGTAATCTTCAAACACTCTAGGAAATAAAATTCTACAGATTTTGAAGATACTCAGAGTCCTGGATCATTATTACCTGGTATTAGGAATTATGTTTCCCAGTTCTGTGCAGAGCAGTCAGGCACATACTGGTAGGTGGAAGAAACATGAATCCTGTGCAGCCTTAGTGCCCTGGTTCAGAATATCCTGGGCATAGTGAAGCGAGGAAAGACTCTTCCTCCTTCTTTCTAGGGATGATCTCCAAGCCCATCATTTCTGAAATGCTTTTTAACAGCTAAAGGGACAGTCTTCTGGGGCAAGTCCCTGAGCAGTGTCTTCCTGGGCAAAGGACTATGGTGAGGTCTGCCAGCACCCAGCCCTGGACAGTCCCAGGCCCAGCCTGGGACAGAGGTCCATGGCAGTGGAGCCAGGCACATGCCACTCGCCTGGCATCCTTCAGAAGCACACAGAACCTTGGGAAGAGCAGGGGCAGCCAGCCCCCTCATTGATGCACCTGCAGTACTATTTCATTCTAGTAAGGATGCTGAGAATAAATGCAGGGCTTGAAAGTACCAGTTGGAACCACAATAGTAATGAATGCTGCATCATAAATGCAGCAGCAAAGCTGATGTGGCTCCTATTAGACAACACAGCTGTATATCCCCTTTCACAGAGCTCTGAGGAAGCACTGCAGGTTTCCTCCCCCATCCAGTCAAAAAAGCCTGATCTGCTTTGAAAGCCTGCATTTTTTTTCCAAAATATCAAGGATCTGGTTCCTTTGGGCCCAACTCCAAATCCAGGAGCCTTTGTGTGTATTCCACAGGGCTCTGTCACTGCGAACAGACTCCTTTGGTTTCCAAGTGAGTCAAGCCCAGGACTTGTTCTGTGTTCTCTGCCTTTATATTTGTATCGCTGTTCTATTACATACAGGAGGGTGCTGCAGAGAGGAGATGAAAAGAAGCTTGGAAGTCTGCTTCCAAGTGTGAATTTATTTTTAAACCTCTTGAATTATTTCTTTTGTCTGCTTTTTTTTAATGACAGGTGAATATGTTTGTGACTCGTTCTCTTTCCCAAGGTAGCACTTGGCTGAAGCTATTAATTACTTGTAGAGTAAATGCAGCTGATGTTAATTTTCAAGTCAAGTTTCGGCTTTCCTGAAATTTCAAAAAGAAAGTAGTGTTTTAGAAATTAAACACTACTTTATGTGTTTTCTTTTTAAAGAAGTCTTGGCATCTGGAAAGGCCACAGGAAGAGAAGAGAAACATACTAAATGATGGAAACTTGTCTTTAAGGATATACTCCATCAGCTATCAGTACACAGGTGTGAGAGATCCGTGCGGCAGCCCATCAGCTGTCTGTTGAGTGTAACAGGCTCCAGCAGCACCCCAACACCTTTGGCAGGAATTGTCTTCAGTGGCAAATTGCTGGTCTCTGGCAGGAGCTGCTGCTTTGACTTGACAGTGTGATTAGACTGGTTGCTCCTCTCTGTGACAGCACATGCCATGCGCTCTACCAGGAAAACTCATTCTTCTTCAGAGTGGTGTAGATTCTGGTCCCATGAGAGCTGAACTGACAGGATCCTGGGCTGCCAGGCGTTGCCAGTGGGACTGGTGAGCCCTAGTTTCCCTTTGCTGTTCCATCTGAGGCTTTAGTGAGCTTTTCAGGTCCTCCCTCCAGAAGGTTGGGCTGATCTTAGAATAACTCCTGTGGTGTGAGTTGTCTAGGGAACACAGCACCTAGCTGGATTGGTCCAGTGGGCTGGGTCTGGCTGGACTCTCCTGAGGGCAGGAGATGGCCTGCAGGTTCCCAGCAGACAGGCCAGTTGTGAGAACGGTGATTGTGGCAGCTGCTTGCCAGCCCTCAGGCAGCTAAGATGGAAAGGGTCATCATTAATTTAATTCTGTATCTGTCAAGCCCAGTTTCTGTCCCTGGAATGACAACTCATAGGTGATGCTTTGCAAGAAAGCAGTTCCAGCTAACCTCCACTGCTGCTGACAGGCAGTGGTGCTCTGTGCATCTTAGCTGAGAGCTTGTCTGTTTCAAACGTGCTCTTCTGATTTTTTTGGGCTGCAGTAATTACTGTCCAAGTTCTTAGGTCTGAGATTCCCAGCTGTTGTGTTTAAATTTGATGGAGATGACTGTGGGAGCAGAGGGAGAAGCTTTGTTGGGGTGAAACACTCTGAGCTGAACGGAGTGCATTGCAGTGGAATCCATGTATCATCAGTATCATTGTGTCCTCTTTGAACAAACGAACTGTAGTGTGCCTGGAGTGAATTGATTTCTCTGGGCCTTGTTCTGAGAAGCAATGGCCACTGGGTGCTCTGTTATATTTTAGCTCATGTATGTATGAAACGAACAGTTATCTCATGTTTCCTGTAGCTTAAGGCCCATATCTGATAGTGGAATGTAAAACTAGTTAATGATTTGGAAGTAGAAAAGGTTAACTCTAAGTAACAATAAAAATGCGGAAGAGAAATGTTACTCTATTTTTTATGGATTCTACATTGTTTTGTCCCCTTCCCTGAAAGACTTAGTGTAACTCAATGAGAAAATCACATTCAAATCCTGTGGGCTGGTCTGCCATGACTGATCTGAAATTAGGGGAAATGTACAAAATAGTTTTATAGAACCTGTTTGGATGGATGGCTGCAGGAGAAGACATTTGGTGTCTGGGCTCTACTCTCTCTTGAACAGGCCAGAGATGGGACAGCAGCAGGCAGGACACAAGTGCATGCTCTTGTGGCCACAGTGCTGCACTGATGGTCCTGGGGAACCTGAGTGCCCAGCGGCCTCTGCCTGCTCTCTGTGCCCCAGGATGCTTGCTGAGAGTGACCGGGAGGGAGCAGCTCCTCAAGCAGCTTCTTGCTCGAAGGGTGGGTCTCATTTTAGATGTGTTGTTGGTTTGTTGATGGCAACTTTACGTGCCCAGGTCTGCTCAGCATCCAGTGCTGTGGTCTGAGGCCTCCTAGTGAGAGACCTTGCCATCTAACCCAGAACCATGGGCAGTGCTTTTGTCCCCCTCCTTAGTCTTGCATGAGGTGTTTGCTGAGCTCCAGAACTTTGTGGAACTCCCATGAGCACATTTACAACCAAGTTGTGGCTTTGCCTGGCCTACACATTGTTCAGAGCACCATAGAAGGCTCCTCCTGTACACAGACACAGTGCTCTTCCTCCCTCTCCGGCAGCACACAGCTAGAAAAGTCTTCCCGAAACCTGAGGCAGTCTTAACTCCTGTTCCTTTGGGAACAGAGGGCTTAAAGTGAACAGGTAAGTGTGTGTCTCTGCCCATGCGGGGCCCTTGGGAGGGACTTCTGAGTGACAAGGACCACTGACACACAGCTCGCAGCACAAGCAGCCCTTGTGTCTGTGACAGAGCACAGGGCTCTGCACAGCTCTTGGGGCTGTGAGCACCAAAGGACCGCGGCTGTTAGTGCTGACACTCCAGACATGACTAAGCCATTTTGATGAAAGAAATGGAATCTGACACTTTTGCTATTTAATTGTTTCTTGTAAATTTCAAATAAAAATAAATTGGCTTCTTTTAAAAGAACAAGCTGTGTAAAAGGTTTGCTGAGCATAAGTGAGTGGCCCCTGAAGCATGACAGGCAGCTTCGTGATCACAGCCAGCTAACAAGTCTTCAAGGTGCAATGCAGAGAGGGCTGGACTGAAAATCAAATGCCTCTGCAGCTCTAGCTTTGCCTTGAGGCACTTGGGGATAGAAATGTGCAGGAGGAAGGGGAGGAGTTTTTGAGGTCTGAGCATACCTGAGCCCTGAGCTGGGCTGCCCTGGCACGAGTGTTGGCTGGGGCAGGACTGTGACACCTGCAGCCACTGAACTCGTGGATCCTGGAGCTTTTCTTAGGTGGAGGCCCCAGAGTCTGGCAGTTCTTGTCAGGCTCTTTGGACCTTTAGCTTTGCTCCTAAAGCCTGGTATGTTCTGGGGTATCTGGGGTATCAGCTGCACTTTGCCAGTGAAAGCATGTTCTGGATTCTTTGGAGGACTTTATTTGCAAAGACCCTGAGATCCATCAGCAAATGGCTGTAAGGGAAATGCCTTTCATCATTCAGGTTAAAGAACATCACAAAGCCTTGGAGACAACACTTCACTCGGGAATTAAATTGCAGGAGTCATCTGGTGTCAAATAAGTTTCATTTAATAGGTTACTCAAATAAAGTTTCTATAGAAATCAATATCACTTTCTCTGCGACTGACAGCTCAAGACACTCAAAATGGCATTTTTCACATACGGTTTGTTTAGATTTAGGAGGAAGAATCCCTCCTATACTTTATACTTGGCCTACGCAACTCTACAAGGTTAACAGCCTGCCGAGTTGAAAACCTGCCCTGCACTTACCCAGGGGGACAGTGTGAGGTCACTAACGGACTTGCCAGTCTCAGGTGCAGCAGGGATGCCCTTGTCAAAGGACTGTATCAGAAGTATGTCCACAGCTCACTGAAGGAAACAGGGACAGGTAATTTTGTTTCTTCTTACGGGTGAGCTTGGAGAAAAAAAGCCTCATTATATATATCTTAGTAGAACTGGACTTTCTGTAGAGGTAGGAGTCTGTGGGCTGTGAAGACTGGAGATTTCAACAGCAGTGCTTCTGGGTCCAGGGTAGGTGAATCCTGAAATTTCTGCCTCCCTTAAGAACATGGGACACCTTTGCTCTGTGTTTTTTATTTCAGTCTGATGGTATCCCATGAGGAAGGGAAGAGACTTCGGCACCTTTCTGCACCATCTCCCTGGAGAAGGAGCTCCTTTTCTCAGACTTTCTTTGGTCACATTGGCACCTGCTCTGCTGCTGTACTGTCCTCTGAGGTGCTGGTTCTGCTCTCCACTATCTGTTTATAGTGCTGGCCCAGCCCCTGTGATTGTACATCCAGCAAGGGCAGATTACTGCTAGGCTGCTCAAGTGCCATGAAGAGACATTCAGTTCTAGGAAAGGACAAGTTCACCTTCTATCTAACATCCTTAATGCTTGTAATTCCTACAAGCAGTAATATTGTTTCCTGGATCTATGCTGACTGTAGCACAAATGGACAACAGCTGCTAGGAGGAATTTCCCAGCCCTGTGGTGTTGGGTTCCCTGAAGATGCACTGAGTAATTTGTATGTTCCTAGCAGCTGCAACCCAGTAGCGACAGAGCCTTGTGACCTGCATGCAATCAAGTACATTCTGGCTGCACGTTCTGTGGCAGAACCTGAGCAGGGAAGTGGCTTTATACTATCAGTGCTCTCCAGTGCTCTGCAGTCTTCTGTTGTAGCCCAGTGCCAGGGACCCTCGTGCTGTAAGACTTCATATTTCCCATCTTTTCGTAGCTACAGAGCTTTCAATAATACACAGTTGATTTTTATTTGAACATGTTTGTGCTATTAACCTAAACCATGGGCCTGGGCTGCAGTTTGCCTATCTGATAAACATTGCTTGCATTTCTAGATAGAACAGATAGAACATTTCACGTAAATAAATAGAACTCCTTGTGTTAATAGATAAGCTATATGTGTAGATTTTGTGTAAGGATTGACACTACTTTTTGTAATTTTTCATACTTTTAGCACTAAGCTTAGATTGGTGTAGAAAGGATGTTTTAGAATTGTGTTCTTAGCCGATTGCATGATTTATGAATATGGCTTTTAATATGGATTTATGATTTATGGGTAAAAATCCCTGTATTGGGTGATGACCACCATCTACAATGAAAACAACAAGAAAATGTGGGGTTGCTGCTGCTGCTCTTGCTGCTGCTCGCAATTTTATGCTTAACAGCTGCTGCCACTGCCCCCAGTTGGGACCCTATGCCAAAGCTATAGCATGGACTTTTTACTTAGAACTCTTCACCTTCAAGACTGATGTGCTCATGCAATAAATAACTTTATAACAACCAGAGACTGCTCTTGGCTCTTTGAAGACCCTAAACCCAGAAAATTCCAACACTATCTGAGAAAGGAGATCTGGCAGTAAATAGAGTGTTACTGAAGAATGTTATTTTCAGAGATGCAGTTACTTGTCTCTGACAAATTAAAAAGGGAAACATCTCCAAGGTACAATGGAAAGAAAATACTTTAGGAGAGGTTTTATCAGGAGTCAGAGGTAATAGTCCTGTGGAGACAGTCTTCTGGTGCTCTGCAAAGTATTATAATGCTAGATGATAGCATACAGAGAGCCAACGCAGGCATTTGTATGCACTGTGCCACAGACAGTGTGCTATTTAATCATGCTTTCCGCTGAGAGTCTGTGTCGTCTAACTCTCTGTCAGTAAATATGCAGTGTTTCTTTCAAATGAGGAAGGAGTTCAGCCTTCAGTGCTTCTGGTAGGAGGGAAGATATAGTGACCATCTACCTGTGCCTTCCCCAGGCTGATGCCAGTCCCTCTCACTCCATGATTTTGTCTGGACATTTTAATAATGGACCAAAGACCAGTACAGGAAAACTCCCACCAAATAGCCCAGTGCTCTTGCTCCCCATAGCACACAGAGGAAACACCTCTGAGGGTCACTGCCCTGAGCAGGCTGAGCTGATGGTGGGAGCAGGTGACTGCAAATGAAGTACTCTGTCTCCTTCTGTCAGGCTTGTGGTGGACACGTCTGTTATTGAAAGGAGTATTCATGCTTTGTAATGCAGATGTACCTCTCCTGGAGATGATCTGTAGTACATCAGAGAGGAACACGCTGGGGGAGGTGTGGCAGAGGTAAAAGACTCCTGCTGTTCCACACTTTTCCTTAACAAGGTGAGCTTCAGAGATTTACAGTCAAACAAAAGGTGAAGATGAACCTTTTGTAAATGGTAGCCCTTAAAATTTCTGCTGCTTTGAAACTTCAGGCTGAGCAGATGCTGCATGCAGTCATTGCCCTCATGAGACGTGGGTTTTAATTCACCTCCGTTTATGTCATCTGTTCCCTGACACTGTAAAACACGTTCAGTTCCCAAGGTGCCTGTGGACCAAATGAGCTTCTGTTGCGCTCGTGCTGCTCACGTCTCGCTCATCCTGTCACAGGGTGCTGGGCAGTACCAGCTGTGGCCAGGCTGAGCCAGACATTCTAAATCAGTCCCACAAAGCTGTCATCTGAGGTGACTCTTGGTTATCTGTCCATGTTTTAACACCTCCTGCAGTGCATGGTGTGGGGGTCATCGGGGAAGTTAACAACAAATTTTCAGACAGAAGGAGCCTTTCTGGGGGTCCAGCCTTCCTTCCTCTGTGAGAGGAGCACTGACTGCAATGATGCCTCTTTGCAGAAACCCCCTTGCATGGGGAGCAGGTGGCATGCTCTGAGAACTTTGGTGTGTTTGTGCTGGAGCTGGCACTGAGGGGTGGCACAAGTGGGTCCTTAAGTCAAGTCAGGCTTGGCTTTGATACTTTGCTGAGTGCCAGACAACTCCTTGGATGGAGGAGGAAAAACTTGGGGAGCAGGTAGGAGGGCAAACTCCCTGGTGGCCCTTGCAGAGGTCTTGTCATTTGAAGCCGTGAGCAGTGTGCTGCAGAAACAAGTTGTCCAGCTCTAGGGTAAATGTTAAGCCTGGAGACAGATGTGGTTGTGAGTACCCAGGGAGCTTCTACTCTGGAACTGCATTAAGCATCTCCTGTGGGACTCCAGGGAGCCTGCAGAGGGGAGCTGGAGTGCCTCGTGGGCTCACTATAGCTAATTTTTGGCATGATTTGTAATTACTGTAGGGCTCTTGAATCTGCTTATTGCCCCAGGGGTGTGTCTTGCACCTCTTGGGTTGAAAGACTGTTGCTCATGAGCACAAGGTTGCATTTGTAGCACCAGGCTTCTTGGTTCTGAATAAGAGAAGAAAGCCAAAGGCTCTCACTTTCCTACTTGTGGTGAACAGAGAAACGATATTTTGTTGAATTGCCTCTAATTCTCCAGCGTCCATGATTCATTCAAAGGGCCAGTGAAAGGGTAGCACAAGCTCATATTCCAGAGAAATGCTGCAGGGTGTCTCAGGCTGGCTGGGCTAGAGCTCTGACCTTCGTCTCTAGGACCACAGTCCTCTGCACTAGTTATGTTCCCCTGGACAAATCCAGTGAGATGTAGATGAACCTGAGCTAAACACAGTTTCTGTACTCCTTGGCACTTCCTTAGCAGAAGAAAGTTAACCAATGTAGTTTATTAAGTGTCTCACAGTTCTTGTTCTGTCATGTTTATCCATAGGTGATAATCTATTTCCAATATGATTATACTGGAGGGAAGTGGCAGAATTTGATGCAGCAAGTTCTTCCAGCTGCTCAAAGCCAGGTCTAGAGCTTGGTGCTTAACATGCTGTTGCAGTACAGATACATCCTTTAAGCATCAAGAAAGAGACGTGGATTGGCTTTTTCTTTCTTCAAGAAATGACATTTTGAAGTAGGTTAAATCTACTACTTTTCCACATTTTCTCAGAGAGAGATTTTGTCTGGCTGGTGTACGTGCTTTCCATGAGAAATTATTTATGAGCTCCTCCATCCCCAGTCTAGCCTTCTTGATGTAACAATAGTAGATCTGGAGGAATGACCAAGGTTAGTTTTATGGTCTCACTTCAGATGTAGTGCCAAGTTATTCAGTGCTTCGTTTTGTTAGTGCCTGAACCAAAAAGCAATTTATCTCAGCAACGTCCTTCAGATTATACCTATATACCATGATACCAATAAGGCATGCGCCTGGCTGCTCCAGTCCCAGAAGAAATCAATGTTTCATTTCAAAGATGCCAATTCTTTCCTCTCCCTTCTTCTGCCATTCTTATGAAGAAAAGCTTTTTTAGAGGACATGGGAAAAAATACAGAAGGATTGTGGAAAAAAACTCCTCTACTTCAGCTATGCATCCTGTTCAATTATGAATCATAAAGCAACTCTACTGAGGGCACAGTTGTCAGGGCCATTAAAGAATGGTCAATATATGTGAATGAGAAGGGGCATGCCCTTTGTTGAGGTCTATATGGATGGGTTGGGGCATACCCTTTGTTGATGTCCCCTCCAGGTGATGGGCCTAGACTGCTGCAGTCCTGTAGGGATGTGTGCAGTGTGACCACAGCACTGCTGTCTTTACTGGGAAAATGCAAAGATGTAGCTCAGTTCCTTTGCTCACAGCCAGTTATCTATCCTGGCACCAATGTAATTATAATATATACTTCATTGCTTGTCAATATTTTAACCTTTCTGACACATTATCCCCTAGGGCAACTGAGCAGCCTTAATAATATAGCTGATAATTATCCTCCTGGTGAATAAAGTTATCACCAGGGTCCTGTATAAATCACATGGAAAACATGATGGATTTCAGTGGCTGGCCATCAAAAAATGGGAAGAGGCACAGATTGTGACAGCTTAATGGAGAAGGTAATAAAACCAACAATAAAGTCATTTATAATATAGGCAATGATTTTCAGGCTTTTCTATTTGTTTTCATGCTAATAGAAGAAAAATGTCATATTAGAAACAAGACCTGAAATTTCTATTAAAATATTTTGGAAATGTCATTAAATATCATCAATTCCCAGTGCAAGAAATGGCAGCATGGGTCTTAATTACCTGTCTTAATTATCTGTATGAGATCCTTAGAACCAAAGTGGTTCAAACCTTGTGGTCAGCAACTACCCTTCACTTTTGTAAGGAGTGACGTGTGGTGCCTCAGTGGGAGGAAGCCTCTTGGCCACTGGTGGAAAGCAGGACAGCAGTCCTGCCAGGGATCCTGAGTTGGGTACATCATGGCTGTTTCATAAGGCTGCAGGTTTCCTAAGAAATCCAAGCTGTCATTATTAGCAGGGAACAAGACTTCAGCACAGATGTGAGAAAGCCCTCCAGCAGTACTGGAGTGGTGAGAAAGGGAGGGTGCAGTACAGTGTGGACAAAGGTCTAAGATATGCTCACTAGAAACACATGAAGGACAGGTGTTGGCACCTGTAAGTTACCTGTCAGTATTACTGGTTGGTCCTCTGGATGGCATGCTATCAAAGTGAATGTGTGCAGACTTCAACATTTATGCTCCACACTAACTAAAGGTTTGGGGGAGTGAGCAAGACTGTTCTGGGGAATGGCTGCAGCTCCCTGGGTGAGACCAGGTAACAGCCACCTGAGAGCAATGCTCTGTGCTGAGCGGATGCTGGGGGCTGAACAGATGGAGGCTGGTGTGCTGCTTCCCAGCAAAGTGGGGTGCTCATCCTGTGCACTGGCTGCTTGCAGAGACAGCGCTGCCATGCCTGGGAGGGCAGGAACAGCTCTTCCCAGTGAGCAGCCTGACCTGGGCTGGCCTGGCTCTGGAGGGTGTCCTCAGCAGTGATTAGTGTGAGGATGTCTCTGGGATGCAGGGTGGGGAGGGGAGAGTGGTGGAAATTGTATTTGTGTCTGTGTTTAACATTCTTAGTTCATTCTCTTGCATTTCTTCTAAACAAGCACTTTGAGGTCTGAGGCCCAGTGCCTCTCATCTAGTGAGTGCCTTATTGCCATTTCGTCCCCTGAGCTGCCTTGTGTTGCACAAAAGGGATAAATTACTCCTTATACTTTAAAGAGTAAGGATGTTTTTAGTGCATGTAGACCCATATGATAAATACAGAGGCACAGGTGGGATGAGAATAGCAAAAAGCAGAGGGATAATTAACAGCTGGAACAGCACAAACCAGTTCCCAAGCCCAAGCCCTGGAGGAACACAATACATTCTTCATGCTGCTCTCTGGGCTGATGATACAGCTCTGGGGTGTGAGGTATTGAATTACAGTCTCTAGAAAATATTGTTTGGGGAATGTTGAGGAGAGCTGGTAAACAATGTGCTGGAAGATGACAGATATGTTTGCAGCTTCATATCAGGCTATCACAATAAAAAGAGCCATGAGGGGGTTTCCCATCTCTGCCTGCCTGTCAGGCCTGGCAGCAGGCAGGCTGCCAGGCTTCACTGGGGGATGGCAGACCCAGAATCCAGTGGACTTGCTTTCTTCTGGTCCCTATTTTCTTTAAAATATTATTTTGTTACTGTCTGAAACACTAGCAATTGCTGATGAATCTCAAGCTTAATGAAGCAGCATCCGTGATTCAGCTGCTGTAGAAAACAACAGAGGGCTGTTGTTTATAGAGGGCTCTTAACAGTGGATTTGGACTTAGTCTGGCCTGGACACCCCATCTGGGCTCTCCTACCCTCAGTGTGGCTGTTACAGAGGATGGCACAGAGGCTCCCAGCTCAGAGCTGCTGCCCACAAAATCAGGGCACAGCCAGTGTATCAGGAGCTGCACCTCAGTCACAGAGGCGGGGAAGGTGAAGGCAGCTATAATCTGCTTTGTAAGATGCTTTCTTTTCTATCCCCTTTCTTCACAGGAAGTCACTCACAAGACTTTGATCTAGGATGACACGTCATTCCTACAAACCTGTGACAAGTGATGGCAGTGTCCCCCAAGTCGAGCTCACGGCGTGCTCGGGGGCTGCCCTCTCCGGGGTGTCCTGTGTTACCTCCTCAGTGGCTCGAGTGCAGGACATACCTGTGTATGCAGTAAAGCACACACCAAGGTAAGGAAGGGGGAATACTGTGTTCTCTCTCAAATGTCACATTCCTCTGGCAGCACAAACTAGGTGTTTATTTCATTGATTAAATGGGGCACTCCCACAGCTGCAGTAACCAGAGGTGTATGTGCACAGGGGATAAACAAGGGATTAATGGTCAGATTTTGTTTGTGTAATGATGAAAGGGGAAGTTTTAAGGTGATCTACTACCTGTTAAAAAAACCCACAAGAATCAAAAAGAAAGAAGAAGACACACAGAGTCTACTACGTGGGAAAGTCTGCAACAGCATTATGCTGCTTCTAGAGGGATTTTCCTGCACATAGAGTGAGTAGTCCCAGCAGTATTGGAGCACATGGATGTCTGGTAAGGATGCATCACATGCTTTCTGCAGAAGATGTGGCATTTAAGGTTATTCCATCCTTGCCAATGTGCCACCCCCAAGGGGTATGTGTGATAACAGGTATGGCAATAGAAATACTGCTCAAGAAATCCTGACTGCCTGGAAGGTCCTGATCCAGAGAGTTCCGAGTCACCTGCCCCATTAGCTGCTGTTCAGCTTACAGCTCTTGGGCTCCTCATGGCAGTAGAGTGGGAGAGTGTGGGTCTGGCTGGCTGCAGAGGGGAGCTGTCGTGGTGGAGAGCTGGGCACCCACGCACCCATGGTACCCCAGCAGTGGACAACCAGGGTTGTTTCAGGGGGCTGCAGTGGGGCAGCTTCTTCCCCTCCAGCACAAGCTGACTAAGGCAGCAGCAGTTATGGGCTCTGCTCCTGCTTCAGAGGAGTGCTGTGATTACAGGACAAACATAAAGTCACAGAATCACCATCAAAACCTAAAGTAAAGAAATTGGCTCATAAAAATGTGTCACCTGAACAAAGAGAAGAGTTATGGTTTTCTATTCTCCCTCTTGGAGTCAAGGGGAGATTGTGCCACTACAGAAGAAGCCTGAGGAGCTGACAGTGGCAAAGGCAGAGGATTTCACTGACCCTGGACAGGGTCTTTCAAAGTTGTTAGTTATATGTTTGTATTTAATGCACTGATTAGGGTCAGGACTTGTAGACAGCCACTAACAGGGCATGTGAATTGGCTTAAGCATTATTATGTACAACCATCATCAGCTCTGCTCCCCAGGAAGATTGATACACTGAGTGAATCTTTTCAAGCTGCTCTGAAAAGATTCACGACACTGCAGTGAAAGTGGCTTCCAATGGGAATCTCTGTATACTGATGTCAGCATATATTTTATTCCCCCTGACTACAAGGGCTGGTTAGGTTACGAGCCTCTCACTGAAATGGACTGCATACAATTGCCAGATAATTGGTTCTTTTCCTTGTAGGCTGATGAAGTTATGATTCACCCCTTACTCCCCCAAGAGCAGCAGGCACAGCACCATGGCTTGCTTATCTCTCCTCCAGGTGCTCAGCCTTGCTTTCCTTTCCACTTGGCATGTGTGGAGGGGATGCCCCAAGGGCAGAGGGCAGGAAGCAGCTGCTGAGCATAGATTTAACCCTGGGCTCGCTGCCTGAGCCAGCAGTGGAGCTGCAGTACTGCGCAGGCTTGTCGGGTGCTGGTCCAAGCAGGCTGGGGATGGTGTGGTCGATTCAGCTGTGGAGTGATGCTGAAATCAGGCTGCTGTGAGCATTGGTCCTTGGCAGGTGCTGCATCCCAACTTCCTGGCCTTTGTCTCTTGGACCATGTGGTTGTTTTCTGCTGTGGCAGAAACATGTCACAGCTGTTGCTTGCGCTGGTGCTGCTTATTGCAGAGGACATGGGGAACCCTTCAAATCTCAAGCTGATTGTATCTGTCTGCAATTGAAGACTCAGGAAGCCTTGGGAATGAGTGTGGGCCTCTTTGCCCCTTGCTTGCCTCCCTGTCTGATTTGACTTACCAAGGGGCCATGGTAGATCGTGAAAATCTCCCTGCTCCCAACTGAGCAGTCACAGAGGAGCACTGGATGTCCATCTTCCTCCTTTGTCCTTGTCCTCATTTGGATATTGACCCTCTCCCCAACACAGGTCGTCCTGCCTCTGCTAGATGTCCTCGGTATGGAAAATATGGCTCCTCTGTCCTGGTATTCCAGAGTGGGACTGAAAAATGCTGGTGCTTGCAGCCATCCTGTTGCTTGCTCCTCATCTCCTTGCAGGTTTGTACAGCATCTTCACCCAACATGAGGGGACTCTGGGGGGAAGTGGCATTGGACAGTGGGAATGCTGCTCCTGGGAAGGCCATGTATGCCAGGGAGCAGAGGCTTCAGTGGTTGCTGCTGCTCTGCACTGCTGTTTGGCCACATCAGCATCAGTTTTGTTATCTGTTTACATCTGCTGGTTAAAAGTTTCTCTTAGGTCTTTCCTGTAGGAAGAAAATCTGTTCACTTATCCTGTGCCCTGAGTGCTTTCTCCTGCTGTGGGGAGGGCAATGCTGAGGGAGGATCTGTGGCATCGCTACCTGGTTCCTTGTTCCAGCTTCCCCTCGCACCATCTGCTCACCTCTGCAGTGTTCCCATGCCCCAGTTGCCCAGGAATGGATGTGAATGCATCTGTTGGAGGAGTCCAGCTTCTGGGTGCCCATCTGCCTGGGTCAAATACTGCTCTGGGAGCAACACTGCTGTCGCCTGTGGGGCAGAGCTGGGATGTCAGTGAACACTTGCTGTTCTTCAGAATCAGGCTGGGGTGTGCAAGTTCAAGCATGGGTAAATGTTTCATGAACATTTTAGGGCTTTGGCTGTTTTGTTTTGGTTTTTTTAACCCCAGATGCATAGTCCTCTAATTAACTCAAATTTAAAAACTAGTTACTAATTAGTGTTATAATGCCAATGCCAACTCTATCAGAACTCCAATTACCAGTGCCCATAGGCAGTGCTCACTGTATCAGTCAGAAGAAAAATCTTTTCAGGTACACAAAAATAGCTGAATGCCGGATGTTTGTCCCAGTGAGTAGTTGTATTTAAATCAGCTTTTCAGAAAGCTTTCTCCTATTACAACAACTTGAGAGAATCCATCTTTGATAGGTTATAATACAAAATGAAATATTATGTGTCTATTAAGCACTCTGCTTTATCTGTTAATATAACTCTAAATAATCGCCAGAACTATGGGCAAGGTACTTGCCTTTCACAGGCATGAACTTCTCTGTCAAGGACAAAGTAGGCAAAGGAAGTGCAGTCCCAGGAGATCCACGGGAATGAAACCAACTTAAATTGTAACACTGCTGCTGTAGCTTCTCTCCTGGTACCTGGCAGGTCATGGATAGGTTTGCCACAGCAGTCTCCACCCAAGACTCCACCCCAAGGCTTGCAAGTCCTGCTCAGAAGGAGCACAGCAGGCTTGGACAGCACTGCAGTATTTTGCTTCAGGGGAACATGGATGAAACTAATGTTTTTAATGGTTTCCATTTTTCTGCCAATTAATTTGCAAGACACATAGACATGAAGCCGAATTAATCAAGACCAAACAGAAAGGCATATTGAAAAAACAACTCTGACAAGAGAAGGATTTCCTTCTTTGGTCCATGACAGCTTCACTGCTAAGCCAGACAGTTCGTGGTGGACATACAGCTCATCCTATGGATGTGAGAGCATTTCACCTGCATCTGAGATGACTTTCTGTAAGTTATATGATGGTTATGGTGCACGGTTCTGATGCCTTTACCTGGGCTTAGAATTAAAAGCCGAACACGGTTAGAGGGGAAAAGGGATGTTACCTCGGTGTTTATTGAAGATCCTTTGTTCCAGGCAGGAGCACCCTGCAGAAGTGCCCGCCCGGGCCGGTGCACGGATCTTTAATAAACACCGAGGTAAAATCCCTTTTTCCCTCTAACCGTGTTCGGCTTTTAATTCTAAGCCCAGGTAAAGGCATCAGTCCCTTCAGACTGAGGCCAACATAGAGAGGGGCTGCTGCTCCACTGTCTGGACATGTGCCCAGGCCTGTCCCTGGCACAACATGCTCAGGGTATGTGCCCAGGCTGGAGTCAGTGCTTCCAACAGACCCTCGCTCCTTTCCCCTCCTCACAAGGGTCAGAGCGACTCCTGCTCTCCGTGGGGCCTCAAGGTTACCATGGCTGTGCTGCATGTGGCTCTTCTCCATGCCACGGGATACTTCCAGTGCTCCTGGAGAACTGGTGTTGCAAGAGCCAGGCTGCCAGGACAGGATGGCACACTGTGGTGATGGAGCTGGCTGGCACCACCATCTGTAACTGCAGGGAGGGAGGGGCAGCCCTCTTGGGCAGGCTTTGGGCTTCAGGTGAGAACAGGACTATTGCAGATATTTTCCTATTGAATGGAGATATAACACACTGGTTATGGACTAGACTGGATACTTGATCTAGTAGCCTATAGAGGTCAAGCTTGTGGTGCTTAGGGGTCTGCTCCCCACCCCACAATTTTTTCAAAGAGGGAGAAGCCTTTCATCACAGAAGACCCTGCTCAGAAAGAAGCAGCAACAGTGCAGTACTTTGTGCAGCAGCTGGTGTGGGGTGACCTCATCTGCAGCAGAACAATCTGAGACACAGGAGAAAGTGATTCTCTGATCCAGGCTGGTGCAGACCATCTGAAAATGGGATCACATTTGAACTGCAAGACACATACTCTGCTTCCTTGGCTGGTTATCCATGTCCTGGAGTGTCTGAGAGGTGATGATTGATGAGGGTCACCTCAACAAAGCCAGTGCCTCCAGTAGTGGATAAACATGTGCAGTAGAGACTTCAACCAGGAGTTTGTCTGCCATTCTCCTTGTGGAAGTGTCAGCTGAGAGCAAAGTGAAATGAAGTGTTAGCCACTACTGACAAATGTAGGGCAAGGCATACTGGAATGACCAACCTGAATCATTTGTGTACCATACAGATTCTGAATTCAGTGCAGCATTAATGCAGGCAAGCCAAGAAAACCAATCAGTGTACACCAGTAGTCAAAATATGAAACACTGTGTAAGAATTCACAGGAAATGTGATAAGCAACAATATTTGGTGCATCCCACCTTCATGTCAATGGCTCTTCCACTCTTGCTCTGCATACCGAGTCCTTGATCATTTCCCTCTCCAAAAGACACTGCAGGCAGAATGAGGGGGAGAGAGCGTCATCAAATCTGACGCAAGATAAATGTGCTTTGGCTGACTTGGGCAAGATCAAGTATAAAAGGGGACATGGGAGAAGATGCAGCACCTCTGTTCAGAGGATGTAATGTCCTGGAAGCACACTACCACATGTGAGGTGTGTGTGTTGTATGGGTTATGTGATGGTGTGTTTAGAAGGTTTTTCCTAGATACACTGGCTAAAAAGAAATTGGCCTCTGAAAAGCACTGGTTACTTCCAAGCAAAGAAATCTGCTTTAGGAACATAAAACTTTTTCAAACTGCTGTCCAAACATTGTCTCATACATCATGACAGATGCTCTTTTTTCTTCTCCTGGAAACTTCTCATAGCCAGGGGAACATGCACCAACATCTTCTCCACCAGACTGATGGCAGGTTGTTGCCATTCACTTTGTCACAGCAACATGCCTCATTTTCAGTATTATCAATCACTTTTATGACATCACCCACAAAGTACTGCACTTGCTTTTCTCCATCATGCACAATGAACAAGGAAACCCCTTTCAGGAAGACCAGCAGAGTCCTGATCTCAGATCACTTCCCAGTGAGTACACCAAAGACATCTTGATTAAAGAGGGAGCCTCACTATTTTCCTTTCCCCCTGAAAATGCTGTTTGATGGTACATATTGCCACTGCAATGCTCTGCTGGTTTGCGTATTCAGAGTGTGTGTGTGCTCTCCACAGCTAATGAAAGACATAAAAAGTTGCCTCTGTTGCAGTACAGGACATGTCTCACCAGAAGAAAATGTGTATGTGTAGCCTCATCAGGATGATTCTGGAGAAGATTTGGACTTCATTTGTATCAGACACCCCTTTCTTTACAGAAAAACAATGTTTTTTTCTGGCCAAATGATATTTTTTAATAATTGTGCATATGTGCCTGTGTGACAGTGCTGTAGAGAAGCACAGTAAAGAAGCAACTAGTTCCTAAGTTACTGTAACACATCCAAGGAAAGGCTGGTTCATCTTGTTCACCTGTTCATCATCCCATTAATACTTTCTGCATATCTCCTGCACTGTGTTTGACAAAAGGTATAAAAAATGATCACAGCTTGCTTTGCTGGAGAGTTTATAATTTATTCATCAGACACACCACTAAGCCCTACATTGTCCCCACAGCCTCCCTTCCTTGTGTCATAAAGAGCATCACCTGACCTGTCCTGTCTTGTACTTCAACAGTGATGACAACACAGTTACCTGTATTTTGCGAGCTGGAGATACCTGTTGTCATGAACTTGGGGTTTTGGAAGTGCTCCCTGGTGGGGATCACTGGAACACAGGGATTTATGTGCATGGCAATAATTGAGAAGCTGATTTTATTCCAGTAAGAGTCTTTCAACTGCAATCAATTCACATGACATCCCAAATAGTGGAGGTCAGCAGAGCACAGCAAGTGCCTCAGCAAGCACTGTTGACAATGTTAAAATGCAATAAACAGAGAGCTGTGGCTCTGCGTGAGGGGGTGCACATTAATCCTTGTTTGGAGAGTGTGTGATTGGCAGACTCAGTTCTTTTAGGATATTTCTGATGGAAAATGCTTTGTATTTCTTTAGTTTTGACTTGTCTACTTTTCTTGGCATGGTGGGGTGGCAGGACTGTCCAGGACTGCTGGCAACTTCTCAAGACACCTCCCCAAAATGTGTCAGGCACCTAAAAGCTGAGTGTGCTTGCTACTATCCCTGCTAAGGCCTCCTCCTTGTGCCATCAGTGTGCAGTGCTCTGGAATATAAAACATGGAAATAATAAAGTAGATTAATTAGCTAATGTTTGCACAGGACCTGGAAAATATAAAGAACTATATAATTGCTAAGTACAGTAGATTAATTAGTTAATGTTTACCCAGTGCTTTGTAAATGTAAAGGCATCACAGCAGTGCTTAGTGTTATAATTAATTATGTTTTCACTCTGGGATGCCCTGCTCCAGTTCTGAGGTAGGACCATGGTCTTCTGTCCACTGGCAGCTGTGTGCTGCTGTTGCTCTGGCCCTGCTCCCTCCTGGCCCTGTGTGTCCAGGCATGAGGCTGTGTATGGAGATGTGCCAAAAGCCGTGCTTGGTGTGAGCCACTGATGCTCTGGGTAGTAAATGGCAGAGGGAATGATGTTACTTTGTGGAGCATGTGAGGAGCATTTCATACCCAGGCAGCGCTGAGCAATTTTGTGCTGCAGGGCCATGGTCTGACCCTCCGCTGCTGCATCCTTCCTGAGGGGTTGAGGAGCTGTTCCAGTGCCTGTGCCTGTAGCTTTGTGGGAGGAGGCTCAAGAGTGTGCTGTGTCTCTGGGAGATCCAAGTCCAAGGAGTGCTGGCAGCTTGGAGATAAAGCAGTCAGGCAGGCTGCTGTAATGACTGCCTTTGACAAGTTCTTCATCTGCCATGGAGCAGCGCCTCTGCCATCTGCTGTCGCTTCACACTTGGGGATGGGC
This sequence comes from Promerops cafer, assembly GCA_013398275.1. Lineage (NCBI taxonomy): Eukaryota > Metazoa > Chordata > Aves > Passeriformes > Nectariniidae > Promerops > Promerops cafer. The sequence goes on along the minus strand of VZSE01011628.1, from coordinate 369,500 downwards.
TTCCCAGTGCCTTCCCCCACTTCTGCTCATCTCTCTTTTTGCACTTTAGTCTTTGCAGAGAGAATAAATGCATGAAGAACGGGAGGCTGATAGGAAGGGAATGGGAAGGGAGTGCAGTCCTTCCCGGAATGGCAGCCAGGACCTCGCAGCTGGCACTGGGGTACTGCTGTCTGCAGTCCATGCCCTCCCTTCACAGGGAGCTCTGCTGGCCCAGTCACAGGCTCAAAACTGATTGACAGGGTGCACAGGAAAGAGCCAAGAGGAGCTCGCTCCATCTGCTGAGAAAGCAGGTCTGCCTTCAGCTGCTCGTGCAGGTGCTTGGAGGCCTGGGAGTGGTTGCAAGTTTGGGCAGCCGTCCTTGCCACATGCTGGACTGTGCTTATTCATGGACTCTGCTTACAGGACCATGAGGTTTTCTGTCATCAACTCCTTGGTGAAAACAGGCTTTGTGAAATAGCTGAGAGGTGAAAGCACAGAACTTGCCTATTAGCTGTATGTTTGATTTATTCCAAAATTTTCTTCCTCAGGTTCAGTGGATGGAGGTGTGGAGGAAGTCTGAAGCAAGGAGGGAAGCAGAATGCCAGGCATGGGAGGCCTGGAGCATGCAGGCAGTCCCAGTCCTGCTGACCTGGGAATGCTCTGTAATGCCTGCATGCCAGGCAAGAGGGAGTGACTTCAAAGAACGTTTTTATTAGGGTACACTGCTTAGCATCAAAGAAATGTCAGGGCTGCTCTACACTGACTATCTGCCCGCAGCACTAAACTAGCCTGTCATTCAGCAGTCTGAGTACAAACCACAGCTGCTGGAAAAATTTATTTTTCCACATCTAATTGCCCTTTTTGCTTTGTAAACATAAAGGTTGAAGCTTAAACTCTGACAGCTCCAGTAGCCTTTTGCTTAACTCCTTAAAAAATGACATACAGCATGTTAAATTTTGCTTTTACTGCAGCCTGAAATCTCACAAAGTCTGCACAACGTTTTTTTAAAGATCATCGAAGCATTTCAGTACTCACTTTGGGAAAAACCCTTCAGCTCACAAAAAGACAAAAGCTGGTGCCTGAAGAGCCAAGACCTTTCCCCATAGCAATTCGGGATAAAAATGCTTGACCAAAAGAGGCAGAGGAAGCAATCGGCATTCCACCTTTCCCTGGGAGCAGATTAGAGAATGCCTATCTGCTCTTGTTATTGTTCCCGAAAGAAATGAAAGACCAAAGACAGGAGAAAAAAAAAAAAGCAACTGTTAAAAAGCAAAATAGGATGTATGAAAACTTCCAGTTCAGTTTCTTCAGTGAAGTGGGTTCTCTGCCCTGGAGGAGGGTCTCCCAAAGTGGGGGGATGCACTGTTCCCCCAGACTCTGTGCCGCCTCCTCTGAGGGCACCGTGCCTGCAGGAACCTGCCTCGGGTCAGGGCTTTGAGCTGCTCCTGCTGCTGTCCTTCACCATTACAGATGCACATCCTGACTCACTTCAACTGCAGAGAAGTGAATTTGTAGCCACAGCTCTTGAAGAAAGATCCTTCGTTTTTCTGGGAGGTGCTGCCCATTCCCTCCGTCTGACATGAGTACAGGGCCCTTGCATCACCATCGCTGTCTCTGCAGAGACCCTCCTGGCCTGGGCTCTGCTTCCATCTGCCCACAGGAGATGAGGACCAGGCTGCCCAGCCTCCAAACCTGCATGGCACAGACACTGTACTCATCCCTGCCCCTGCCGCCGGCCTGGCCTGCACCCAACTACCCCCGGCTTATGGATCTGTGTCTGTGAACAAGTGACAGGGTGGTCAGCATTGTCCTGAGTGTCAGATTCTCCCTAAGTGGCAGCTCTAACGGGCCGTGGTGCTGAGCTGGGGAAAGAGGTACTTTTCCTTCCTGTCCTCCCTAGTACTCTTTCCCTTTTGCTGTGATCCATGAAGGTGTTCTGTGTTCCTGGAGTTAGCCATTCATCTTACTCAAATGCAACGTGCCTTCTGTTTCCCTAAGTACTGGGTGTATTGACTGTGTCTTGGCCAAGATCAGCACACAGGATTCATGTTTGCTGGTGGAAGGCTGTAGGTGTGATCCAACACCGTGTGTCTTACGGCACCTGTGTTGCTGCACTACCCTGAATGCTGTCTGAAACTAGGCTGTTTTGGAAACAATTAAAGCTTCTTACATACACAACAGAAATGGAAAAAAAATCCTCAAAATACCTTTTAAGTGAGTCCTTTGAAATGCAAAGTGGAAGAGACATTTCAGGACAATCCATGTCTGTTGCAGATCCCAGATGTCATCAATAAGGACACAACAATGATGGGCAAAGTCTACATTTCCTGTGCAGAGCTGAGCACAGCCAAGGAATAGGTGTTATACCATTACAGCAAATAATGCCTCTGTTAAGTTTTTCACCTTTTTTATCTTCCAGTTTGTCCAAAATTAAATTTCATGTTGTTTAGGTGTGGCTTTCAAAAAGGCGTTGAAAGATGACCTTTTTGTAGCAGGCCAGGTCCAGAGAACAGAATGGAGCTGGGGAATGGGCTGGAGCATCAGGCTGAGGAGCAGCTGAGGGAGCTCAGCCTGGAGAAAAGGACGCTCAGGGGGGACCTTCTAGCTCAACTCCCTGACAGGAGGGCAGAGCTAGGTAGTGGTTGGGCTCTTCTCCCAGGTAACAAGTGACAGGACAAGAGAAAACGGCCTCAAGTTGTGCCAGGGGAGGTTTAGATGGGAATAGGAAATTAGGAAAAATTTCTTTCCAGAGAGGGTTGTTTACCTCCTTACAGTGGTGAGTCAACATCCCTGGAGGGATTCAAAAGATGTGTGGATGTGGCACTTGGGGACAAGGGTTAGTGTTGGTCTTGGCAGTGCCAGGAGAATGGTTGGACCTGGTGGTCTTAGAGGGCTTTTCCAACCTCAATGATTCTGTGACTCTGTGACCCCAAGCAGGATGTCACAGTAACTAGCAGCAGCGTATTGTTCCTTTGCATTCATTATTTAGCCCGGTAAGGAAGTGACAAATTCATTATGGATTTAAATCTTTTCACAGAGAACTGTCCCAAGGTCAGTTCCCCAGTATGTCTGGAGTATCTACATCCACAAGAGTTGTGGATGATCAGATGTGCCTGGGATAACAAGGTTCTGGAAAGAGACGAATGCAGCAAATGTGTTTGAACAGATGTTGCCATGGCTCAACCCCAGCCAACAACTCAGTCCCATACAACTGTTTGCTCACCCTCCCCCATCAGAGGGATGGGAAGGAGAATCATAAAAAAAGGGTATTTTTCTGTAGATTGAAATAAGAACAGTTCAATAATTAAAATAAAATAAAATATTGCTACTTCTACCCTGGAGTTCAGTAGAGCAGAGTTTGGCCTCTTCAGGGATCTGCTGTCAGTGTCCTTTTCACAGAACATCTTCCATACTTTCCCAGAGATTAAGTTTCTCTATCCAGTGCATGTTTTAGCTTCTGTGCTTCAGGGTTCACATGTAGTGCTTGGTTCCCATCTCTGCTGTAGGCTTTAGTTTTGTTTTTGCAGACATATTTGACTACTTCCTGGCCACTGTTTCATGGAGGATGTAAATTTAACCAGAGGTGTTGTCGTGGTTTGCCACTGGCCAAGCACCAGGCACCCACAAAAGCCACTTGCTCACCCTCCCCTGCCACAGCTGGGCAGCAGAGAGAAAAACATTAATGAAGGGGTCATGAGTTGAGATAGGGACCGGGAGAAAACTCTTCAAGGGCAAAACAGGCTCAACTTAGAGGTACAAAGTAGAGGTGTATAGGTGCAAGTGGAGGAACCTTGTGTAGATGCTCCCTGGTTATCACTGGACCACATCACTCTCCTCTTTCATTAGCCTTGTTTTAGCTACCCACTCTTGTACTTCTCCCTCAGTCAGTCAGACACTTCATTTCTCTCTTGCAGGGCTCAGCTGATAGGCATTTTTGCTCTTCACCAGATAGTGTGTGTTCTTGTCAGCTGCCAGCCAGCTGATCACGATTAGATTGTAGTTGTGATAGTGATTTCCTGTCTTTCAGGCCTGAACAGATGGTGTGCTGCTCCCAGTCCAAGGTTTGACTTTCATAGTGCTTCGTGGCTTGGCCAAATGGCAGTTGTGGAATCTGTGCACATGAAGCCTCTCAAAGAGACTCTTGTAAGGGAGAGGAGCAACTGTGTCCTCTAAGGACCCTGCAAAGTTATACCCACTTCAGAGGAGTGCTGGGATGCTTTTGTTTGTTGGATGCAGTCCTCCAAACTACACTTCTGTTCCTCAGCTTAGAAGTCTGTTGCTGTCTCAGTCTCTCAGTATCATATTTAGGCTTGATATTTTAGACAGCAACTAGTGTTTTATCCAGTAAGAAATGCTACTTTTGAATTTTTTGTTACAGGATCAATAAGGAGCAAAGGAATGGGCCCCCAATATGATAGGGCTGATAATGGATTTGTTCCCAGGATTTCCAGATCTCCTTTTTTCCTGGGATAATTTTCCATTCTAATGTAACTGGTTTTCCTATCTAGCAGCTGTACAGGGGAACCTGATGTGGCTTCTTCTGTAGATGTTGTATTGGGGCTTGCCTCAGTGACAGGAGCCCCCCATGCCTGAGAAGCCAAGGAAGTGGGAGGGTCTGGTGGTGATGGAGCTGTCAGGAAGGGGCTCCCCTGCACAGTTCAGCAGACTTGGCAGTATTCTGACTGCCATGTGAAGATCTGTGAAATGAATGATCATCAAATGTGGCCACTGCCTGCCAAAAAAAAACATTTCTCCTGCCTCTCATCCTGTAACAAAACAGCTCCTTTTCGTAAAATAATAAGCTTCCATCTCTTCATTTATTGCATTGCATGGAAACAACTGGCAGCTTGCTCACACGTGCCAATTTATTAACTAAATCTCATTTACTAACTGGGAACAAATTATTTTTTCTTGTAGCTGCTGAATACAAATGAGGTTGGGCTTCAGAGCTGCTCAGGTGCCAGGAAGCTTCCTTGGCCCATTTGTCCCTGTGTCAATGACATCTTCACTCTACCAGTAAAAAACTTCTCTTCTGATGGGCCCTGCTATACATGAGAGGGTTGCTGAGCCTCAGGCTAAGGAATGCTTACCCCCGAGGAAGACGAGGCTCAGAGGCCGATCTCTGGTGCTGAGCTGCAAGAGCTCTGTTCTAGTGCAGAGGAACACATCCCCAGCACTGGCAATCATTTCTGCCAAACTGTGTGCCCTGCCCAAGTGACAAAGAGAGAGGGGCCAGCCTTGGAGCAGGCCACTTCCAAAGGGCAGCCATCAGCCATGGCCTGTGGCCCATCCTGACACACATCTCTGAAGTGACACAGCACTGGAAAGAATGATGCTCTGAGAGCTGTGAGGGGGACAGCAAGGCTTGCCCAGTTATGCACACTTCTGACAAGGGCCATCCCATCCACTGCCTGCCACAGCAGTGGGAGCTCCTTCCCTCAGTACAAGCCAAGGGCCAGCCAGGACAGGCAGAGCCCAGGTGGAGACTGAGGGGGAAGGGGCATCTATTAGCAGGTTGCCATCCTTGCAGGGCTTGATGGATTGCCCAGGCTGTTTGCTTTCCTGAGCTCTTCCTCTACCTCTGCCAGAGGTAATTTTCCCTGGGTACACCCTCTTGGCTTAGCATTTCCAGTTGCTCCTTGGGGGAGCATCTTGGACACCCCCTGCACCTGTCAGTCCTGTGCCTACATGCAGTTCCCAAACAGTGGGTAAAGTGACCTTCCTAAAACAGCCTGGCACTCACTCCTTAGGAGTGTGCTGGCACTCACTCTCTGCCAGGAGACAGTCTCTGTGCAGAATATGGTGGTGCCTTTCAAGAGAGGCTTTGGCAGGAGACAAACAGGTTGAGTTTTGAAATCTCTGGGGAGGGCCAGCCTGTGATGAGTGTTTGCTTCTTCTTCATACCTGCCCCCAGGTTTAATGGCTTTTCCCAAGCATGAAAAATAACAAAAAAGATAATTCTTTTAAAACTGTTTATCTGAGAGTCCAGGTTGTCAAGCTTTATGCTGCTAAATAAATCAAACTAACTAACTGAGAGTTAATTGGTCTGACCATAAAGTGGATTCAATAAGTATAAAACAAAACTAATTAGTTTGCTTCCATACAAATTTAATCATACTATAAAATGTGATCAATGCAAATAAAAAGCATTGAGCAGGTTAATTATCAAGAATCTATAAAGGAAAAAATGTGCTTTCTTTCAGGAATAGAAAACTGTGTGGGTTTCCATCTCTGTACTGATCATCCCATGACGTAGACCCAGTCCAAATGTGCTGGTATCTGTGTCACATGCTGCATGTCACAAGTAACTTGTCTCTCAGACTTCATAGTTTCTGTAATTATATGGCTGGAAGCTGTTAGTGGGGTGATACAAGACTCTTGGGGATGCTGTACTTCAGCAGCAACCAGGTGAAACACACGGAGCACAACGCCTGTCAGTGACCCTCATCTGTGTGGGGTCTGCTGTGGCAAAAGGGCACCTGGCACCTCCCAGAGACCCAAACACAGATCCTGTCCTGCAGCTGATGCCAGGCTTGGGCTGCATGCAGAGCACCAGGACTTCTGCTGCTTGGGCTCTGCTGCACGCCTGCCCCCTTCCCTTCCCACCAGGGAGTAGTGGCAAGGCTGGGACCCTGTGTCCTTGCTGATGAGAGCTCCTTCTCAGGGTTCTCCAAAATGACCTTGAATCCCAAACAGACACCTGCTGCTTATTCCTGCAGAAAGCCTGACTTCATGGCCCCTCATCAGGGGATGGAGGCACTGCCTGGGGCTCCCCAGCTCCCTCCATACAGACCAGCTTCAGAGTGCCATGCCTGCACTTGGGCCCATCTGGGGCACCCTGTGACCAGAGCCTCTTGAGCTGAGGACAATTGCCAGGGCAGCAATCTGATGAAGTGAGAGGAGGCTGCCAGGAACAAGCTACTGCTGTGCCACAACATCCTGACAGTGGTTCAAAGCAAACAGGACAATCAGCAAACTGAAACCTTTTAAATGAATCCATTGCAAGGCCTGCTGTGAGAGGCTGACACGGACTGTGGTTGTAGTGATGACTGGAGTGTGGCTGGGGTTGCTGCTTATGCAAGACCTGTTGCCTCTCTCCCATCTGCAGCTTGCCAAGAGCTGACAGCTTTTCTAGATAGCATTGCCTCAGTTTCCCCATGTGCATGTCCAGCTTGGTCAAGATATGGAGGAAGGTACCTGCAGCTTGGCAGACCAGAGAGGCAGGGAGGGAGGGAAAGGAAAGGAGCAGCCTGAGACTCCTGGGAAACTAAAGGTTGATATTCCAACACACTAAGTGCCTGCTGTGGGAATTGTCAGAGCTGGGGTGAGAGAGAAATGCCAAAGCTAGAGGGGAGGAAGACGAGCTGTTAATAACACTTTTTCCAGCCCAGGATTCCTCACCAGTAGTGCTGGGACTTTGGTGGTTGACTCGGATGGCAGACGTGGTAGGCACTGCCCACGGCTTCCTCACTCCAGGTCCCAAGTCAGGAGTGCTGGAGGGCCCTATTGGCATGCAGAGCCACAGGGGTGCTGGGGCCCTTGTGATGGGCATGCCACTGCTGCCCTGCATGGTGCTGGGGACAGCCCTGCCTAGGGAGGGCTGGTGACCTGGGAGCCCCCTCCTGCCCTGCAGGTAGGGGCTGTGGGCAGGATCCTGAGAGGAAGCACTCAGCTTTCAGTGAGCTTTGTGTTGACTGCTGCAGCACTCTTGTGGAGGCCTCTGAGATCTCAGGAGGGACAGGAGGGCAGGAGTCAGTCCTCTGTCAGTCCCTGAGCCAGGCACAGTCCCTCTCCTGCTCAGGAAGGAGGAGCAGAGAGGAGCGCTGCAGAGTCACAGTGCGTGCCCTGACCAGAGGTGACAGTTGTGTTGGTTTGTCTGCTACTGCTCCACCATCAGTTGCTGCCCCTGAGCTTCCAGGAGAAGCACAACTGGGAGCCTCTTGCTGTGCCAGGCATCCTGGAGAGCTTGCTTCCCCTCACTCCTTTCTCCCTTCTCCCCAGATTTTGAGGTTAAGTTCTAGTATCTCACAAAACATGGACATGTCATAATTTCAGCCTGCAGAAAGTCCTTTCCATGCAAGGGCTAGGATCCATACGAATTGTCCTGTTCTACATCTCCAATCACAATAAGGAAACTTTAGATGCTGATAGTTTGTTTGATAAATACCTAATATAGCTTAAATAATTATTTAATGCAGACAAATAGAAATGAAAGCATCCATATGCTGTGTTGTAGTAAATAATACTTGCAACTTGCTGGGCAGTAGCAGCAGCAGCAGCAGCAGCATGAACAAAGGGCTCTACCATGGCTAGAGAAGGAGGATCCAGATGAGGAGTCACCACAGGAAGGCCCTGCTGGGCACTCATGGTGTTGAGGGACAGGCTAAGGAGGGATGAGAACCCTCCACAAGCCCCATTAATACAGGGCTGTTGAACTTGGTGGAGTAGAAGGAACTCTTTGTTCTGCTGCTGGTGCTGCGTGGGGCTGCTGGTGCTCCATGGGGCTGCTGCTTTGTTCTGCTGCTGGTGCTGCCAGGAGCTGGCAGGGTCTGTGGGTGGAGGGGCAGCATTGCCCTGCAGGGGTGGTGGGAAGCAGGAGAGGAGTGGGTCGCCCCACACAGGCTTCCTGGGCAGCACGTCTGCTCTCTCCAGCTGCAGCCACGTCCCAGAGGTTCTGCACCCCCTGCCCATGCTGTCTGTGCCCCCCAGAGCAGGCTGCAGAGGTTCTCAGTGTGCTGGCAGAGCCTGGACTCATGCACAGCCTTGTCCGGCAGGCCAGCACAGGGTTGGGCAGTTGCTGCAGCCTGGAAGGAAAGCAAAAAATAGTATAGGGAGGCAAATGGCTCCTTGTGAGTAGAACAGACTCCCAACAAGGGTGCTGCTCTGCCAGGAGCAAAGCCTGTTTGCTTTTGGAGCTGCTCCTCCACCACTTTCCCAGACTGATGTTGTGGGTTTTGTGAGTATAGCTCTCAGTCTTTCTTTGAGCTCCACAGTCAATGACTGCTTATGGCTTTTTGCTTTGCTTTATAAGCTCAGTGGTATTTGGGAAAGCATCCGGATGCCCTCCATGAGCTCTGACAGATTACAAGGGCTGCACTTAACTGAGTTCACAGTGTTCCACTGTGTCAGCCACACAGCAACAGGGCTGCGGAGATGTGCCTTGGAATAGCAGAGGATAAAAACTATGGCAGAGATGGAAAATAAGTGGCAATAAAAAGTAAAATGTGGAGTGTCTGCCCTTTAAAATACATTAGGCAGTTTATAAATAAGCTCTGTGTTTTTAGGATGAATGCAGAATTGTTCAGTCCATGAAGAATCTGACCTTGAAGAGAAGAAATGCTGTGAGCAGGTTTCAGAATGCTCTCAGAATCATCAGACAGGACAATTGCTCTTGCTTATTTCAGCAGTAGGTGGTGTGTTTCCCTGATGAGGTTTGGGAAGAAATTTGAGCTCCAGCCTCCTCTTCCTCTCAGGTAACCTCAGTGTGCAGTCAGAGGCAGAGAACTTGAGAGTAAAGTTGCCAAGTGTCTGATGAGGTTTCCAGGGATGCGTCACTCCTGTCAGTTGGGACAGTCTTGGCTGGGTGACTTGTGTGCTGGTTCTGACAGCCAGGCTCTGAGGGTGTGAAGCTGAACCAGACAGAAGTGTGCAGCCTGGCTGTTGCCACCTCGCTTGGCTGCCATGTGCTGCAGAGCTCCTGCCTGTTGAGCTGAGCTGTGCGGCTCTGCCATGCCAGCAAAGCTCCTGCCTGCACCCTCCTGGTAGAGAATCTTCCAGGATGTGGGTGCCTGAGCTGTGCTGTACCTCTTCTCCAAGAGTGGTTGGACATGTATCTCCCACGTCTCACAGCAGTGCAGCAGCCTCTTTGAGGTGGGGAGGACTTTCTGCTGATACTGGAGCTGTTCCCCTTTGCGTTAGGTACTTAGCTTTTCGGTGGGGTGAAGTAGTGAGCTTGTGAGCAGGAGACTCTGTGGGGAGTGGGAAGAGGTGAGTTTTGGTTTTTGTTCTGGTAAATGTTGAGGAGTCAGATGCTTTCTCTGAACAGCTAGAGGATCTGGCCCAAACTAGAAAAAGCTGCTGCTGATTTGGGATTCTTCTGCTTTCAGGCAGCCTGGGGTGAGATCCAGGTCTTGTCTTCTGCTGCAATAGCTCAGTCTTGAATGAATGCCATCCTACCAGCCTCTGTTTGAGCAATGTGGAAAACAGTGGCCCTGAAGATTCTTTTAGTGGTATGGAGCGCGTGGAGCGGTGAGGTGAACCACAGCCTCCCTGCTTTAAATATGTTCTTAGAGAAAACAGAGATGATTCCCTGTGTGGAGGAATAACCAGCACATTGATCCTTGCACGTTCTGACGCAGGGAGCCAGAATCCCCTTGTGCTCTGGGCTCTGGCCGAGAAAATGTAAACAAACTCCAGTTTTATGTCTGACCAAGGAGACATAAACCAAGCATGTATTGTAGCCTTTTAAATATTTTGACATTTTACAATCCATCAAGGCCTTTAATTGTATTTTGAGTGAGTTGTTCTATATGTAAATACTAGTTAATGTTGGAATTGTTTATAACCAAATTGTCTGTTTATGCAAATCGTGTTCCAAGATCACAGAGCTTCTATTGTACAATAAACATGTCTGTTTTATTTAATGTTGGAAATGTTTCCTTTGGCTGCTGTAGCTGTTCAGCGCTGCTAGTGTGGGGGTGCGTGCCAGCCTCCCCGTGGGGCAGAGAGATGTGATTGCTGCACCAAGAGTTCCTGCTGTGGATCTGACTCCCTGAAGCTGGTCCCCTGGGATGGTGTTTGAACTGCTTTTCTGCCAGCATAGTCCATAGGCTGTGGTATCCTCCACAAACCTTGGAGGCTCCCTCTACTTGGTCCAGGCTGGGGTGTGGACAGAGCCCCCACAGATGCAGATGGTGCTATGTGCGGGGAGGGATCCCCCACACTCTCTGGCATTCCTCAGTCTGGCTTGTGTTAATTTGACGTTTTGGTGCAGAAGATGGCCAGCATTAAAACCCAAAGTGCTCTTGCTGGTTGTGAAGTGCAGGGAAATCAGCATGCTGCTCCTGCCTGAGCTGCACCCAGGCAGTAATCGAGATCACCACCCCGAGATAAATCTCTTCTGCCATCGGACAGGAGAGAGAAGCAGTTACTGTGGGCTTTGCCTCCAGGTTTATTATCAGGGGGAAACACATGCAAATAATGGCTCACCCGATACAAATCAGTGGTGCTGGAGCATGTGCAGGCTGCGACTCAGAGACGTGATGTCTGTGATCTGCAGGCAAGGAGCGAGGTCAGTTGCGCCTTTGCAGTCGCGTGCGGAGGCTCCCACTGAGTGCAGCCGCCTCCGAGCTGGCCTCTGTGCCCAGGCCATGCTCCTTTCCTCTTGGATTTTTCAGTCTAATAGCACTGTTGATCTGCCCTTTGTGTTTGCCTAATGTCAGCATTCCTCGGGGAATGTTACAGAGCAATAGCATCTGCACAGCCCGAAGGTGGGCTCCCGTATTATTTCTTCATTAATATTTGTTGTTCATAAATATATATTCACTCCTATTTATCACAAGAACACCGATTACAAACCATAAATTCTAACTGTGGGGAATATTTCAGTCCAGTTTTATTAAAAAGTGATTTTTTAAATGTTGCTGAGGCTTTTTAGCCAGTTATGTGCTACTAAATATTTAAATCTGTATCTCTTGCAGCATGCTGAATTACAGCAAGGGGATATTTAATGTTCCCATTTCTCCAGCATAAATCTGTGGAAGATTGACTGGAAGAAAAATACAGTCAGGAATAGCCCACGTACTTGCTGAATGCTTTCTCATGCCATGCACCCAATCGCACGTCCCTGCCACTGGCAGCAGTCCAGCCTGGAGGCGGGTGATTGCCCCCACAGTCATTCTGCGGCCACCCTGCTGCACTGAGCTGGGCCGGGGGACGTGGCAGAACCCTGCCAGTCGCTGGCCACCCTGGCCTGGCACACGGCTGTCAGCGCCAGGAGCTACGAGCGCCGGGGGGCCTCTTACCCGCCAATTACGCTGAGGGTTCATTGTTCGACCGTGTGCCTGCTTTACGACATGAAAAGCTTTCGACAGTTAACTGATGCTAATATTAACCTCTCCCTCATGGGCTCTAACAGTCTCCACCATTAAAAGTGTGATTAACAAATTAAGTCATTTGGAAGGGATTGGCCTGTGGTGTTAAACAATGGTGTAATTAATTTTTTTTATGAAATCTGGACTCCTGGCTGCATGGAGAGAGGAAGTCCTGTTGCTCTTGCATGATAGCTATGGCAGCAGCCAAATCTGGAGGGAGGACTGAGCCCTGGTATGGTGCTGGTTGCAGGTTCCTAGGGTGAGGAGGAGGTAGATCAGGACAGCACTGAGGCTGGTGAGGCAGATAGGCTGCCTGGGCCTGCCTGAGGCTCTGGGGTTTCTCATAGTCCTCATTGAGCCAAGGGCTGTCCCCTGCTGCAGGCGCACAAGCTGGTTGCTGCTCAGCTTTGGGGCTCTATATAGTGTTTGTAACACTCAGAGAGGCTTGGAAAAATGGCTATTGAGGCTGCAGGGCAGTGAAGGAGAATCTGCTCTTGTCTGGGGTAGACACCTGGATGCCCCGAGCACAACCCCTGTGGGCATGTGGATGGCAAGCACTGTGATGTGGGGCCAGCCTGGACTGAGGCACTCCTGGCACTCCTCTAACCTGCTGGTGCTAACCACTCAGCACACTATACATGGCAATTCTATTCTGATGTGGAAAAGCTTTAAAGTACATACAGCTGCTGGCAGGTGACTCTAAAAAGCTGTTATTTGCTTCTGAAAAGCACAAGATTGGTCTTAAACAGCCTATTTGGGAAAAAGTAGGGGCTGGAGTTGGCTGTTCCCTCCCAGTATCCCCTTCTCCTTCTTCTTTCCCCTCTTCTTTTGCTCTCATTCCCTGACCTGTTCACAGTCTGTGGTGGGGCTCAGAAGCTGAACCACCATGAGGAGCAACCCCCTCTTTTGCCCCCTCCAGCTGTGTCCCAGCCTGTCCCCAGCTCTGGCTCTACAGCGTCCCAGGTATTGCCAGCATGGGGAGGATGATGCTGTGTGTGGCTGTGAAAAACACGCACTTCCAAACCAAGCTTCCTGATTGAGGAAAAGAATCAGACAACTTCTCTTCACCGCTTGAAACAGGCCTGGGGTCTGTCAAGCTGGAGGTGGCAGACCCTCTTCACAGGGGCTGTGCTGGCCAGTGAGGCAGGGCTGGGCCCGAGGCCAAGAGTGCTGGAGAACAAGCTGTGCCCCTGGGACAGCACGTACAGGCTGGCCACGGCGACACTTCCTGCCTGCTTCCCATGTCCCGTCCTGGCAGAGTGAGCGAGGGATGGAGGGCACAGCCTCTGCAGTGGGGCTGCTCTGCTCCAAGAGCTGATGCTGTTGGAGACAATAGAGGGCCGGAGGCTCCTCCAGTCTTGAAGGAGTCACTGTTTGAGTGGTGGCAGAGCCATGTGCTGCGCTTCAACAAAGGCACCAAGAATATTCATATTGTGATTTATTCCGTTCTGTTTCTCCATTGATTTTAATTAAGTTCACTCTTTCCTGCCAAGCCTGGGGAACAGAAGCAAAAATTGAAAATGCTGAAAGTCAGCTTGCTTTGCACTTGAGTCTTCCCAGCCTTCCAGAGAACAGAGGGAAGGGGGCCTGCACCACCACAAGGGCATTTCCTGTGCTTTGCTGGTCCCCAAATAATAAACATAAAATTAAAATCCTGTTAGGAGAGTCAGAAAAGCTATTATAGCTCAGCAGCTGATATTGACTATGATCAAATCTTTTATGTGATTCACAGCATTCTGGGCTGCTCATGTTCCCACCTTGATCATGTTAACTTTGGCTTGATTTTTTTTCTCCCACACTGAAACAAAGCGAAAAGAATGACCAAAAAAATATTCCAATCTAATCCTGCTGTATCAGTTTGTGTCATACTTTTGCCACAAGCAGCAGCATCTGGTGTGGCCTCTAAAGACAGGGTCCTCCTGGGAACAAGTGCTCACTCTGCCAGTGGATGTGCCATCCTGGTCCTACACAGCACTGGGGCTGCTGGCCTGGAAAACCCTATGAGGGCCCAGCAAGGGTGTCATTGCCTACATCATGTCCATCACTTAGGGCACACCAGTAATGATGCTGCTGTCCAGGGGAGTGGCAAGGATGCTCAATAGGGGCCCTTTCATGGAGTCACAGGTGATGTGTACTTCTGCAACCTACAACTTTTAAATAATCTTTCCATGTCTCTTGAATATTACAGGCAAGCAAGAGTAGTCCCCAAAAGTTACAATCCTTAAATCAGAAACTGGTTTAAAGAACCCGAGTTATACAGTTATCAATCTTCATGATATTTCTCAGAAGTTAGACTCATTCTTCATATCAGATAGGGTGATAAAAGGGTAAGGGTACCCCTTATTCAACTCTAATTTTAAGTAATATGGTCATCAAATTAGACAAGAAGAACTAGGAGACCTTAGCAAAAATTCTGAAGGGATATAAACCAGGACAATTTACTGTTTGCCAGTCTGTGCTCTCCTCTAGTCATCAGCAGTCATGGTGACTTGGTTTCTGATAGATATCTGGAAATACCTGCACTAATCTCTTTAGAAAGTTTAATGACCTTGGATCATTCTCTTTTTGAAATATTTTAACTACTAGGGAATAAAAATGGCAAGATTGTTGCAATGACACTCCAGGTCACATCCATCTCCCTTTGGCTAAAGGTCTGGATTCTCTGAAAGCAGCCCCTCTGCAACAAGAGGTGAGCCCAGCTGGCTGAACCTGCTGTCCACCTTGCCCACCTGGTAACTGGTGAAATGCCAGGGAGGATGTTGTGTGCCATGGATCTGGCCACTGGCTGGTGGGTGTCAACTGCCCTGAGGGGACAGACACTCACCACGCTTCATGTTCTCACCACTGAACCCACTGGCTATTTCAGGAGAGCAGGAATTTAATTGTTCTTAAGGACAGGGTTAAATACACAAGGAAAGAAGCCCATCGAAACAGGTCAGGACTGGAGCCATGGGCAGGATGACAGGTGACAGGGTACATGGCAAGGGGCTGTCCTTCCTTGCCTGTGTGTCACCCATGGTCAGAGCCAGCCCCATGGGCTGGGACACCGGGGTTCAGCACTGCAGGAATTAGGCAAAACTGCTCAAGAAAAGCTGCCGGGGGCAGCCGCCATGACAGAGCTTGGGAACACAGAGGAAAAGCACTCAGAAGAGCTGTGGAGTACTGCAGACAGCCCTGGCAGTCCTCAGACCAGTGAGATGGACCCAGGCTCCCTGGGACAGCAGATGCAGGCAAAGAGGAGGGGCTGGGTGACAGCCTGATCCCTGCCATGTGTGAGCTTGGCACCGGCAAGAATGATGTGTAGGCTGGAGACTGCTTCCATTTCCTTGATGTGAATTCCCTGAGTGCCTGCCATGTGGCTTGGCACAGAGAGCAGGGGCCAGGAAAAAGAATGAGGGGCATCAGCAGGCCCGTCTGGTAGGGCTGGTGGGCACAGCTTGAGCTGGCTCAAGGCAGAGCAACGAGACAGTGCTGATAGTCCCAGCCAGGAGTTTTGGTGGGGACTCTGGGATTAGTAGAGACACACAGATGACAACAGGGCAACAGGTGGCACACTTCCTGCTTAGGTGAGAGTGTCCTGTGTGGCTCTATCTTATTAGATAAAGCATCGACTTTGGCATAAATGTCAGCTGGTTCTGAGCTGGTGTTACTCAAACAAGCTTCTGAGTGACAGAAAATCTCCATTAGGCACATTTCTGGAGTACTCTGTCTGGCTCTTGCACCTATGTCCACAATAAGTATTGCAGTTTGGGGTCCAGGCTTTGGATTACCTGATGAATATCAATTAATTAATCCTGTCCTAATTGCAGCCTTGTATCACGCATCAGTTACACGATTCTGAGAGGGTATAATGACATAGCCTCAAAGAAGTCACTCCTG
>VZSE01011628.1:288824-353356 GCA_013398275.1 Promerops cafer | reverse complement strand
AGGGAGGGAGGGAGGGAGGGTGGGAGAGGAGTGATCCAGCTCCTCCCAGCTGCGACCTCTGCCCTCTGAGTCCTGGCCCACATCACCCCGAACCAATGCTGCTGTCCAGCTGGTCCCCAATGCAGGTGTCAGGACTTGTTGGTGCTGCTCCATATGTGGGGGCTTGGTCTGCCTCCCCCAGACCGTGGGATTCTGCATCAGGAAGCACCGACTGGGGCCACTTCCATTCCCTCAGGGCAGCGGTGTCAAAAGCGTCCCAGCCCCTGCCTGGGGCCAGGAGGGCCAGGCTGGCCGTCTGTGCAGAGCTGTGTTGCAATGAGGCAAGGAAGTCTCAGAGCCTCCTTGCTCCTTCAGTGCAGTGCCAGGAGCCCATTTGCTTTGCAGCAGCTCCTTTGCTGACTGCTAAGCTCTACTGGTCTCAGAGGTGGCTGCTGAGGGGACAGTCAGAGCCCCTCTAACAAAGGGGGCTAATGGGAACTTCTTAGAGTTGCCAGGAAAGTAAACATGTGCCAAGGTTTGCTGTATTTGATCTTTCCTCTCTGTGGTGATGGTCGGCTGCAGGAATGGCCCTCATGGTGCATTTCATGTTTGCACTGGCCGTAAGACAGCGCTTCCAAACCAGGCCAAAGCCCAGCCAGCGTGGCTCACGCCAGCATGCCGTGGTCCTGTTGATACTATTGTCTGCTGCTGAGGTCTCTGGTACTGCTGTCACCGCTGAAGTGGCCCGAGAAGCAGGGCATCCCGGGACCATAGTAGTCCAACCAAACTCTGAGTGCTTTTGGGAAGAACTGGCTGCTCTGCGTGGTGCTTGACACCTCGCTGGCCATGGGCCCAGCGATGGCACCCACCACACCAGGTCACAGTGGCCACATCAGTGCCTGCAGCACTGAGCTCACCCTGTCATCATGGAAAATCATTATTTATGCTTTCAGACCCTGCTAACTCACAGATAATTAATGTCAGGAAGCTGCCATGGTGCCGTGGCTAATAGCTCAGCAAAAGGAGACACATTGGTCAATTAGCAGCTATTTGATCTGACAGTAACAGCAAAGGGCAGATCTGGCTGCCAGCCTCTTTGTCCCCCTCCCTCCCTCCCTCTCCTCCTGCTTGTGTCAGGGCTCCAGGAGGGCAGATGTGGAGACCATTGGAGGATGGAAAAGACCCACAGACACAGCCTTTGCCCTGTGCTTGCTGCAGCTTCATCGAGGCTGGCATGGGCACCAAATGCCTGGCTGGATGGAGAGGTATGCACTGGCACCCTAGCCATCGCCTTGCCACCCAGACATGGGGCAGGCTGGAACAGCAGAGAATCCACTGTAGTGACAGGCCCCCCTTACTGGCAGATAAGCTGTTTTCCTCTGGGGAAGCCCACGTTATGAATTTTGCAATATTGTTAAAGTATTAAATTAGAAAGAGACCTCAGAGCAACAGAGAAGTAATATCTGCATATGTGAGGCCTCCAACTCTAGGCATAGCAATATTAGAGGATTTGTGAAGTTTAACGCTATTCTTTCATCTTGGGGCTGAGGCCATAAAATAAGACACTATGATTCACCTGAAAATAGAAATGTATAGAGGATGACACTAGATCTGTTCCATCCCCTCTGAGGGGATTGTCAGTGACCCAACCTGCTGTTTGCTGTCACAGCTGTGACACTTTCCTCAGCACAGCATCCACCAGCTCTGCCTGCAGTAGGGCTGGGGAGGTGCCCATTTGTTTTCAGCACCTGTGCTGCTATTGCTGGTCAGGGTGGTCTGTGACCCAGCTCCCTGTGCTGGGCCAGCTGTGAGCAGAGCAGACTTCTGAGAACTCCCAGGGGCTTCTCTCTCTGCAGGCCACTCTGTCCTTGGAAATGCTGGGCGCTTCCAGGGCTGTGCTACTTTTCTCTGCCACTCTCTGAGGGACGTTGGTGTCAGGACCTGCGATTAGCTTTGCTTTTCTATAGCAAGAGATTCTGATTACACTCAGTCTCCTTCAGAAAATTCATGCTTTAATACTCAATCTTGTCCAATGAGGGCTATTCCTAGAATAACATTTAATTAAGCACTCTGGTTCTCTGTGATGCACCACTGATCTGCACAGGTGCACTTACCTTCATCAGCTCTTTTGAAATCAGCTGCAACTGAAATTAGAATAAACTGTAAAATTTATAGGCTGTTTCCTTCCTTTGTAATTAGCACTGTAAGTGTGTGATGAGAGATCTCAGGCCAGGGGAAGGAGCCATTGTGTTTTTTACTAGTACCTGTCTTGATCTGCAGCCTGGCCCAGCATCATCCCCCCTAGATGGAGCTCTGCAAAAAGGTTTGGAAGCCAGGAAACAGAACTCTCTGGTTGCCCTGCAGTCCCCGTGGACTGGTCATTAAGAAAATCTTGATCTTTGTGCTAGGGTGAGCAGGAGCCAATCCCATGGTCTGCAGGCAGGAGTGGGATGGGGCACCCTCGGTGCAGTGGGAGCAGGTGGGTGCTCCGGAGTGGCCACCCCATGGGTGATGGCTGAGCAGCTTCAGCAGAGAGAGTCTGGCACTGACAGTGGCTGGGCTGGGCTGGGCTGGGCTGTGCTCTGCCAGCAGAGCAGCCCTGTGGCCAGTGCTGTTCCCTCGCTCTGGGCCTGGGGGACTCTGGGCCACTCCTCAGTTCCACAGCTGTTTCCTTGAAACCCCCAGTGCTGCCTTTTCCCTCCTCTGGGCCTGCAGAAGGAGCAGGAGGATCCGCATTTGCTTTGTGCAGGGTGAGCTCCTTGGCACCAGAACCCCCCTTGTTATTTCTGTGAGTGCCCCCTGGCGCACCAGGCTCTGGCATCAGATGGTTTTGCTCCTGGGACAACGGGATGATGGTGTCAGAGGAACATTTGTTTGCTGGGAGTGGTGCTGCCTTTGTGTCTGAGCAGTTTTGACTTCACTGTGCTCTGATCATCCCTCCTGCCCTCAGCCCACAGCTCTGCCAGCCCCTCACCTTCTCCAGGGCTCTGTGAAGGTTTACTCTGTACCTCTAGCTTATAGATGGTTGAGCACAAGATGGAATTTGAGCGTAGGTACAAAATCTAGCATTTCGCAGGTCCCAGAACAGAGAAGATGACTCTGCTTATCCAGCCTGACCTATTGCCAAAGACATGCCAGAGCAGGAGGGGTGGGAGGAAGCAGCTGCCCAGAAAGATCAGCAGCAAAAGAGCTAGAAGGGAAAGCTAAAACATCCAAGGCACTCTGGATATTTGAAAGCCCAGCAGGGGCAAGAGGCAGTCAGTTGAGCAAAGTGGTGGGGATGTCCATCCTGATGATCCTTCTGTTATCAGCCAGAAAATCTTAGACTGTACAGTAAAAAAAAATTTGTAAATGACTGAAAAGAAAGTCTGCCTGTGTCATTGCATGAAAGGGAGAAGAAGAGAGATAAAACCTACAGTGACAGCACAGTTGATAAGCCTGTGGAGGAATGAAGGGGAGGAGCCAGAGGGGTGGGAACACAGGTGGGGGCACAGGGCTGAAGCAGAGGAGACAATGTGTAGTCACCATGGTCACTACTGCAAGACAGTGAGATGCTGTCAAAGGCCTGGACAGTGTTGCAGACAGTTTGGCATTAATGCATCCAGACAGGGGAGGCTGAGGACGGGGCTGGAAGCAGGAATGATGCTGTGGGAAGGAGTGGTGTGCCTGAGATTCTTCCCAGGGCTCCCCAGTACTGGTTTCCCCTGGAAATGAGGAGTGGGAAGAGAACAGAGACCATAACAGGGAAGGTGCTTTGGGGTGCAGGAGAAGGAGAAACTCAGTAGTTCTTACACTAGTGTGGAAGTAGATTAAACAAGTTGTGCCCTTCTCTTTTGTTGCCTCTTAAGACATTTTGGGTAACTACTCTGGAGACAACTCATGTGAATCTCCATCCAGCAGAGCTGCATGAAGCTTCCTTGGTGTCACTTACATCACACAAGGACTGGTGCAACCAACTTCTGTTTTCATGAGTATTGCACCGAAGCTGGTGGAGATTTTCCTCCTGAAGCACTGAGTTCCAGAAAGTGGCCAGAGTGTGATCTGGAGTGCTTGGAATAGGATGGCAGCTGCCTTCCTGGTGTGGTACAAGTGGTGTAGCACATGTTGCTGAGCTAGCTCAGGACCCAAGTTGCTGACCAGTCTTTCCAGCATATCCATGGCCCATGCCAGTGTAATTACTCCTTTGGTTTCACAAGCACTAAATTAATTCACAAATTTTATATACATAAAAAAAGACATACTGTCATAAAATCAGCTAGCTGAGTATTGCCTGATGAAAATGAAGTGCTGCTGTGCCTCAGAAGTGCTGGTTCTGGATAATTTCTCTATTAAATACTTGGTGAGGTCTGACTGAAGCCCTGGTGTCCTCACTGCTCAGCCCTTTCCACACCCTGGATGTCATCCTGTTCCTGAACTTATGAAGGCAAAGCATCCCATACAAGCAGGTTCTCACTGTCCGCTGGAATCTGGGCTGCAAGTCTGCAGGGCAGAGCTCCCATCAGCACCACTGTGTCCTTGGGGTCTGTCCTGTGATGATGCTACTCATAGAGAGCACGTACATCCTGCACCTGGGCTCGGGGACTCAGAGTGTTTATGAATCCAAGGAATATGTGGTGAATTCTGCTGCCTTGACAGATAGTCAGGAAGATGGCTGGATCAGCTGCTGACCCTGGGAAAGTGGCAGGGCTCGGTACAGTGCTCAGAGACTCCCCAGAGGGCTGGAGTTAATGCGTTTGACTTGTACAGCAGGAGCAAAATGTTTCGCTGCCTCAGAGAATCGCTGGGGGAGCGAGGGCCGGGGAGCTGTGTCTACCCTGTTTAACAGGCAGGAGCAGGAACGTGACTATCACTCCAGACAGCTGCTCCTGCTGCTGCTGTGCCTTGCAGCACTTGACTGGTCCCTTTCCTGCCGCCCTTGCCTGAGCTGCAGGTCAGCCTGGTCTCCCTGACTTGGGTGCTGTGCTCTGAACGGGGCATGTGGCATGCTTATCCCTGACCGTTCCCATTGCAGCTCAGCAGAGGCTCTTCAGCCTGAGCTGACAGCAGGGACTGTGCACAGTCCAGACACCCACAACCCCCTCCCGGCACTCCCTCGTGGAATTTTGGTGGGCATGTAGCACAGTTCAAGGCTTGCTATACTCCTAGAAAGATGGAAGCTTTGAAAGATCCCCCAGACCAAATTCCGACTGCAGAACAGTTAGCCCTTGTCAGCGTTAGTGCTCCTGAGCGGCTGCTGGCAAGGACAGACGGGACAGGGTTTGCAAGTCCAGCTCTTGGCCTTTTTGGGGCACCTTGGCTGCTGTGCCAAAAGGAGGAGGAATGTTATAGCTGAGCCTGGAACATTTTGCAGTGGCATTTCTCTTAGCAGGTTTATGATCTTTTCTGCCTCAGCTGGGAAGCCAGCAGGACTGAATAAATCTCCAGGCCAACAAAAGCCCAGGATGTTTTCACAGTAGCCAGGATTTTACTAATTTACAAGTACATTACTGCATTTCTTCCTTCCTAACAGCAGCTTCCACGTAGATGGGAAGTCCTTTAGTGTATTTGGGTCACAAAGCCAGTAAAACTCTGCAAAGGGTCACCTGCCAAATATTTGTGCCATTAATGCCGGTAACCTGCAAATGTGAAAAGGTGAATTTGGTGCTTTCATTTGTCAGATACTGCAGTTCTTGGCAGAAGGAAGAGACTTCCAGTCACCTCCATGCCATGGGAGGCCCTGGCTCTGGGAGCTGACTGTGTCACCTGGCTGGTGAGGCATGAGGCTCTTTGCACAGCCTGCAGGTTCCACCAGCACTTGGTGCAAACACAGGCTCTTCCTCCATCACATCTTCTTTAAGTTCTAGGTATTTCTGGCATAAATACATACTGGCACCTTCTTTGAAAGGACCCAGTTGGTATCAGAACCTGAAAAAGCTGGTCTATTACTATGATACTTCTCACTGCTTCTGGAGTGAAATATCTCTGTTTTTATGGATGTTTTGGGACCTGTCAACCCCTCCCATAACAACAGTTAAATGAGCTGCAGAGACCAAAGCAGCAGGGCAGGGGTATTTTTGGCTGGCAGGTGGTGGGGGGATGCTGGCAGGATTGCAGCTGTGGCCTGGGCAGGCATAATTCTTCCTCAAGCAGGGGACAAAGGCCAGGATCTGAGCTGTACCTCATTGGATGCCAGCACATAAAGCAGTGCCTGCAGGAACCTGAGGTTACAGTGGCTCCGTCTGACTCAGCAGAAGCTTCACCACCCACATTTTCATACCCACCTTGGCAGGTTGCTGTGCCCTGTACAAGCAATGGTCCAAGCATGGCCTTCACTGGCAGCTTTATGCAACCCCTCAACTGAGCTGCTTTCTATTGCCCACTGAGTCAAGGTGGGCAACAAATTGAGCTTGTGCCTGTGTTACCATTTGGGGCCCCTCTGCCGTGACAGGTGTCTCTTCTCTGCAGTCCAAATGCCCCTTGGCCATGGGTTCTGTGCCAGCTGTGTCTTCTGTTGCACATCTGCGGGAGAGCATGGGGCAGCAGGTGCAGCTTGACAGCTCTCTTTGCAGAACTGAGGGGCCAAGGGTGGTTTTTCAGCTGTTTTCAACTGTCTCTTAAGATGGGCTGTCCCAGATGGATCTTTTTTGTCTTTGTGAGATAGACCATGAATGAGGAAGACACATGGGCAGAACCTGACACTTGGCCTGTAGAATGTCTTCTCCTCAGGGATAGGCTGATGAGGCAGGTGCCACCCTGGAATGCTGTGGGAATCTGGGACATGGGGTCTGGTCCACGAGTGGAGTGTGGCCATGAGGCTTCCATAGCCCATTCCTCCCTCTCAAGTCTCCCGAAGCCAGTGGGCTTGTGTGGCAGGCAGGGCTCCTCCCCACCAGGTAACAACAACTGGGAAATATCTTCAAGTGATAAAAAAATTTAAACAGGTTTATTATTTCCAAAAAGAGAAAAAAATAATTAAAATGGCTTCTGTGGGTACATTTAAAATACAATTGATAATTTATCAGAAAATTTTCGTTCAACAATGAGAAATTAGGAGGCTTGAAACTCTCCAAAATTTTGTCTGCTGGGGAAAATGTTTAAATTATTTCTTCTCCTTCCTGTGACTGGTGTTAGGGGAGCAGCACCACCAGCCAGCCTCAGGCCTGCACACGTTGCCCTGTGGCTCAGGAGCAGAGTCAGAGGCTGGCAGAGGTGTGGGGCCTGATGCAGATTGGGTTCTGCTGGGCAGGGTCCACTTGGGAACTGGCTCGACAGGCCCCACATGTCCTGCGAGGGCCCCAGAGACAGGCGACCTCATCATCCTCATCATCTGTGTGCCACCGAGGACCTCCTGTCCCAGTGCCCCGGCAGGAGCTGCGCTTGAGCGGGGGACGGGGCCAGAAGGCCGGGGAGGAGGGTGGCTTTGGGCAGGCTGGCTGCCAACACCAGGAGCCCAGCCCTGGGATGTAACTAAGCCCTAGGGAACATGGCAAAGGTGGAAATGAAAGAGTAACAGCTGGAGTTCATTGTCCACCCCATGAAAAACTCCGTGTCCCACCCGTACATGAAGGGGTGAGCAGTATGAGCGGCTCTGAAAAATCCTTCATTGTCTGTGAAAATGCGCTTGGTTTTACAGAAGAAAAAAATATAGTGAATTGAAAATAAATGGCATTATTAGCAGAAAGGGAGTTCCTAATTAACCAGATATAGTCCATTACTGTAGCCCTCAATTCATTAAATTGCATAATTACATAAAAACACTGTTGATGTGCTATTCAGTATATCTGGTATTGTCTTCCTAATAATTAGCTCTATAATTGTCACTTTGACAGGGTAATTAAAAATGTTTAAAGATGTTGTGTCAGCCTGTTCTCCTTTGCTGAGCTCAGCTGGATGTCTCTGGAAGATGATTTTCTACCCGACTCAACCACGGTTTTGTATTTGATTTATGCCAATGTGTTACAGGAATGACCAGGCTCATGGATTACTTTGATGTTCCTGTTAGGCTGGTTTTTAAGAGTAGGAGAAAAATAACTTCAGATGTCATTTTCATTTACTTTTAGGAAATCTGTGATCCCATCCCCTGGTTCATGCTACCGGTGATGTGACTTTCAGTGTTATGGGCTGAGTGTTGTGAAATCTGACATTTGTAGCCCTAAATCTCAGTTCTGTTTGCTGTGTAAAACCTTTCATTAGACATCAATTTTTTATGAAGGGATGGAAAAAACCAGGAAATCAGGGCCGTAGCTCTGAGGTGTGTGGCTGGGTGTGGGACAGGCAGCTTTGCCAGGGCAGGTGGCTGTGCCTGGCTGTGACAAGGCTTCAGTAATGCTGGGCTGGAGCACAGGTGTGACACAATGGTGGTGAAATGCCGCAGAGAAGCACAGGACTGGTGGGTCTGTGTGCCACTAGAGGAGAGTAGGTGACATGATGCCCTGGGCATGGTGGTGGGGAGCAGTACAGAAGCCTGGAACTGATAAACTAGCTGTGGATACAGCCCAGGAACAGTGCAAATGTTGTCCCACAAATGGAGCCTGGTGCTGGGAACATGCTCTTATGGAGGTGGTTTCTGGAGTCTTTCATGGCAGGCACTCTGGGTTCTGTGTTTAACAGCAGTGATTGCCACTATGGATGGTCAAAACCCTGACTGGTTTTCCTTTTCAACCAAATAAACTCTAATAGTCATTGCTGAGAAGTGATAAATTAATCTATCCTCACACCCAGGAGCTTTGCCAGCTGGATTTTGGCTGGATGAGAGTCTGTTTGTGAAAGCCTTTAAGGATTTTTGAAAATAACATGTTTTGAATCATTAAATGAATGAAGTGATCTGGTCTTCTGGAATAAACAGTAATCACACAGAAGTGAAGTTTGAACTTCTTTCTTGGCAAAAAAAATTCTGACACTTGTCTTTCTTATTTTTACATTTGTATTTATTTTTGTTATTGGATTGTCTCTTGCACCACATATTCTCTGCCCCAGCAGGCTCTATGGAGACCATACACATACCCCAGTATCTACAGCACTGGGCCGAGGGAGTCCCCTCACAGCTGTGCATGTGTCTCCATGTCCAGATGGCCCCGTTCCACCACCCTCCAGCCGTAGTTTGGATTCAGTGTTCATAATTGCTTCACTAACAGAGAAACTTTACAATCTGTTGCAGGCCATTATGTGCAAACCCATGCCCAAATAATTGACCCCCTGCCATCCAAATTGCAGAAGTGCTTGAGCGATTTGTAATCTTACAGAAAAGGTTTGTATTCAAAGTGTTTCAGACATATATGGAAATATAATTGACAGTGGGATAACAAGGTGTATTTTGCAGTGGCTCAGTCAGGAGGTGATCGCACACCCATCCCCGTGCTCTGGATGCTCTGCCGCGGGCAGCGGGCTCCCAGACGCGCTGATCCATTTACTGATCCATCTACTCCTCTCATCTTCCTCAGCTGCCAGCCCCATCTCGCCCCTCAGCCATTCTCCACACAGCTGGCAGAATCGAATGCTGGGGCTCGAGAAGGGGCCTGCGGCTTGGCCGGCAGGGCTTGGCTGGCAGGGCTGCTCCCCGGGCCTGGCAGCCCCACCCTGCAGGGCCCGGACAGCCACCCGGTGCCACCATGCTCGGCCGTGGCTGCGGCTGCGGGGGAGAGCACTGGTGACACTCTGGGCGCTGCGGGAGTGGTGCCAGCCTGGGGGGCGCCGGCAGCGCTGCTGAGCTGTGCTCGGTTCAGAACGCCTTGCTTGTAATGAGCCATGCATGTGAATGAATCCTCAGGACAGGAAGGCAGGGAATGCGACATAAAACTGTACAAAGGTTTCTAGAGAACCAGCAAGGTCTCCTGTAGGATGATAGATCTCACTTTAAGTCATAGGAGGAAAGGCTCCTACAAAGAGTAATAAATTCATAAATTTCTCTAGTCACCAGGGTTATATCCAAGAAAAGAATTTATTGCCTGGCATACATTTCTCTGCTCACAATAATGAGATCTGGGCTCCAACACGTGACATTTATGACTGGCATTATTTTAAAAAAAGGAAAACACATACAGTCTTTGAGGAAAAGATGTGGAACAAATCTGCCGTTCACATGTACAGTATATTCATACTCCAAACACTGCAGGCTGAGCTGGGCTTCAGCCAGGGAACCAGCAATACTTTTGTGGTGGATGTTTCCTGGGAAAATGTACTGCAGTGGGACTGCTGACCCTGGATGGTCTCCAGTCTGCTGCTACCCCAGCCACCACCACAAGTTTTGAAGGTGTCCTGGGCTCAGCCATGCCAGCAGCCAATGTGCAGATGGAACAAACATGGGGATGCTCAGTCCCCTGTGCCAGATGCCTGCCTTGGGGCTCAGACACGGGGCTCGCATCCCGTGCGAAAGGCAGTGGCAAAGGATGGGCATGCCTCTCTGCAGGACGGTCACTTTTATGTTAGATTTGTAGGAAGAAAGCAAAGGCATTATTGCACAGCAGGACTGGTTATGCAGCTCCAACCTGGGGTAGCGTTTACTCAATAAAACAGATGAAAACAGTGTCTGCAGCAGCAGTGAGCACAGCGGCAGCGGCAACTGCAGGGCCGGGCCGAATTATGCAGATATGTCTGCTGGAGGAGGAACTCAGCCTACCTTTGTGTCTTGTAATGAAACTTTACACTTGCTCAATGCATTTTAATTAACTCTCTGTGCCCCTCCTGCCTGTAGGAGGCATCCAAACGCTCTGCATGGTGCTGGCAAGCTCGCGGCTTTCTGCAACCTCTGTAGCGGATGCTTCCAGAGCTGCCAGGGAAAACCATCATCCTCAGCCTCTTGCTGCCACACGCCCTGGGCCGGGAAGGCACCTGCCCAGGGCGGCCTCCTCAGCAAACTGCCCGGAGAGCATCCCAGTCTGACTGGTGGCTGCAGGGAATGTGCCCTCTGGGAGCTGGATGCCAGCCAGGCATGGGAAAGGGAAAGGGTTGTGCAGGGAAAACCCGGGTTATGGGAGAAGGTCAAAGTGTGACCCCACTCTGATCAGATGGAAGATGCAACTGTCTGATTTGGGGCTGGGGGCGATGAACAGAGGCTGGCAAAGCATGCAGTTACCCTGAGGCTTAACACAGACTACCCCCTCTCAGCTTCCACTGCATGCAGGGGATGTGACCCTCCTTCATCCAGTGTGTGCATGCAGAGTCCAGTCCCACGGGACACTCCAGAAACTATCTGCAAATGTGATTGTCAAATGTGCTCGCTGTGTTAATCCCTCACGTACCTTGGTTATGTGGACCTCAATTATGCCAGGGAAAGAACCTAGGAATTATACTGCAAAGTTGTTTGCAGGATAAATGCATCTAATAGGATAGGATTTATAAAATGCAGTGATGGAATTTGGTGTGATGACACCTCTCCAAGAGCACTTTGACTAGTGAAGGTAATACTTCCCCAGGGAGCACTGCATGCTCTACTTGTGCTCCAAAGGGGTATGTTCTGGGAGTTAATCCTCTGATGGGAAGGCTGTCAATTATTGATAGTTCATGTTTAGCTTTCCTACAAAGCTAGAAGTCTTCTGGAAGCCTTTAGATTAGCAGAATGATTGAATAATTGATATTACACGATTTATAGGATTTTGAAAAATTCTCAGTGCGGGTTGTCTGGGGAGGAGCCTAATTAAGGTGCAATTCAGCCAACCCACCTCCCTCCTTGTTCTCCACCCCCTCAATCTGGGAAGCAGCAGGTACAGAGGGAACACACGGCATTTGTATTGCAGAAAGAGTGAATGGAGTGACAACACTTCATTTGCATTTTTACTGAGCAGAATAGAGGTAAGGAGAAAAATAAGGCAAACATCCCAGACAGCCCAGACCACAGCATGAGGTGTTCCCTACCTGGGCTAGGTGTCTCAGAGCCTACTTGCAGACTGCCAAGGAGATGCCATCCTGCTGCAGGTGGTGGGATGCTGCGCTCTGGACCGGGCTGTGTGCATGCACAGAGGTGAGGATGGGATCACCCCTGAACTGCACTGACACAGGACAATTGCTGTGTCTCTGTGCCCACTCTGGAAAGAGGTCTGTGGCACTGGTGCTGGACACTCTGCACACTGAGGGAGCCCAGAGGTCAGCTGGCAGCCACCGGGCTGTCTGATACTGGCATTGCACATCACTGTTCCCCCTTTTTCTACTTCTGAGCCTGGTATTTATTGTTTGATCCTTTAATTCAGCTCAGCAAACAAGCTAGGTCTGGTTTCCTCTTCATTATTCCTCATGGCATGCATGGTCTCCCTGTGAGGGAGTGCTGAAGCCAGAACTGTTTAGGGTGGGGGGCACTCATAGAGCACCTGCCAGTCAGCACCGCTCCGAGGCAAGGACTGAGGCACAAGGGCTCTGTCAAGGTGTCAGGGCTCTTCCAGTTGATGCCAAAAGCCACACGTGCCAGAGGAAATCTGCTTTGCAGGACCATGCTGGATCCCCCTGAAAGAGCCCTGCTAAAGCCTTGTGGGTGGGCACTGTGGCCCCTTCCAGAGGATTCCTGTTCCCAAGGTATTGGGGCAGCCCCTGGCAGTGCTGGCAGGAATGCTTCCTCTGTAGTCAGAGAGGCCAGAGCTGCCTGGTGTCTGCAGGGTCCCTCTGCCAGTGCCTGGACAGGTGCTGCCAGGACAGAACAGATGGGATGCTCCAGGGTGACCCACAGAGCATCCTGGGACACAGCCCAGGAGGCATCAGCCTTCCCAGCCCCCAGAGACCCCTAGCCCCAGGCACAGCTGTGGTGTCTTTGAAGAGGGGAGCCCGGAGCATGTTACTATAGTTACTGCAGGCTCAGGGTAACAAGCGGAGAGATATTTAAAAATTGATTGTTCTAGCAACAGCTCATCCATGTTTGGCAACATCAGGCACATGATGTCAGCTCGCTGCACTGGGCTGCAGCCTCTGATATCCCTGTCTGGGGGTTGCTGATGTACAGGGAGTACCTGCTCCTTGGAGACCTGCACAGTGGTCTGTGAGCAGGGGGAGGCTGGAGGTTGTCGTGGGGCTGGATTATTGGGAGAGCTGTGCCGCAGCGCTGAGCCTGGTGTCACTGTGACTGCTGCCGGCGTGTGTGTGTGAGGAAAAGGCTTTTTATCCTCTCTTAATACATCACCAGTACTGACTACAAATGGATACTCCAGCAGCTCTTAGGGCTTTACAAGGCAGCTGCCTCCTGCAGATGTAGCCTTGTGTCCACCTGCTCACCGAGCTAGCAGCACTCTCTGCCCACCTGGCTGCCCCATGTCCATGCGCAGGGAGCCAGCAGCGCCTTGTACCTGCCTGCCTGTGGCCCTTCCTGGACACTATTGATGTGCCAGGGCTCTGCTGACTGGGGCTTGCTGGGGCCAGGAGCAGCTGTGGAGGCTCAGGAGACAAACATGGGCTGCACAGCCTGTGGGAACGGCACCTCAGCACAGCCTGGCCAGGGCCCTCCACCGAAGTGTCCCTGGGGAGGGGATGCTCCAGCAGTCAGCAATAGTTTAGCAGCACTGTGGATGCTGAAGAGCACTTCAGAGCTCTTTCTAGGGCAGGGAAAGACTGGCTGAAAGAACAACCAATACTGCATTTGTTTTGTGTGTAGGAAATGGCTGCCACAGTGTTAGGAATTTAATGTATAAAGTGTTTTTTCATTCCATGTAAAGTGTTTTACATTCCATGTAAATTAGCCCGGGGGCTTGTCCCTCCCAGTGCTTCTTGCAGAGCTGGGGGCTGGTTCCCTCAGCACTGGGCACTGTTGCTAGGTGCAGGGAAAAACTCCAGTATTTGGTGTGTCTTCTTCTCCAGATGCCAGCACCGACCGCTGACAGTGTGGCTGACCTCTGAGCAGGTGTCACCTGGAGACAAACAGCTCTCACTGGGCAGATCTGATTTGCTTCACACTGTGGCAGCAGTGGCACCAAGTGTGTGGGACATGCCTTTCTTACAGGAGCAGGGGACCAGTTGTGTATGAGGTCTTGTGGGCTTCAGGGGTTTCCTTCCTGTTCTTCCTTCCATGAGACGTGAGGAGTGCAGAGAGATGGGGTTGGTGCTGGTGCTTAGTGCACACTGAGAGGAGATGAATGCTGCTGGAGCCAGGAGAAGCCACAGAAGCTCCCAGCAGCAGGGGTGGACCAGCACCACTCCTATCCGGCGTGTGTCACACAGAGCCTGGAGAAGATAAATGTTTCAATCATTTGTATTTTATGCGTGAGGGGGTTAATTGCACTGATGGTAAAGACAGGCATTGGCATGACAATTTGATTAGAAAGGAGCTCTGGTTCTCAAAGAGATGTAGCCAGGGGCAGAGGTTCTCTCTGAAGCATCAGTTTTTACCCTGAAGGCTGCATTTCCTGTTGTGAGCCAACTGGGGAGAGCTTTGGTATGATTTCATGCACCAGTTGGTCTATCTTCATCTAAGTTGCTGCCTGTGCTTATAAATCCCTGGGCAGGGGTGATAAGATCTCAAGGCGTTCCTGTCTGTGCAGAAAGAAGTTTGAAAAGATACATTAACAAGGTTATTTAATTGCTGTGCATCAATGCCAGGAGCTTGGCTAATACACAAGAAGATGTAGAATTGCTTATGAGAGTCCATTTCAACTATTTCTTGTGGCTGAGACCTGCTGGGAAAGTTAACTGAAAAGTTACACTGGAAAACCTCTAGCCAGAAAGCTGTTGGAAGGGATTGGGAGAAAAAGATAGTGGAAGATCCATCTCAGCAGAAGTGCTCTTGGGTCAGTAGTGTCCTGGTGTGTAGGATATGAGGTGGGGAGGTGGCTGATGTTTGCTGTGGGAAACAGAATGTGTGAAGGAGGAGGAGGATAGCTCCATGTGAATCTATGGAAAGAGGACAAAAGACCAGATTTACACAGATATTTTGCTTGGAGTCACGTGGCTGGAGGTCCCATGCTACCAGAGCTGAAATGACCCCATGTTTCCAAACACATACATGACAACTACCCAGTTTTGAGTGGCATCCAGGAATTCTGTGCTAGCCCTTGTTTTTACCAAGGAAAAGCAGCTGTTAACCCTTCATTAACCTTGTTAACCCTTCTGCAGTGAGGATATGGTCCCTGAACCAGACCTTCCAGGTAGCTTTGAAGGGAGAGCTGGGGTGTATTAGGACTCAGCTTGTTTCTTTTGTATGAACACAATAAAATCTAAGTGGTCATCCCCTCACGGACACAGGACAGAATAGGTTAAAGCTGGAGTGTACCTGTGGCTGGTGTGGCTGGAGCAGGGTGCCTGGGTCTGCCAGCTGTGCTAAGGTGGAAGCTGATGTCTAAGAGAAGAGTTGGGAAGAGCTATGAGATTATGGAGAATGAATTCATGCTGTGGGGTGGGAGCCTGCAGGAAAGGATCTCTTATTCCCTGTCAGAGACAGGCTGTGGAAGCAGCTTCCTTCAGCCCCTGCTTAGGGGACAGAGCTCAGGTGGCAGACACTGTGTCTGGAGGACAAAGGTCTCTCTAACTAGATGCAGCTGAACACAGACAAATTTAGATTAGAGAGAAGCTACACAGTGGGAACTGAATGTAATTAAGCACTGGAACAATGGACCTCAGGTCTCTTCCTCATTAGAAATGCTGGCTGTGAAGATCAAATGTTTTCTTTCTAAAAACACCTTGTGGTTGCTCAAACTGGAGTTAATCCAGGGTAATCTGAAGGCTTGTGCTGGGAACAAGGTCATCCTGGGTGATCATCAGCTCTCTGCTCTGCTCAGGTGAGACCCCACCTGCAGTGCTGCATCCAGCTCTGGGACCCAGCACCGGAAGGACGTGGAGCTGTTGGAGCAAGTCCAAAAGAGGCCAACAAGACAAGGGATAGAACACCTCTCCTATAAGGAAAGGCTGAGGGAATTGGGGTAGTTCAGCTTGGAAAAGAGAAGGCTTTGGGGTGACTTAATTGTGGCCTTCCAGGGCCTGAAAGGAGCTGAAAAAAAAGATGGAGAGAGACTTTTTACAAGAGCATGTAGTAACAGGACCAGGGGGAGTGGCTCCAAACTGTCAGAGAGTAGGCTGAGATTAGATATTGGGAAGAAAATCTTCCCTGTGAGGGAAGAAAAGCTGCAGTTGTTGCTCAGAGCTGCCGTGGATGTCCCATTCCTCTCAGTGTTCAAGGTCAGGTTGGATGGGGCTTGGAGCAACCTGGTCTAACAGAAGGTTCCCTGCCAATGGCCAGGGATTGGAACTAGTTGAGCTTTAAGGTCCCTTCCAACCCAAGCCATTCTATGTTTCTATGATCAGGTCCCTCCTGGCCTTATTGCCCACAAATGTATATGCACGTAGGATGGGACTGTTTCTGTCATCAGCCTGGCAAGGCCCGAGTGCAGGGCTCCAGACGGGCAGCTGCAGCAGGGTGGGCAGTGTCAGAACGAGATGTCTGAAGAAACAGAGTGGAGAGTTGCCCTGGTCTTGGTGATGAGGTGGAGTGGTCTCTGGGGAAGCAATGAGGGCAGGTGACAGGTCAAAGCCAGGTGTGGGGTTCTTTAAGCATTGCAGAGACAGAAAAGCAGAGCAGCCAGTCTGGGGACTGCAGTGTCTGCTTGTGGGGGCTGTACAGGGCAACACCTTGGGCTGTGTGTGCTACTTGGACAGCTGCTCTTCCTTGGGAAAAATGTGCACTCAAAGAGCTCCTCTCAAAGAAGACTCTCAGACTTTGCTTCAGATAGCATTCTTTGTTGATTTTATTTTTCCTTCAACAATTCTTTGTTAGGGGTAGAAATCAAAGTCCCAACACTGACTTGCTCAATAAGCCCAAACCCATGTGGTGAATTGCGGTTTCTCTGACCTGAGTGCTCAGGAGGCTTTCCCCATCCATCCAGGGCTGACTATTGGGGTGTTGCCCTCAAAGGTTGTTATCTGTGTTTGTCATGGTCGTGGCAGGCTCCCTCAGCTGTCAATTTAGGTTACAGCTGCCTAGAATGGATTATATAGAGTCTTATTTGCATGGCAGAAACATTTGAATACATCAACATGCCTTGAATGCCTAAGCTTTAAACCACGCAGTGTGCAGGCTCCGTGTACAGGAACAAGGAAGGATGAGGCAGTGTTGTTGCTAGTCAGCTCTTGCAGTCGAGTTGAGCAGTGTGGAGCCTTGGGACTCCTGGATGGGAGGTTTCCGTGTATCCTCCTGCTGCCTCAGGCACCTCTTGGAATAGCTGAAGCAGTGGGCAACTGTCTGCAGACCTGATGC
This sequence comes from Promerops cafer, assembly GCA_013398275.1. Taxonomy (NCBI): domain Eukaryota; kingdom Metazoa; phylum Chordata; class Aves; order Passeriformes; family Nectariniidae; genus Promerops; species Promerops cafer. Next base: position 336,243 of record VZSE01011628.1, on the reverse strand, counting down.
TTCCAAGGGACCAGTCCAGCACCTTCCCCTTGTCTCTGCCAGTTGCCAACATTTCTTTTGTTAGTCCTTTTGTACATCTTTGTCAGTATTTGTACGTGCTGCCTTTTCACTAGCCTTGGTTTGTGAAAGCCTTTCAGGCAGAGGCTCAGTACCAGCCTGTGCCACTGCCCTCCGAGCTTGTGCACCCCTGTGCCTGCTCCTCTAGCTCTGGCAGGGGTAGAGGCAGGAAGACTTATGGGGGCCTTAAATCCATTTTTGTTACTCTAGAGCCTTGTTTAGTTCTTTGTGCATTTTCCTTCCCTGTACGTAAATGCAGACATCTAGGTGAACAAAGCTGTCCTTCTGCTCCAGCCCTTGTGCAACATCTGTTTTCTTGCCAGTTGGTAAAAACTTCCTCTCCTTTTCTCTCCTACATGCAGCTCTTCATCCTGAACAGCTAGTGCACTTTTTGATTCTGGCAGTGCTTCACACCTGCTCCATGCTCTGTCTCTGTCCAGGTGTTGTGAGTGGTGACTCCTATGATGTGTTAAATGTTTGAACCCTGAAAGCACAGTTGCTCCAGGGGATAAATCAACTCCATAGCAAAGTCAGGGAACAGGATGGTTCTTCTCTGACTGACTCTCCTGCTATGCTAGAACAGTTAATTGTGTTGGCCACATCTGGGTGCCATGGTCCTGGCCTTGCTCTGCAGAGGGGGAACAGCTCAAGCCCCAAGTGCTGATGGAGCACATTCCTTCTCCACTTGAGCTGCTGACTTGTAGCATGAGCCTGTGACAGATCAGCAAGGATTGCTTTACATTGACAAAGTATGGTGCCCTGTGTAAATTGCTTTTTTCCAGACCAAATAAGCCCTTTTGTCAGATTTTCCTGCTGTATAATCCCCCACTCTGTTATTTGTTTGACCTGTATTATTCAAGCTCCAGTTCAGTTCTACCTTTGTGTAAATCAGGTGACCAGACACACTCCTGTGCTGATTCATGGCTGGCACCACGGCAGCCTCTGACAGATGTAAAATGTTCCTCTGTGCAGAAGTCTAGCTCTCGCTGACCTTCCAAGCAGCACGTGTGGATCAGGATACAGACAGAGGTGTAGAGTTAGACCCGTGCAGTGACTCCTGTGCCATGCTGCCTTTTGCAGTGGCATTTAAGCAGCTTGTAGTATCAGTCTTTATTCCCTATACCCCCATGTGAAACTTCTTATTGCTGATAACTTGTGATGCATTCAAAGCTCTTTGCCTTTTTCTGGAGCTGGACAAGTGGATCCAGACAGCAGAGTTTTCAGTAAGAATGGACAGTTACTGGACCCCTGTGGTGGTGCCTCTACTCTGGCTGCTTGACAGCCCTGCACAGGTGTCTTCTCCCAACCTGGGCTGGTGGTTCCAGTTCCCTTCTGCTTCCCTGAAAAGGACCTGTCACTGCCTGCACTGAGCAGGACCCCCCAAATGCTGAAGATGCTTTGAACATGAATCAGCCATTTGAAATTCTTTTGGGGGAGGAAGGGGCTCTGAGTACTATAGACTGAGGAGCTGGATGGAGATCTGAGGCACAGAGGGCACTGCCTATAGCAGCTTGTGTAGCCAGTTGTCCAGAGAATGCCATAGTGCCAGGCACGTCACAGTGCCAGGACCTCCTGCACTTGGAGACAGACAAGGACAGCATCCCAGATGGTGCAATTGGTCTATAACTTCTGCTATGCACTGAGAAAAACACGTGGTGTCAAGTGCCCCAGCCTGGTGGGAGAAGGACCCTCTGACAGGGGGGTGGGCGGGAGCCCACTCTGCTGGGCAACAGGCTGACTGCTGACTATGTGGAGCTTTGTCACTTGTGGGTGGATTGGTGGGCATCAGAGAGGTGTAGCCTGGCAGATAGGAGGAAAAAGGGTCCCATGTGCTGTGGGGGAAGGCTGCATTTCCATGGAGACCACTGCCCATTGCCAGAACCCTGGCAGATGTCTGGGTACAGCCAAGGCTTCATGGGATGGAGACACACCTGGGGGTGACATGGGGAGCAAACAGCAGAAATGGGATCTGTGACCAGCCAATGGGCTCCTTGCAAGGGCTTGAGTCTGATCCTTCAGAAAGACTTTGTCTCCTCAAGGGTTGGTTTTGGTCAGCTCCCTGCTGCTTAGCTGGGAGCAGGGAAGAGAAGCACGTGGAGCACTTGTTTTATTTCTGCAGCCTGTGTGAAGTGATGTTTGGATAGTTTCAGTTTGTGTTGTCATTAGGACTTATATGGAAGAAAAAAACCCTTGTGTCTGTAACTGGAAGGTGAAAGCTAACAGCTGGTCTCAGCTATTATTATACATGCCAGAAGCAGTAATGATTAAAGGGACTGCACTGTGAGGTAAAGAGATGCCATCCTGGAGCCAGATGACTGGGTGATACAATTAAGATAAAGAAATCACATGTTGTTGGCAATAGGGAAGCAGGAGTGATGAAATGTGTGATTGGGAAGTGTGGGAACAAGATGAAATTAAAGAAAAATCACAATACGGAACAGAAAATGAGCAGGACTAGGAACAAGAGATGCAGTTGTTGAGAAGATAAGAAGAGCAGAAATAAATTGAGAGCAAACATGCTTGGAGTAGAAGTGAGGACATGCAAAAAAAAAATCTTTCCAAACTCCATTAAAAATAAGTTGCTGTGCTAAAATGAGAGCATTGCAGTCTAAAGGAAATGACAACATTAAACCATTGGCTTCTACAGTCAGTGCTTGGGGAAGGATAGAGGAAACCCCTCACAGGCTGAGCTGTGCTGTGGGAGACTTTCTGCAAAGACCCAGCTGTGCCACTGTTGCACCTCTCAGGAAAGGAGCGTAAGGGATTTGTCAGCAGGGATAATGCAGTGAGACAGCCTCCAGTAAGAGCTCAGTGGCTGAAGGCATTCTGCAGAAGGGCATGCAGAGGTGCCAGCGGGGAGATGGACCTGGGACTGGCAGAGGGAGTGCCAGAGATGGAGCAGCACAGGGTGGCAGTGAGCTGTGCTAGGTGGGCGCACAGCTCCAGCACACATGCTCACTTGAGGATGGAGCCCAGGGCTTTGAGGAGAACCAGGTGGAATGGGGTGCTCCTGAGCTGTCCTGGAGGGGCTGGTGGAGCAGAGCCTGGGGTGTGTGGCTGTGGCTGCATGCTGTGTTACAGCCCTGAAAAAGCTGTGGAGGGACCTGTCCCTGCAGCCAAACATGTTCCTGCCTTTGGCTAAAACACGCAAGGGTAAGTGGTGCAGCTACGCAGTTATGCACCATCAGGAAAGGACTTGGAGTGTCTAAGAGCAGACTGAAAATGTCAGAGGGTGTGAAGGCACATGGGGTGGCTGGGAGGGAAGTGCCTGTCCCCTCTGGTAGAGCCATTCACCTGCACAGCTCCTCCCTTCAGTGCTCCCAGATACAGTGACCTCAACTTGGTGACAGCTCAGCAGGAGCAGCAGCACAGCTGCAGCCAGCAGGACTCTGCCTCACACGGAGCTGGGGGAGAGGGGTCAGAGCTGCTGCGGCGCCGGAGTCACGGCTGTGCTGGATGCACATGGATGCAAAACATCCTCGGCACAACATTGCCCCAGCAAGGTGTATCTATGTATGCGTGCGCAGTCTGGAGAAGCTGTTTGCAAAAGGAAGGGTCAGGACAAGGCCTTTGGATGGCTCTTTCTAAATCCTTGGGAGGCTCCAGGACATGTGGACAGTGGGGCTGAGTAAGCAGCACTGAGAGGTGTAAAAGGAAGTCTGTCCTACACCAAGTACAAGATACGTGTGCTGAGCTGTAGCTCTGGGACCCGTCAGAGCTTATGGGAATATTGGCTTCTGCAGCAAGAGAGCTGCTGCTGGAAACACCTTCCAGGGGCAACTGGGTGCAAATGCACCTGCTTCCCTGAGCCAGACCAGCACCCCTCACAGGTCCCTGACTGGGAGGTTGTGGTTACAGAGCATGACAATATGTTTGCATAGGTAAATCCCAAGTCTTGTTGGTGTAGGGGAGTTATTGGTTGCTGCTGTCCTCCCTTTCTGATGCTTCCAGTCACTCCTCATCTGTTTTGAAGAAGTTCTCTATTAATATACAGGGCCCTGTGCAGGGAGGGAGTTTATCTAATTACTAAACTTTTGAGTGTGTTAAACCTCTGGGATGGATGACAAGTGAATTAAGTTCATTTACAGTTCCCAGAAACTGCAGAATGGTGTTCTGTTCACACATAGCTGTCAGCTGGGTGCCTGGAAATACTGGAAGTGCTCCTGGAGCAACTCCCCAGCACCTCTGCCCAGGTGGTATGGAGGTCCCAGTGTGGCTCCACATGGACTGTTTGTAGGGGCAGGGGGTGAGCCCTGGGCTGCTGCAGGGCTGAGGTTTGCCTTGGGCACTACTCACTTGGATGGTCTGTTTGGCAGACAAGATGGAGCTTTCTCCATAACGTTAAAATCAGGTTTGGAAGGAAGTGTTTCCAGACTGGTGTCAGGATTGTGCCCCTGCACCGTCCTGGTCCTGCCAGACTGGGCTCACTTCTCACCTCCCACACTGCCACTTCAGTCACCAAGCCCTGCTCCTCTTCTCTTGCTGTCTGCAGAGACACACCGGGGAATGAATCTTAAACCTCCAGTTGGTGATTCCAAAAAACATTTTTCCACATGTCATTTTCTCCTTGACCTCTATAAAGAGTTATGGGGTAGAAGTGAAGTTCAAATCAGGCAACTCCTATATCTGCTTACCCTACATTTTCTTCCTCTCCAAACTTAAAATGAGGAAATATAATGAGACCTGAACAGATGGATTGAGTCAGGGTGAGGATTTTAAACTTTATTCAATAAAGTGTTGGAGTTAAACAGGAAAATATTTTTTCATCTCTTTAATGCAGTGATCCGAGCTGCTCAGGGCCTCTGAGCCATAGATCTTCCCCAAGGCTTGCAGGTGTTTGCCATTGCAGTTGTGAAGGAGCAGCACAACAGCCCCGGCTCCGGTGGGAGCCGTGCTGGCACAGCAATGCTGTGGCACTGGGTGGAGGACCTGGGCACCAGCCTGGCTCCAGGGCCTTTGGCTTCCAATCAGCAGAGGATGTGTAAGGATGGACATGTCCCACATAGGGTGGGGGCAATCTTTCTCTCTTTTAAAGATCTCCGTTAGCTCCAACAGTTCCGCTCAGTGAATGATGTTTTGTGTAGTGCACAGAAATCAAAACTGTAGGTCCATGTTACTGAACTTCAGATTCATCAACAAGAATAATCTCTTGCGTATCTGAATCTGAACCTCCTGCTTGGCTCTGGTCCAGAAGCTGTTTATCCTGTGATGGGCTGGGGTGAGGACAGGGCTCTTGAAATCCCACCTCACTCTCCTGTGTGTTTTAACTGCATAGAAGCTCACAGGTAGGTGACTGTGATGTTAATTGTGCAACTGCAAACACACAGGGCTTACCTAATTAAGTTTTTCATAATTAGTTGTGGATTACCACATTTTCTGGCACTGATTTTTGGGAATCCCCCTTGTCTCCTAGGTGACCACATCTAATTAGTATTCATTATCAGGCACTCTGAAACTGTTTTTAAGGACAACAGTAAAGTCTGTCAAGCAGTGAAGAGTGGAAATCCGTAGACTCCCATTCAAGGATGATGCATTTAAATGGGAAACTCACAGCAGTGCTGAATGAGGACATAAACAGAGCAAGTACTTTCACTACTTTAAGGAGTTTGTGGGAGGAAGAAGTTCTGAGTAAAGCATGAGTCCAGCAAAGTCATGTGTCCCAGAAATGCTGTGGCACCACCACTGAGGTACTGGTAGCAGGAATGATGCAGCCCTACAGGGAGCTGCTCTCCTGGGCAGAGGTGTTGGGGTGCTGAGGTGGCTCATCACCTTCTTCCTACCTCCCTCCCACCCCTCCCCTGCAGCATTTCCTTTTCTAGCCTTTCTGAGCCTTTCTGCAGATTTTGTGGCTGCTGTTCTCTGAAATCAGCATTGAGTTTCCCCTCCCAGAATAATGGAATTTAATGGAATTGAATTCCTGCTAGGCTAATTTCTGGCCAATAAAAATAGCTGCATTGATGATGCCTGTAATCTATGTCCACTGCCACCGTTGCAAGGGGAAATATGACCTAGTGGTGATGAAAACAAAGAACATGGTGACAATTTTTGGGTCATCTTGGTGCTTCTGCTCTACAGAAGCCCTCAGAAGTGTGGTTTCTGCTGGGGCAAAAGTGGTGTGAGTGCCCAGAGTGGGGACTTTACTGCAGGCTGGGGCCTCATGCAGGTAGGTCCAGGGCCTTCCCAGCACCGTGTGGTCCCGCTGCAGCCAGGAGTGACTGGGTGGGATGAGTGCTGTGAACAGGGTGTGGCTGCATGGAGTATCCTCCACACCTCCCTCCCAGCCGGGGATCTTCCGCAGCACCTGGCCACCTGGCAGCCAGGTAGAGCTGTTCTCCCACAGGAGCTGCTTCTGCTCTGCACAGAAGCGAGATGATGCAAGCACATTATTGGAAAATTGTTTTGTTTAATATAGGAAATTGGGAGGTCTACTAAACCCTAGCTGGGGATGAGGGCAGAGCCTACATGCTTATAAACCTTGTAACTCTGGCCTGAGTCATGTAGATGAGAGTCTGAGCAGTCCCTGAGGCACAATTAGGATGGGAAAGTAGCCTGCACTGATACAGAAAGTCCACGTTCTGCACAGAAGGGAGAACTGAAAAGCAGGAATACATACTTATGTATTTATATATTCTGCTTTTGATATATGAAATATCTGGCAAGGCAACATGAAACATGCAGGAAAGGATGTAGGTGTGACAATGCCAAAAAGCAAAGCCTTATTTTAGGATACATTAACATGAGTGTTGCCTGTATGGGCCCAGGTATAAACATTCCCCCTGCATGGGAATATCAGAAAATAAAAATATTTTAACTCTTAAAAATAATAAAATCTATATTTCTTCTAAGAAAAAATACTGAGAAGTTGGTGAAGTCCTGGAAAATTTTGAGAGAGATGCTGAGATCCAAAATGTGTGACTCATGAGGAAAGGCTGAAAGAATTGAGTGTTGTTGACCTGTAATGGGAAAATAAGAGGGGGGAAGTGACAGTCTTCAAACAGAGGAAAGGTTATTGCACAAAGGACAGCATTCAGTTGTCTTCTGTCCTTCTTAGGCCTAAATTTCCATGATTTTGAAAACCTGCAGTACTGGATTTTTGCAAATGAGGTTATAGATGAGGACAAACAATAATCAGTTTCTCTGAGTCTGCCATGGGAAATGCCTGCTCCTTCCAAAGGCATTTGTTACAACGTGGGGAAACCCAAATGCAGGGACACTGTGGCTGAGCCAGCTGTGGCTGCTCGGGGCTGGGGTCCAGAGCTGGACAGGGTGCCAAGGATGGCACACGCCTGCATGGGGGCCTTGGTAGCCAAAGCTAGAATGAAGGTCTCCTGGAGAAGTTTTTGCTTCAGATGACTTTAAAGCTCTTTATGCAGTATCCTCATGCTTTTTGTGGGTACAGGTATGATTATTTCATTATGCTTTCATATGAAGTGTGAAAACTATCTTTACCAATCCTCTTAAATTAGTTAAATATAATATTCAGTGAGACAGGAGATAGCAAAATATTAATTGAAACTGGAGAGGTGTTTATAGGGTGATAGAGTGTGGCCAGCTGTGACTGAAATTAATGTTCAGGGTCCTTGATAGTGATTCATATTCCAGAGTTTATTAAGTATTTTCAACAGCAGTCAAAGCCACGTGGTGCAGTCTACTACACTTGTGAGAATCCTTGGTGCAGGTACATGGCACTGTTGGGGAGCAGGTCATCCAGGATTGTTTTTAACTGGACTGGCTCCCCACGGGCTGCTGTGAGGATACCTGTGAGTGGCTCCAGGCCTGTGGCACCCTGTGTGCCTCCCTGGGCTAGACCATGTCTGTCACATCCCCTCCCCACCATGCGTGGGCTCTCCATGGGCTCTCCACGTGCAATTGGAGGCAGGGCTCTTTCCCAGGAAAAGGGTCAGTGCTGCTGGGGCTGCTGCACTGGACAGAGGATGCTCCCCAACCCAGTGCCCCAAAACCAGAGTGTGGTCCTGGTGCCCGTGGCTGGGCATCCCTGAACTTGCTCAGGGACTTGCTGAGCTGGGCAAGTCAAGTCATAGGAATGGGATCTGTGACTCATTATCAGCTGCTCATTGGTAAAGGCAACCCGAGCCTTCACCTCTGCTTTCCCATGCAGTCACAGAACCAGGAGCTCTGTCCCTGGCTGCAGGGCACATCATTGCTTCGGGACATGTGAACCTTCATGTGAAGAAGCAGTGGGAACAGTGTCCTTCTTGGACACTGGGAGGCAGGCCAGGGAGGTCTGTGTGTGGGCAGGCTGGTCCCCTCACCTAGGAAGATGTCCAACTCTTTTAGGGTAATTTTTACCTTGCACTCACTCAGCTCTGTTGCTCTGTTGCTTTTGTCCATCTGGGACTGTCCTCCTGTCACCAATAAGCCCTGTTAGCTCAGAGCCATCCCTCCTGTCACCAACAAACCCTGTTAGCTCAGAGCCATTGTCACCAGCTCACTGCTGCAGCCATTCGGAGTCATGTGCACTCCCTGGGAAGGGAGAGAAAATGCATCTTAGCAGGGATAAGTGATGATGACATGTTACAGGTGACAGGCTCAGCACTTTTGCAAACCTTCTGCTTGCCAAAGGCAGCAGAAAACATTTGAAACTATTGAATACTGCAGCCAATAAGAAGATGCAGTAATTTATTGATGTTTCTAGCTTGCCTTTATTCTTTTCATCTATCTTTGTGCCTGCCCTGGAAGGCTGAAATAATGAATGTTGCTGTTTTTTAAATGAAGTTAGGTAAGCTGTTCACCTTTCACTAGGAGGGCCTGAGCTCTTGTTATAGGGTCCTGACAGTAGCAGAGATCATGAAGGGACCATCCTTTGCTCTTCCTGGGTGTGTCCCTCCTGTGGGAGGGAGTGGTGCTGGACACGGGTGGGCTGGCCAGCCTTCCAGTGCTCTTGCTGCAGGAGACGTTCATCGCTGTGGTGCTCTCAGTTTCTGTTATGCATGCTGCAGAAATCCCTGCCCGCCCTAGAAAATCCAGCAGCTCCCGGATGCCCACCATCTGCAGGGACTGGACTTTTCTGCTCTGAAACATTGAAGATGTTCAGGCTCTGCGTGTCTTTTCTTCTTTATCACAAGGCTTTGATCTCACTGTCTTTGCAGTTAGGGCTGTGCAGTCTTGTGCTTCCAGCATATGCCATTTCCCACAGCTCCTGAACCCGACAAAATGATTCTGCATAGTCCCATTGGCAGCTTGTTAAGCCATCAGCACATCCCATCACTATGGAGAGAGCCAGCGTTGCTGGAGGAGAGAGTGCTGAAGGAGAAACCAATCTCCATATAGCACCATCCCTGATGATGCTGAGTGGACTCCTGCATGATCGATTCCCGCTGTGAACTCGTCCCTGGCAGGAGCTGCCAGGGCATGGAAACTTGCTGCTATTTGTGCTGATTTTCCTCCTTTGGAGCAGATGCTGCTGTGCCATTTGCCATGTGTGGGCCATCTGGTCTCTGTTAATACTGTGGTGTTTGTTTCCGAGGCTATGAACTGTCCTGCTTGGGCTGTGCCTGGTTCATTTTCTTAAAAACATCAAAATTAATTATCCTTGTCATGCCAGTAAATCAGGAGGTCCTCAGTGGAAAGAGGGAGCATGAGCTTGGTGTGCCAGGGATTCCTGTCCTTCCAAATTTCCAGGTACAGGTTGAGTATCTTCCTCCCTGGGTAATGTCCATAATTCTGGATCTTTGCCCAGCAATGCTTTTTCTTTCATGAAGCATTTACATTATCTGAATTTGAATTATTTTGCTACTAATATTACAACAGTAAGCGCAGACAAAAGGAGTCATCAGCGATCCTCATATTCCAAGGCACTTCTCACTCACTAGAATGTTTGCAGATCAGCTAACAATAGTCCTCAGAAATCAGTAACTATTTCCAGTGTTTCTTGTGAACTTGCAAATACTAATGGCAGCTGCTGCCTGGTCCTCAGGGTGCCAGGAACAACAGGAATGTCTCCACTGCTGTCCTAGACAGAGTGAATGGGGAGTCTCCCCTGAGTTTATTGTAAAGGCAACTGTCTGCAGACAAGGCAGACTACTGAAAATATAACTTTTCAAATGGGTGCAAAAAGGGTCTACTGATTATTTCATTGCAGAGAATGGGAGACATTTAAACTACTTTTAGGCTAAGTCTTAGTCTGGATCTGAGTGCTGCCTCATGAATTGAGGTCAGCTGGTGTAAGCTGTGCAAATGTTCCAAGCCTCTTGAGCTTAGGAAAGAATTTAGAAGACTTTGAAGTGCTCTTGATCTTCAGAAGGACATCTGCAGCTACTGGTCTGTGTGAGCACGCCAAGAGCTGCGAAGTTATACCACTGCTGTCTTGAGCCTGCTCAGTCCCCCTGGGTTTCCAGGACCCTTTAATACAAGTTCAGAGACAAGCAGGTTGTAAAAAGAGCACTCTTGTGCCAACAGCCGATAATCTAGTGCTGGTTAAGTCAGGTGTAAAATGTCATACTGGGGCTTTAACTATGGTGTTTGACTGCGTAGTGAAGTATGGCACACAGTGTTACAAGGATTTCAATAAAAAGTTGAGTGGGCAAAAACTCCAAGCTCTTTCTGTACAACTCAAGGTTTATTTTGTAATTGTATGTAAATGGAAAATGTCTGCTTATTAAATATGCAGAGTAGCAGAATAGTAGGCCAAATTGTTTTAACTCCAAACCTAATAAGCAGAAAAAAAAGCTTTACTGTGAATTCAGGATTGATATTGGTTTTTAGGAATAGTTTTTTTCATCTGTCTCTCTTCTCTCGTTAGCTGATGGTGCCAGGAAGTTCTGTGCTAATGAATGGCTACAAAGTTCTCTGCAAGTCCTTCAGAGGAAATACCCACAGGAGCACAGTGGAGGGTGCAGTCACCTCGCAAAGGATGCTGTGTGCTGCCAGCCAGGACCTGAAGGCTTGCTGTGCTGGATTCAGCTCAGATACAGAGCTATGATCATCTCCTGGGGATGGGGGAAGGTTTTGCCTTCAGTCCTGGAAGTTATGGGTCTAGCACCTAATGGAGCCACACCGATGTCCTGGACACAGTCTCTGGGACACAGATGCATTCACTTAGCACAAACCATCACAGCATCAGTACAGGAGGAGAAGCCTCTGATCTGACACAATTCAGCCTCCAAGGCCCTGTCTGCAGTATGCATCTGCAGCTGAATCTGGCACTGGAGCTGATCAGTATCCCCTGGCCTCCCTCCATGCACACAGCCAGCAGCGCCCTGTTCCTCGGGCAGGACTTGCTTGCAATCCCCTCTCACTCTGAAGCCCAAAAGTGAAGCAGAAGGTATAAAAGCCAAGCTGGGGTCTGTCTCACTCTGGATCTTTTGCTCTGCCCTGGAGGTGGTGGAATCCATGCCTAGCTCTATCTGAGGCAAGAGCAGATGCCTTTGTGACAGCCTCAGCAGGTCTCCTGAGCGGGCTGGGAGGTGGTTTTGTGTGGCAGCCCTGTCAAGGCTGTGGCAGTTTTGTTCCTGTCCTGATGGGTTGCTCTGGTGACATGCCACAGCATGGTGGGACATGCTGGGTGCCAAGGACAGAGATGTGCTGTGCAGAGATGTCTTCTCAATTCCCCCAAATACCAAAGTGGTGCTTTATTAACTAAGGAGAGCAATAAAAATGCACAGAGTCACTGCGCTGAGCATGCCATGGTCCATGACAGACAGACAAATTGGACAACTAACAGGTTATATGAATGGCAAGTTTAGGTGACAAGCTGACAGTGTGACACAGCAGAGTTGCAGCAAACAGGCTATGGGTGGTTCCTGAAAGGCCCTGTTGTCACTGTCTCTGACAGGGGGACAGTGGCCGTTCCCCCCTGCGAAATGGGAATGACAAGGGGTTTCACTGGCCGCTGCTCCGGTCACTCCTGGAGCAAAGCTCCTTGGGGACATTTCTGAAGAGCTGCTCCAGAGCTGTGGCAGGTGTCCCTGTGCTGGGTAGGAGGGGGCTTCTGCTGCACCCCAGGCATGGGCTTGCCACCAGAACAGGTGGGCAAGCCCAGGCAGCTCTAGCTTTGCCATGGTTCTCTGGGTCCAGCACAGGAGAAGCCAGTTGGGTGTCCTCACAGCAGAGGTCCCATGGCAGTGGCAGAGCCCACAGGTGGATCCTGCTCTGTGCCAGTGAGGCACCATGGCCTGTCTTTGACTCATCACTGCTCGAGTGCCACGGGAATGCTTTGCAGGGGATGAGCCAGATCCTCCCAGAGACCGAACGAACCTTTGAACTATCTTTGTTCTCCCACACAGAGCTCTCTGACTTCCTTGGATATCACTCAATACATGTTGTGAGTGAGCACCATCTCTGTTCACAGAGCCATCAGAATGGAAGTGGAGTGTGCAGGGTGTGTGTGAGGGATCTGGCTCGGTGGAAGAGCTCAGAGAAATCTCTAGAGTCTCAATTTTTTTTGTCAAATGGTCACTGGAGGGTTAATGTAATTTTGATTTTAATTACATTGCTGGAGGGCACACTTACGCAAGGGAAAACACATAATTACCAAGACATTTTATTAAGATATTATTTAATTTTATTGATGTGTCACAAGCAAAGGCACAGAAATGTTCAAATCAATATATACTTACATCAATGTTTAATCTACTTTCAGCATTTTTGCCTGTTCTATTTATGCAGTTAATAGTTGATAAATTAAATTCCCAGAAATATGCGGAACATTAATGAATCTCCAGCAAATTCATGCCTTGTGTATTTGTTTTAGTGGGAAGCCAGAACACGAACAGGCTTTTATCTTCTTTCAGCAAAATTTTATGACCCCTTTGCCTTGCCACTCACCATTACCAGGTCACATGTGATCCTTTTTTTTCCCTTGATCACCTTTTCCAGAGCAGCATTCAGACCTTGCAGGTCAGGATCACCTGCCTGGAGGGCAGACTCAAGTGAGGCAGGGTGTCAGCCCCAGAGCAGAGCTGTGCAGTGCAGGTGCTCTGGGCCTCCTCCCAGCAGTGCTTTGTAGTAACAGTTCTGGCTTTTCTGTGGAGCTCCTGGGGCTGCTCACTGCTAATGGCAGAGAGGCATTTACAAGATGTGAGCGTGCAACTGCATTTGTCACTCATTCCAGGAGGCAAAATCTGCTTAGATCTTATAGGAAAACCCCAGCCAGTCTAGGGGGCTGTTGCACAGGACCAGCTCCTGAGCATCCCATGGTGTTGTCCCCACAACAAGAGTGACAGCAGCAGGAAGCCAGGCAGCCTGGCAGTGACAGAGGAGCAGGATGGGGTTCAGAAGGAAAGCAGAGCTCCTGCAGAGCTCTTGGACCAGGCTCCAAGGCAGAATCCTTCTTGCTGTACTCTGATGCTGAGGCTGATGCAGCACAAGGTTACTTTCAGATACAGACAAAATCGAGTTCAAGATAGATTGCAGAGCAGTGAACCATATTTTCACCCACATTTGCAGCTGGGAGAAAGAGTAAATGTAATCTGAATGGTCAGAGGTACATAGTCAGAGAGCAATTGATGTCTTCATCTCCATGAGGTTTCTGATCTCTTTCTCTAGCTTTTTTTCCTTTTTCTGTTTGGGAAGTCTGCCTTGCCTTCTCCAGGCCTAAGGAGCAGGTTATGGATGGCCAGCCCAAAGACAGGCCTCGCCATGTGCTGGTTTTGCCTTTCCTCTCCTTGCATGGGCAATTGCCTTTTCATCTTTCCACTCTTCAGGCTCCTGGCTTTCCCAGGGCGTCACTGCTCCTGTGCATGGTACCTTACACAGTGCACCCTTTGCACATCTCCACTCACTGCCATTTGCATCCAGCTGCCTGTGGCTCAGAAATCTGTGATGGAATCTCTGGTCCAGACAGCTGCTGAACTACCCTGACTTCAGACAATTTGTCACCAGTGGAAGGATTGATGTTGGGAAGCACTTTCTGAGATGCCTTTTATCTTCCCACATTCACAGTGCTGCACCACAGTTCCTCAGTTGTCTTCATCTATCAGCTGTCCCAAGTTAATATATTTTCTCCTGGTTCAGCTTCTTCTGAGTCATGCAGGTGCCATTTTCAGTGGCTGGTTTTGCCTTCCCCCTGTACAGGTAGGTGAGTGGGTGCTCCTGGGCTGATTTTCATTAATGCCTTCCAGGTGCTGCCTTGACTGGTCAGTTTTGCAGGAATTCTGGCATGGCCCTTCCCTGCTTCCCTGCAGAATTGAGCCATCTTTTTTCCCAGGCAGTAGCTGCCATCTGCACCAGAAGGTTAATTTGTTCCTCTTCCCTATAACTGCATTTATCACGTGGAAGTGGTTGTTGTGGAAAATATTGATCAAACACTGGCTTTTCCCTGGCTGGACTGAAACAGAGCATTTCAACTACTCAGCTGCTCAGGATTTCATGTTGTGTGCAGCAGCTCTAGAGAGTGTTTGCATGGCTGTGTGTGTGCATATGTGTTTTGTGGTGGGGCAGTGCACGGTGGCTGCTGCTGTCTCTGTTTCACCCTCCAGCATTTCCAGCAGTGGCTTTTCTGGAGCTGGATGTGTGTGGCTGACACCTTGCACAGTGCAGGTCTCCTGCTGCATTCAGCCCCAGAGGAAGGCCGGTGGCAGCAGTGGCCAGGAAGAGGGAGGGAGGGAGGCATGGCTGGATGGATGTGTGAGGAGAGGAGGTGCTGTCCCTGTCTGGAGCAGAGAGCTGGGTGTCTGGAATTTGGCACTGCATGCCCACAGAGAGTATGTTTGGATGTGACCTGGTCAGTGGGAATGCTCTTAGTCTGCTTGAGAGCTAAACTCAGCCCTTGGCACCTGCCTGGTGCCTGTGGCAGCCCTGGGTTGTTTTGGAGACTCTCCCAGCTCCCTGACACTGCCCCAGCACCACCACAAATGCCTGTCGCAGTCTGAACTCCAATGCTTGTCTCTCTGTTAAAGAACAATACAACAGCAACAACTCCTGGCAGCAGCTGCACAAACCTGGGTTCTTTTGACAGCACCTTATTTCAGCCCTGTGCTCTGGAAATCTTGTGGGAATGTTTCCTGCAGCAGCTGGTGGTGGCAGAGCTGTGGCACAGAAGAATGTACAAGTCACCCTGTGAATGATCACAACAGGTTTAGTGCAAAGACCTGTCCGTGGTCTCCACTGGGTTCTTTTCAGGCACTTATTTACCAGGGAAATAAGGGCTGGGGACCACGACCCTTGGGCACCTTTGGCAGTGTGGCAGTGGTCCCAGCCTCATGCTGGCTGTGGCACGTCTGTGCGGTGGGCTGTGTCCAAGTGGGGATGACACTGGGCTCCTTGTCCCCATCCTGTCACAAGGAATCCAGGGCATTCAGATAAGGGCTGGGGCCATGGCACAAGTAACAAGGGGCATCCAGGAGCAGTAAGCTTGTCTTCTGGGCTCTCCATCTGTGTCCTGGTGTGCAGAGCAGCTGAGAGTCAGGAGCAGTTTTTTTAGGAAGGCTGAGCCCAGCGTGGAGCTCTGACGTGGCACAAGGGAGACAGGCAAGGAATCACCCTGGCTCTGAGAGTTGCAGGTGCAGGGAGCCCATGTGCTGAACGGTGGGTGCTGCTGGGGCCCAAGTGGGAGCACAAGGAAAGCAACTGCCTAGATCCTGGCACACGCCCAGGACACTGCCAGCTGGGGCACGGTGCTCACCTCTGCCTGGAGCAGGGTCAGCCCTTTTGGCTGCTATCAGCCCCGTAAAAATGAGCAGAGAAGCCACCAGAGGAGTCCTTCTTCTGCTAGACAGAGAAAGCCACTAGGCTTGAGATGCTGCATGGTAGCAGGCAGCGGAGAGGGGTGGTGCATCCATGAGCTGGAGCAAAGGGCAGCGCCGGGGCGGCGATGCCGTGGCCGCTGTGCTCGGGGCTCTCCGCAGCAGCCGGGAGCTGACGCCGGCAGCCCCAGGCAACTCGAGCCTGCTCTTCTTCTGCAAAATCTGGCACACTGTCCAATACAGATTCGCTAGAAGAGCTGTACTCTGCCAGTATATGAAAATTTAATTAGGCAGTAAATGCTTTCTGCTTCCAAGCCCTGAGGCTGAAGAAATCCAGAATGTCTTTGGGTTTCTTAACGGGACAATTGTCCCCTCCAGTAGACTGTGAATGGTGTTAGTGACACTGGGCAAAGCCTGTCTTCTGCATTACATTTCTACACTTGATGACCTGCCGGTGCATCCCCACATCCCCCTGAATGCTCCCAGGGGTCTGGGAAGGATGGACTGGGTGAGGCAGAGGGACTCTGCTGAGCCTGACCCCTCTCATGGGTCACTGAGGACACTGCTCCTCCACTGCAGGAGGAGCTCACAGCAGTAGCAGGTCCAGGGACTTTTATCCCAGCTCCTCTTTGGAGGGTCTGTGAAGGCTCAGTCAGGATGAGGGCAGCAAACCCCTTCTCCCCATGGTGGCACCCCTGCTTGCTAGCACTGTGCCACCCTGCCCTGAGCTCTTGCTGCAAGACCCCTGGATGAATGTTAATATTAATGTTTGCCATTAATATTAACTCTCTGCACTGTGCAGGAGCTCACAGCTTCAGCAGACACAGATTTTCTGTTCTGGCCAGTGTGTACTCTCTCCACATTAATTAGATACAGTCCCTTCCTCAGAAAGCTCAAACTCTAAAATAAATTATAATGCAAAATAAGGGGCTCCTGTGCTGTGGAGAATCAAGTTCTGCTGGAGTCATGACCTCTGCCAGTGTCACAGCCTGGCTCTGCTGAAGTCAGGGCTGTGGCTGCCCTGTTCCACAGCTTGGACAGAAAGCTTCACCACTGAGCAACCTCTGAGAGCCCAGCTCTGCTGTTGAGCCTCCTCACCTGGAGAGCTGTTGGTACATTCTGAGTATTGATTCTGAAAATGCAGCTTGTCCTTGTAATTTAAAGAAAGCAAGAAATTTTTAAGCATTAAGAAAGGTCCCAGTTCTTTAAAACCTGTTAAGCTTAAAGTATGAAAAAATGAAGTATTTTTTACATGACTTGATGTCCTTTTGCGTGAGGAGAAAGGGGAATTGTTCAACACCTGTCCACAGGAACCCAAATGATGCATATATTGCAGGAAACTCATTAAAACACATTTCCAGTATCAAAGGACCATTCCTAATCCTTGGCAAGCCACTGCTTCAAACAGCAGCTTCAGCCTCCCAGCTGGTGTGTTCACTGCTGGGACAGCTGCTGCCCACTTCCATGTTTGCTCTGCTGCCCCTCCCTAGGGCAGCACGTCACCCACATTGTTCACACCTCCATTTGGAATGCAGGAAATACCTCAGGAACAGACACTGAGCAAAAGGCAAATCATGAGCAACAAGGAAGCTGCTGCCATGAGCTGCGGGGGCACCATGGACTGCTCGTGTGTCACTGGTGTCGTGGCACCTCTGTCCAGCTGTCACCCCTCTGCATGGGACACGCCGCCTGCTGCTGCTGCTGCTGTCTGTCTGTCTGCCCACACCACTGGCACAAGACTGAGATGGGAGCCAGCACAAACCAGATTGACAGCTGAAAAATTGGCACTATTTTTTTCTTTTATTGTAATGCAGAAAATAATTTCACCTTGGGGTCTGTGGCAGCTCGTGAAGTTCCACAGCAAGCGGACCTTGGAGGCAAATAGTGCTCTTCACCCTGGCACAAGCAGGAGTGGTGTGAAGCAGCTGCACTCTCTGGACAATGACATCTGCTCAGAAACCTTCATCCTTCTTCAAATCTGGCGCCCATGAAGAGCATCAGGAAAAGCCTGTGATTGGTTTCCTTGGCTCTGACTAGTCCCAGGTTCTTGAGGCCATGCAAGTTGCTGCTGGGATCTCACTCCTCCCATCTGTTCCCAAAACTTCAAAAAGAGCCTCTCTGAGCTTTTACTCTCAATGTTTGAGACACTTGTCACTTTATGAAATGTCTTCATTATTTTAAAATGAGGGGTTTGAGAGAAACTGTTGTTATTTATAGATTTCTGTCTGCTATCAAAGCATTTATCACTGTCACATACCCCAGAGCCTCCAGTAAATGCCTGTTGATGGCCACTCTGGGATGCAGCTGGACAAGGCGGGCTGTCACCTGTGCCCCCCACCACAGGGCTGCAGCCCCCAGCAGGGTGGGTATGCATGACCCTTGGTTTGGAGCTGCTCACTGGGGGACAGTGACGCAGCCAGCAGTGCCTCCAGTAGGGGCCAGTTCTCCCAGACAGCCCTGTCACAGTGGGGGCCACCTTTGGGACCGCTGCTGTGACATGGCCCAGGACACCCAAGCAGAGCATTGTGGTGGGCACAGTGCAGCTGCCACAGCTGGGGTGCTGCTTACTGGGTGGATGACTGCTGGTCATTCCGGGGACCCGTGTGCCTGTGTCCTCACCTGGTGCCCAGAGCTGAGTCCAGTCACCAGCAGGTGCCAGAGCCACTTCGGGTGGAACCTGGAGCCGGCGGGTGCGAGGTGCTGTGCGTGGCAATTGCTCTTCATTCAGGGAGAATCCATTCTCCTCATGAAACAGTCTGTTAGTCACTCACAGCTCTGGGAGTGACCCAGAAAATCCACTGCTGGGAGGGCAGCTCAGAGGGTCTTCACAGCTGCTGGGCCTCTTTGGAGTAGGAGCCTTTGCCTGCATCTCACAGCCACATCTCCCTGGGGAATCCATCTACCCATGTCAGCCCTGTAAGAAGTGTTAACGTACAGGGAGCAATAAACATCCTCTGGCTATTGTTTTCCATTTGCATGGTCAGCTCAAACAGACAGCAGCTCGCAGCAGGGTTTGATATACTTATATTGATTTTCTTTATAGATTAGAGTGATTCAAGCAGTTATAAGGTTAATTTCAGATGATTAACTTCACCATATTGTAATATTTGATTTAGATTGGCTTTCAAACACTTTCCAGCTATTGATTTTCAATATCACACTCCTAGCACTGCAGCCAAATGTCATTTAAATAAAAGGTTGACCGAGTAGAAAATATCCACATCACTCCTGAAAATTCTGCCACATCCAGGCTGGATCAGCCCTGGCATTCCAGGGAGAGGAGTGTGCTGCAGGGTAGCACACACGTCCCCAAACCAGGCCTTGGCCAAATTAGTGCTGGGCTGATGCAGCCCCTGGGTGAGGGTGGCTCTGGCCTGGCAGGGTCTTGCCAGCCATGGTCCCCCCTTCATTGCTGTGGGGCCTGTCCAGCATGAGCCAGTGCTGCCCAGCACAGCCACTGCTGTGTCCCTGTCACACGGGCCATGGGCACTGTGGTGTCACTGCTGTTGGCAGGGTTGCTACTGTTTTGTTTGTGACACTAAAACTCCCTTATAAAAAGCAACCATGAAATTGTTGGATATCAGGAGAAGTTTGACCTGCCAATTCATCCTCATGGCTTCAGATAATCCCCCCATCCTGGTGAGGTGCAAGAGTTGTAAAATGGGTAACAGGTTTTCTTTACATCAGCTGAAAGCATCTGGGGATTTGGAAACTGTAGGAAAATTACATGTATGTGATTTTATAGGAAGCTTCCTCCTAAAATTCACAGATGGGACATGAAATCTTTCCTTTTCAAGGGATCCTCACTCCTCAGAATGTGCCAGCTCAAGGGAACATCAGTACTTATGGTTCTGATAAAGGCACTGGAGATGTGGAATGTGAGCAGGAAGGACTTGTGTCCAGCACCCCCTTTGGCAGAGCATATGCAGGGAGCTTTTTGCTTTTTTAATGGCTGGTGTCTCCTTCTCCCTCTCGCACTTTTATTTTCAGGGGCTATTTTCTTCCTCTCATTTTGGTGATGTGCTGAATACAGATGAGATTTAGAATACACAGAGCTATTAGACTGACACACACTCATTTTGTAGGTTTGGAGAAAAAATAAACCCCTGCTCAAGTTATCTTGGCACAGTTAGAAAATGATGTGAGCACCTGGCTGGCAACAGGCCCCTCACTGCCCAAAACCTCAGGGCCACTCGTGAGTGCCCTGTGCATGGACGTGTCCATGCAGGGGTCGGGTGCTGGAGTCCAGGGCTGTGACCTGTGGCTGCTCTCACCCCTGCCCCTGGGAACCTTCTGGAACCTGCCTTGTCTGGAGTGCCCAAGTCCCACAGTTTATGTTCAGGCCATTGCTCTCTGCCTGTGCCTCCTGAGGTGAAGGGATATTGCTTCCCATAAATTTCAGGGATTCTTTACAGAGTCCCTGGCTGGCCTCAGTGGTTCAGACAGAGCTGATCAAATACTTATTTGTCAGATAAATTGTCTGATTAATTTTGTAATTTAAAATGATTTATTTATAAGTCATCTGCAATAACTAATATTTATATTGCTTCATGACCAGCAATGGTTTGCCCTTTCTGATGATAAATCCCCATACACCTGCAGCAGCTGATGCTGGTGGTCTAAACTTGGGAACAATAATCCAAGCAAGTAAGGAGTGCTCTGTAATCCCCTGCAGGCTGCAGGACATGTGTATTATCTTCAGCTCTTTCCCACAATTCTTCCACATACACTTTTTGACAAAAGGAGACTGTACAGACCCCACAAAGGTCAAAGCTATTAAAAATCTTTTCAGTGAGCAGTGCTGCATATCTCCAAACACTCACAGCTCTCCAGGGAAAGTCTGAACTTGCATTTTTCACCTCCAGCTCTTCTAGTCCTGTCCAGCACCCACTGAAAGAAACCTGTGTGGAAAATCACCTCCTGAAGCCCCTGGGTTTGTCAAACCAGACAGATGAAGCAGCCGTTGGCTTGTCCCTGTTGAACCCAAGGAGATAAACGCATCTGTTCAAGTAATTCATGTGACTGGAAAAATACAAGACATGAGATTCAAGGCATTTTAAAGTACAAAGGAACATTTGTTCAATAGTTTTTCAGGTATCTGTTGAATCTGTATTGCTTAAGAAAAACATGTGGCTTAAATAGACCTTGCAGTCTCTGCTCCAAGACCACATGTCTTGGCAGGATTTTGTTGCTCACTGTCTTTACCTGCTTTCACCTCATTTTGAGGTGCCTCCAGGAACTTCTGAGATGCTTCCAGAAACTTCCTCCAGGAACTTCTGGATTTGAATGATGTAAATAGTTGTGTCATCTGTGTTCGAGGCTGAGTTGTCTGCCTGCCATCCCACTTGTATGTTGAATGAAAGCAGTTCCTATACAGCCCAGGACATCTCCCTGCTAATCGCCTTTGTCCTGCAGACATCCATGATTTAAATCTGCTCCCTGTTCCTGCTCCTCAGCCCCAGCTGGGAGAGTCTGTAGGTTCTGCACAACTTGCTGTGTATGGCCAATGATGTCACCCTCACGCTGGCAATGTTTCTGAGAGATGATGTGAAGATGACATTGCCTGCAGCCTCTCAGTCTGCACCAATTAAACAGAGAAATTAAAAAATGTCTGAGTCAATTAAAAAGAGGAATTAAACAATGTGATAAACAGGAGACAATGGAGACAAAGCTGGCACATCTAAGGAAGGACACCCAGTACAGCAGCCACAAGAACAGCTGTCTGTGTCAGTGCAGTGGTGCCTTCCCCAGGCCTCTGCAGTCGCCTCACTGGGGCGGGGGACCTGTCTCATGGGGGGCTGGCACCAGAGACTGCTCAGAACCCACGTCTAGGGGGCTTCTCCTCCTTGGTCTGCCCTCTCCTCCTGGCACCTTCTCTCCTGTGCCAGCAGCAGAGTCCAGCAAACGCCTTTCCTCTGGGCACTTGGGCAGATGTTTTCTGGCCTCAGGAGCTGGGTGCTTGGTGAGGAGTGTGGGGACTTCAAAGGACTCACAGAGCCAGCCCTGGAAGGGCAGCATCCCTTGAACTCAGCCTAATGCATCATCTCAGCCTGGAGCTCAGAGATGAGACAGACCAGCCCATTAGTCAGAGCTGCTCTGTGGTCACAAACATGGCATCCAGCTTAACATGTGCCAGAAATGAAGTTTTAATTCCTCCAGGGATCTCGTATGTTTGGGTGAACTAGTGTTCCTTGCTGAAAGATAACAATCTGCAGGATTCCTCACTGCTGCCCTCAGTGTGCTGGCAGAGGGGAGAGGCTGTCTACAGGCAGGACAAGTCCCTCCTGGAGGCTAGGAAAGTGCAGCTGGAATGTGTTTTCCAAATAACTTTACAGAAAATTGTAAATCAACACCATAACTACAGCCGTGCTTGGCTCAGTCAGTGTAGAGCAGCTCACAGAGGTGTCAGGAGAGACTGGTGCTGTGGGTCAGCCCTTGATGCCTTGGGAAATGTCACTGGCACACTGGGACCTTGGGCATTGTCCCCAGAGTCACTTCCACAACCTGCCTGCATGGCTCAGCCTCCCGGGGCTGCGGGTCCTGGTGGGCAGGTGATGCTCGCAGGGAACCACCCCCTAGGGTCCTCAGCAGAGGATGTGCCAGCAGCTGGGCTCCTGTTCCTGGCTCTCCAGGCTCTCCTGGGCTCCTGTTCCTGGCTCTGCAGGGGCTCCTGGGCCTGCTGCAAGGGCCTTTGGGTCAGTGGGACCCCCCAGCTCACTGCAGCACAGCCCAAGGTGTGGATGGCGTAGAGTGCAACAGGCCCAGAGAGATACCCTGTACCCTTGGAGGGGAGAAGTCTGTGGACAGTCCATCACAGCTCCCCTCTGCCCAGGCTGGAAGCAATCCAGCTTTCACGGGGCTTTCCCTACAGTCAATTGAGTGACTTTTCTTTCCCAGAGCTGTTAAGCAGCTAAGCCAGACTCTGTCTTTGCTGTACCTAATTGGCACTTTCAGCTGTAAGTAAGGTGATCTACAAATCATTTTGATCTCTGTTCAGTTCTTTGATCTTACTGTTGTTCTCAGGTGCATATAGTGACAGCACAATTAATTAATTGCAGGCTGATAATTGTGCAGCTGCAGCATGCTCTAGTTCATGCTTAGAGTTTTACCAGTTGAGTTGCCAGGGTTTGTCATCAATTCTGGCAAACAAGAGTGATCTGAAATAGCATTCCTTGACCTTTTCAGCATCGGTAGGTCCACAGGCAGAGTGCACGTGCTGGGGAGGAGCCCCAGCCTCCTACATGGGAGGCCCCAGGAGCTGAGAGGCACGAGGTGCCCAGCTGCAGATCGGCAGCTCCTCAGGCTGTTGGATTATTTATTGGTGAATGCTGTGTGAGGCTCACTACAGCCAGCCAGCAGAGAGAGGAGAGAGCTGGACGGCACTTCGGGGAATATTCCAGAGACCTTTGCTAGTATTAACTCTTCTGTATCCTTCAGTCTAAAAGGGAATTAATTAAACCTTGTGCTGTAGGGTTTTGATCCATCCCTGCTGCCGGATGAGTCCCAGCAACAGAGTAGGATGTTCTGTACTGGATGCTCTGCTCTGAAATGTCTGGCAGGGAAGTAAAGCAGATGCATCAAATCAAATGTGATTTGTTTGTGCTGGTCCCATGGCTTATGCTTATCCTCCTCACCAAGGGGGTGACATCACTATCCTACTTCAGTGCCGCGGGGCTGGTGACCTGGCCCTAAAAGCAGGGATCAATGCAGTACCTGTGCGTGGGGTGGGTCCCCTTGTGGGAAAAGGCAGGAGAAGCCATTTGCTAATGCTGGTGACTGAAGGACCTGTGAGGGGAAGCCCCAGACCTCTGGGCTGGACACACATCTTTTGGAGCCAGCTTTGCTGCCATCTGTGCTCTGGCAGGGCTCGTTCAGCTTTTGCAGGCTTGTGCTCCACAGGCTGCCAAACCTCTGCCAGAAGAGCCAGTGGACAAAAGAGCCTCATCTGTGTATTCTGCTCCCTGAAAACAAGGCAAATATTTCAGTATCTGTTGAAGAATATTTGCATTTTTATGGATAAATTCAAGAAAAAAAGACACCACACAATCCCAATTTGCATCCCTTATTTCCATAGAAACTACAGGAGCCTTAATTGCTTTCATGTGCTTTTGATGAAAATTGAGTGGGGTATCTTTATCCTGCCATAAGGTGGGAAGAAAAAATTGCCTTCAAAATAATATCTAATGGTTCAAAGGATACTTTTGCAAAACAACTTTCTGTGATTTATTAAATAACTTGGTGTTTTTCAAATAATTGGAAAAAAAACTTTCTAGAAAACTTGTTGCAAGCCTTCACTAAACTGCTGCAGATTGACATCTGTGGTGTGGAATGAGGGCTGTGTGCCAGGCTGTGGCTGGTGAAATCCCGGGCATTCAGCTCCTGATCAATAAAGAATTTGGATGTTGTAATCTGTGCAAGCCTTTTTAACTGTAGGGGGGGGATGTTGGTCAACAGCATGCTAGCAGGAGGGATTGGGGATCAGGAGCAGGGGTGGCGTGGGCTCCTGGCATCCGTGGGCGGGATGCAGCCCCCTGAGCCTGCCCAGCCAGGGGCTGGCGGGAGCAGCGGCTCGCTCCTGCCGGCAGCCGCGGGCGAGCTGTGCCTGCACTGCTCAGCCTGACGCGAGGCCATGTATATTTGATGGTGTTTGGATGAATTATGCACATAGCCACTGAGAGAAATTTAATGATGGGTTTCGTCTTATTTTTTATAGATTCCAGCCTTTGAATTAAGCACCAGTTCACTCTCAATGCTTCTGGCGATAAAAGGGAATATTCCAGTCCTTGTGTCCATCACAGCTGCTCTGCCAAGCAGAGTTAACAAGTAAACAGTAATCGCCAGCAATTATTGCCCATTACGTGCTCTCTTCACCTGAGATCACACAACAAAGCCTGAGTGCGCCGTCGCAGGAGGAGTCGGGTGGCAAGGAGCTGTCAGGATGAAATAACAGCAGAGACCTGTCAAACGCTGGCTCCGTGAAAGACCTAAATCCTCTCTCGATGGCCCCTCCGTGCAGCGTAGAAGAGCTATTGCTGTGTAATTATAAATTGTCTGTAGGGCTTATCTCAGGTTCAGGGTTGACATTACAATAATAGGGTGGGCGAGCTTTATTTAAGGGATAATGTGTGGTGTACACACGGCAGTAAAGGAGTGTGGTGGGTGATTAACACGGAGCCTTTTCCTCTGCGTGCTCAGAGGAAAAGGAGCTTGTGCAGCCATGGGCTCTGCTGGGAGGCGAGCAGGGTCCCACCAGAACAGGTGACAGGAGGGACTCCTGGTGCCCAGCTCCGGATGTACCGGTGCCACGTCTCCAGGAGTATTCTGCCTGGACACTTCATCACCAGCACAGAGGGAAGGGCAGGTTTTTGGTGTTTTAACTACTTGAAATGCTTACCTCAGGGGTGAATTGAAGTAAATTGCCTTTTCTTTCCTTTTGCTATAAAAAAAGCAGAAGGTGATGATCTCAGATGTGGAGCTGTAAGTCAGGAGGGATAGATCCTGTTGGAAATACCTCGTTCATTTTGCCCAATATTCTCCTAGTGTGCTTCTCTGGTTCTACTTTATTCTAAGGATGGATCTCCTACAGTGTTTCCATGCAAGTAGAACATTAGAAAGGGAAGGTGTAGAGAACAAGCCTTGCACACGTTGCTCAAGGTAATGCTTTGTTTTCTTGAGCCAGGTTTGCCCTGAAGACAGGTGATCCTGAGCAGTAATTGCCCCCCTGCCAGCCTTGCCTGGGTACCTTGTCCTGTCTCTCTGCTCCCTCCTGCAGTGAAGGAGCAGCAGTGGTGGGGACAGAGGGGTTCCTGAGAGCCGGCCAGACGTGGGGGGATCCGTGCAGCAGCTCAGAACGCAATGGCAGCACCGTGGGGCTGGCTGGCTGCAGCCCTGTGTGCAGAGCAACTCCCCAGAGCGGGCTGGCTTTGGACCCAATACCTGAGTCTGGCTTTTTGTATTGGGGTAAAAATAAAGAAAAAAACCCCACGTGGATCCACAGTCTCTCTTAAGTTCAAATATACCTAAAGTTTCTGTGGGAGCTCAGCAGCCGAGGCAGCCCTGAATGTTGTTACAGCTGACCATGCTGGGAGGGCAGCAGTTCCTTCAATCTCCATGTGAACTGTTGGGCTGCAGTAAATTACAGGGATCCGTTGCTATTTCTAGAGGAAAGGCAGCGTCTCTGCTCTCGAGTGCCTTGGTCCTGAGGGTGCAGGCAGGTACTGCAGGGTGAAATTCCTGACGATAAGGGAGCCTGGGAACTGCCCCAGAAGCTGGGCCAGTGTATGAAGGCACTGTGTCCATTTCTGCAAATTCTGACCCCATCTCAGTCAGTGAGATTGGTGGAGCTGGTGCCATTCAGGGGAGTTAGTAGTGGTATTAACTGGAGGAAATACTACAGAGTAAGTATTAGCCTTGTATTATGTAGAATTTTAAAGCGCTTCATTAATTTGCAATTCCACTTTTTATTAAATTAATTTGCATTTTAATAAAAAAAAAAAAGTGGAGCCAGCTCTCTTCTTGAAGTGGCAATAACACGCCACGTGTGTGTGAATGAGCGTGCCCGAGCGAGCTGAGGTGGCTTGGCTCGCAGCCCTGGGGGGACTGTCCCTGTGCAGCGTCCCCTCCCCTCCCTGCATGCTCAGGCTGACTCGGAGGGGGGGGCTGCAACTCGGGCTGGGGCTTCCACTAAGTGTGGGGGAAAAGGCTCCAGGAAAAGGCAGCAGCAGGATGCTCTGATCCCACCTCCCAACAGGAAATGCCTCTTGCTGTGGCCAGCATGCCACTGTGGCCAGCATGCCACTGTGGCCAGCATGCCACTGTGCCCTTCTTGACGGGGCCATCCTGTGTCCCTGCTGCCAGGCTCTGTCTTCCCCAAGAAACAGGGGCTGTGACTGAAAAACGCACTGGGACAAAGCAGCCCCAGCACCCTCCCCTCTCAGCATGCAGGGCAAATGGAAGAGTTCAGCTAAAGGTTAAAAAAAGTAAAAATTCCCATTGCTGGGCACGCTTTGGGATGTGCAGCTTGCGTTCCCTGCTGATGCCGGCCGTGCTCAGCGCTGCTCCTGCTCCGGGAGTGTTGCTCCCTATAGGCAGGGAGATCAGCCTCACGGCCTGGTATCCACTCTGGAGGGAAGCAAGGCACACCTGTGTAAAGTAAATAGCAGACATCATTCTGAAACCACTGGTGTCAAGCAGCTGTATTTAAAGTGGGACAAAGGTGGTATGTTTCTCTGCAAGTTTGTTTTGTTGGGGCTTGGGGTTTTTTTGGGGGGGAAGCTCTTTGTTTGTATTTTCATTGTTGTTTTTTGGTTTGTTGGGGGTTTTTTTGTTGATTGGGATCTTTCTGTTACTGTTCTTTGCTTAGAAGTTCTTTATGTTTTGGGGGGTTTTTGTTTATTTGTTTCAGTTTTTTTTTTTTAATAGGATTTCAGGTGTGGTTACAGCTAGGCAACATAAAAAAAAAATTGAAAAATCCAGTAGCCTCTTTGCCTTCTGGCTCTGGGATCAATAGGTAACATCTCTGGTGCCTCAACAGCCTCCTAAACTCTTTACTGGGAAACAAGCATTTCTCTTCAGGGTTTCATAATATTATTATTTAATAATTTTAATTGAAATAATAGTAATAATAATAATTATTATTACTGTTGTTGTTATTAATGATATTACCATTTCAGTTGACTGCAAATGAGATTCTCTCCACCGAACCGTCTTTACTTCCAACCTTTCTTATCATAAGCTCTGCTGCTGACTTTGTAGCAGCAAACTGTGGCCAGCATGCCACTGTGCCCTTCTTGACGGGGCCATCCTGTGTCCCTGCTGCCAGGCTCTGTCTTCCCCAAGAAACAGGGGCTGTGACTGAAAAACGCACTGGGACAAAGCAGCCCCAGCACCCTCCCCTCTCAGCATGCAGGGCAAATGGAAGAGTTCAGCTAAAGGTTAAAAAAAGTAAAAATTCCCATTGCTGGGCACGCTTTGGGATGTGCAGCTTGCGTTCCCTGCTGATGCCGGCCGTGCTCAGCGCTGCTCCTGCTCCGGGAGTGTTGCTCCCTATAGGCAGGGAGATCAGCCTCACGGCCTGGTATCCACTCTGGAGGGAAGCAAGGCACACCTGTGTAAAGTAAATAGCAGACATCATTCTGAAACCACTGGTGTCAAGCAGCTGTATTTAAAGTGGGACAAAGGTGGTATGTTTCTCTGCAAGTTTGTTTTGTTGGGGCTTGGGGTTTTTTTGGGGGGGAAGCTCTTTGTTTGTATTTTCATTGTTGTTTTTTGGTTTGTTGGGGGTTTTTTTGTTGATTGGGATCTTTCTGTTACTGTTCTTTGCTTAGAAGTTCTTTATGTTTTGGGGGGTTTTTGTTTATTTGTTTCAGTTTTTTTTTTTTAATAGGATTTCAGGTGTGGTTACAGCTAGGCAACATAAAAAAAAAATTGAAAAATCCAGTAGCCTCTTTGCCTTCTGGCTCTGGGATCAATAGGTAACATCTCTGGTGCCTCAACAGCCTCCTAAACTCTTTACTGGGAAACAAGCATTTCTCTTCAGGGTTTCATAATATTATTATTTAATAATTTTAATTGAAATAATAGTAATAATAATAATTATTATTACTGTTGTTGTTATTAATGATATTACCATTTCAGTTGACTGCAAATGAGATTCTCTCCACCGAACCGTCTTTACTTCCAACCTTTCTTATCATAAGCTCTGCTGTTGACTTTGTAGCAGCAATCCCACACAATCCTTTGGCTTTTGAGACAGGTTAATTTAATAAGTCTTTTATTTTTTTTTCCCAATAGCATCTCATGACTGCTAGGGGAACTTTGGCTGGGTTCCCTCACAGCTTAGTGTCACAGTGGTGCCAGCAGCTGTGAACCTCCAGAGTGGATGTCCTGGCCTGTGCAGCCAGAGATGATGGGAGTTTCTGGGCTCCAGGAGCACAGCCCTGTAGTTCCTTGCCCCTTAGAAGAGGAGCACCAGGGCATTGTGTGTGTGTGTAGGCTTTTCTTAGAAAGGAATATTAAGCAATAAACATCCACAGAAATGAGACATTTAAACATTCCAAGTAATTGATACCAGGAAAAAATATGATAGGATGAAATCTATTCCTGCAATAAACTGTCCATTAGTTGGGCCATCAGCATAACCCTAATCTAAAGTTATGAGGATCCATTACAGATATAATCAAATACAATTTTCTATATTCCATGAATCAAAAGCACCATATGTATTAAGAGCCTAGTTTGTCTTTTTCTTCTTGCCTTCTCCTAGAACAGTGTATATCTGATTTCTTGTGTTATATTGCTCTGATGTCTGCTAAGGGCACCATGCCCTAGAAATTCACATTAAATAACTGAGAGCGAGTACGAGAAATGAAAAAAGTGAAATACTATCTAGACAGCTGGAAGTAAAAATATGAAAAGTGTTGCACTTACAGAAGGAAAAAAAGCCTATTTTTATGACTTGAATAGACAGCCTGGTATAAAGAGAAATTTCTCACCCAAGATCAGACATGCAGCTGGGTTGCAGCAGGCAGCTTGGGATGCTGGGTGCAGTACAGATACTGGCTCCAGAGAGCGTGGGGATGTGCCCACAGGTGCCAGGTGTGCAAAGGCACACACATTCCCACACTTGCTGGGAGGAGGGGCACTTCAGCCCAGAACATGTTTTGGCTTCATTAGGACATTTGCATCAAGCTTTTAGAGGAGACCCTGCAGACAGGGTGAACCTGTGGCCAGATATGTCTGCAGCTGTGAATTCTCCCACTATGAGGGCTGTTCCTTCCATCCTCAGTGGCCTGACTTCCAGCTTGTCCTTCTTTCCCTTTGTTTTGTTCATTTTTCCATTTCTCACCATTGACCAGCATACCCCTTTCCAAGGGTCCCTCCCCAGGTCCCTGCCTGCCTGTCCTTGTTCTGCTCAGCTGGGGATGTCTGAGCAGGTGTGTTCCTGCCCAGCTCATGGACATACCCTAGGTCTGACAGATGTCTCTGGGAACCAGTGGCCAGGAAACCCTTAATGAGGAGAGCCTGAAGGGAGCTGCCATGGTTTGTAAGGATTGATGCTTCCTGCCAAGAGTTGCCCCCATCTCTGAACACACTTTTCCAGAAAGGTGTGTGTGACCTGCCCGTGGCCCAGCACAGGGGCTCTAATGTGTTGGCAGGAGCCTGGAGCCATCTCCTGTCCTTGCCACCTCATCAATTCTCCAGCTGTTCTCTAGTCCCATCTGAAAAAAAATAAACCTCTTCTGTCTCCCGTGACCAGCCCCCTGGTTTATCTGTGTTCTTTTCCATGTGTGTCTGTCCATATAAAGGGATCCTTTAATTTATTTATAACACACAACTTTCTTGTTGCTTTCTCCAGTATTACATACATACCTCCATGGCTGACCTGCGCTGTTTGGCTTTGCAGCTTCCTGCTGGGAAGACCCTCTCCAGAAGAGCACTTGGACACTGTGGCACCGCTGGTGCTCTGGATCTGCTGTGTGCCTTGGCTCCATCAGCTGGACAGGCTCCAGGGATACTGGTTGGGGTCTCCTGGTTCTTGCCCTCTGTAATGTTTCACCTTGTGCCGTGGGTGGCTGTGAACTCCCAAGGGTGAACGTCCCTGCATGGGCTTGCCCTGCTCAGGGAACCTGTCTGAGGCTGGGGGGAGGGTTTGCTGAGCGGAGCTGAAACCACAGTGGGTCTTTTGTGCCAGCACGTGGGTCAGCTGTCAGGGCATGTTGCAGGCTTGCTGCTAAATTCTAGGGTGAAGAGCAAAAGATTGTAAAAGGATAATATTCTGTTGGTAATTTCAGCAAAATTAGTGTCTGCGTAATCATCCTGCGTTAATCAGTGAATGTGAGATAAGAGTCCTGCCACAGGGGCTAAGAAGCACGAGCCTGCCGAGAGCACCGAGTGGGAGAGGGGTAACAGCTGAGTGGGATGCTGCCACAGCCAAGAGGCGAGGAGTGAAACCTGGTATTGGATTTCTTTGCTAAGAGCTGCAGATCAGCCAGCTAACGAGCAGTGAGTTCTGAGGGCAGAGGAAGAGCTGGGACATGGTTAGTGCTCATTAGCAGCCAGAGATGTGAGAGCTCTCAGCACCCTGGTGCTTTGGGCTGGCCAAGCCTTGGACTGCCCCTGGAAGGAGGGCTAGCACACTGCTCCTGGTGGCACAGCTCCAGCAGCTGCTGACCACTCCTCAGCCAGAACAGCCACTCTTGGATCTGCAAATGCTAAAGGCTTGAGAAATTAATTTTGCCTGTCAGAGATTCAAATGTACACATGTGAACTGTGGTTCAGCAAGGTATGAACCCACCTGGCTGCGCTCCAGCTCCGGGAGCGCAGCTCACCGCAGGGGAGAGGAGGCCAGCAAGTACCTGCCAGTGTAAGCTGCTATTGTCTTCCACATAAAACATGCCCTTAATTAATAGCTAGCATGAACCTAAGCCACTATCTCTGTTATCAATTTGTGGATGTGGTTGGATTGTCTGTCTCCCAGGACAGTAATATCCCTTCATCTTTCTGCAAATTGCTCACAGCATCCTTCTATTACACAGGCTTAATGCTTGAAAAATAGAGATTTAATACTCTACCATATCAGACTAAGTGAGGTCAAAGCAATTCATATTCACGATCCCACAAAGCTCCCTGATGGTGTTCCTGTGAGGAATGAGATGTGGAGGATGCAAACCAGTGAGGTCCTGCCCTGGCTCACAGCTGTCCCACACCAACAGCGACGAGGACAGCCCCCTGTGGTGGAAGTGTTGGCTCATCCTTGGGAGGAGAGCGGGTGCACTGCGTGCCCGAGCATGGTGGGTGGGGGCCTGAGGTGTCCCTTCTGGGCTGTGCCAGGCTCTGGCCCCATGCTGTTGCCACCCATTCGTGCATTTTCTGTTTTGAGGGGTTTTGCTAGAGCAGAATGGCAGCAGCCCATGTGTTTTATGTGTGTGATAGGATCAGAAACTGCTCTGGGGTTCCCAGGGTACTGGAGGTTCCCTGATGTGTTTTTAATGAGTTGGCTGAGCGTAACTTGTGTGCGAGTTTCCTCTGAACTGCTGGCTGTCACCTTGGCAGAAAGCCTGGGAGTAGCATGTCCTGTGTTCACATGTTTATTTTTGTCCTGAAAGGTGTATATATATTGAGAAAAAATAGTAGCTGGTGTTTGTGCATTTCCTCCCCAGCAAGAAAATATTTATCTCCAGGGATGATGCGTATATTGCCGGGACACATCCCTCCTGCATTTGCTTTTATGTTTGTGCCAGGACATGGATTTCACCTGCAACTTATGAGAAAATCTCTAAGTGCATAAAATGAAGGGGAAGTTTCGTTTCAGAGGTATTTATGCTGAGAAATTAAACATGGGTTAGGAGAAATATCCCTTTGCCCTGCACAAAATGGGCATAATGAACTCAATTCTCCTGGTGTAAGCTGAATGACCAGCTGAATTTGCCAGCAAGACACTGAATGGGGACATTCAGCACAGCTATCCCAGCCTCAGAGCAACAGGTGCTGTTGGGAAGCATCAGTGCTGCCATGCTGGAGCAGGCTGCCTTCTGCACGGAGAGCACTGGGCAGCAGCACTGCCCCTGGAAACACTGCTTCTCACAAGAAAGGATTGCTCCCGAGTCTGAGGAATACAGAGAATGAAAACTGCTGGGCTAAAATTAGGTGGTGCCGCTCCCAGTGATGGCTGTACAAATGTGCAAATTGCAGAGGAGAGGTGGCTACGGGGCTGCTGTGCTTCCCTGCTGGGACCAGCTCCCGGTGACTGGCGGGCGAGGCAGAGGCCACTGGAACCTCTGCAGAGAAGGATTCGGTAAAGGGAACTGCCATGCCCGCTGTCCTCTGAGGCACGGTGACACGCTGATGAGTGCTGACGGGTGGCTAATTGCTCGGGGCAGGCTGA
This sequence comes from Promerops cafer, assembly GCA_013398275.1. Classification (NCBI taxonomy): domain Eukaryota; kingdom Metazoa; phylum Chordata; class Aves; order Passeriformes; family Nectariniidae; genus Promerops; species Promerops cafer. The sequence goes on along the minus strand of VZSE01011628.1, from coordinate 303,657 downwards.
CATAATGGAGCAGTTCTGAGAGCACCTCAGCTGCGGAGGTCAGCAGTGACGCAGAAGACTTAATTTTTCATAGTGTGCTCCTTGTATCCTACAACTCCTCCTGTAATGGACTAGCAAATTACCACACTATTTAAAAGGCAGCAATTTATAACATTTTGATAACTGCACGCTCCTGAGGGTATGTTATCCGTGCCTGCAGAAAGGATTAGTGGGAATGCTGCTATCCCTACAGCATGGGCACAGGCATGTGGGAGCGTGCACACACACACCTCTGCCATCCCAGCACCTCCCCTCCAGCCCAGGTCAGAGTCTCATCAGGCCTCCTGGAAAGGACCTCCACCTCTCAGACCTGGGCTGTCTCTGTCCCATTCCCGCTCATTTCAACATGTTTCTGGTTTAGGGACCCTGGTGACGTTCCAGTGCCCACCCAGTTTCACTGTTCCCCAGTGTCACTACCTGGGGTCCACGTGTGCATTGCTCTGGGTGCACCTGGCTGTTTCCACGCTTGCACTGCCTCCTGTAACAGGGGAATTACTTCAGTCCTCAAGGGATGTCCAGGTGGTTGCTCCCACAGAGGAATTGCAATCATGAGAAGGGGGTAGGGCTCACGGAACTGTACTGACCTGATTTACAAAGCCCCAAGGTCAGCAGACAATTCTTTTAAAGATCTCTTCTTACCTCTTTGTGGGAAGGCACCCTGGGGCTCCATCCCAGGTGCAGCTGCCCTCGTGTCTGTGAGTTCTCTGCAGACACACTCAGGCCACCACACACATCTGGATGTCCCATTCACAGTATTTCAGATACATGCTGCCCTGCTGCTGCTGCTGCTGTGCTGCACAGGCATCACTTTTGCTGCGTGCGAGGAATCTGCCTTCATTTTTCACTGAGGAGTCTGAAGAACTGGGTGCCCAAAGAGTTTGAATGGAAACATACACCCCTCTCAAGTAACTAAACTCTCATCCCTGGGTCATGGCAGCAGGTTAGCTCGTCCTGCACAAATCGGGCCCTCTGCAATTTCCTCACAGAAGCCGCTACTCTCCACAGAACTGCCAGGTGCCACGTCCTGGGAGGAAGTGCCTGAGTGCGAAGCCCAGGCACTGGTGCCTCCCCTTGTCACTCTGTGGGAGTGAAGGGAGCACAGAACAGCGCAGGAGCAGAGAGCCACTGTGCTGTGTTTGGGTGGACAGCGTGCAGTGAATGTGCCCGTGGGTTTGACAGCAGTGCTCCTGCATTAGCACCACAGCAGCAGGTGTTATTAACTGTCTGCTTTCCCTCTGGAGTGGTGTAACTGCTCCATGCAGCAGAGATGCATCCAATTAATCGGATGGATAAAAGTGGTTAATGCACCTTGGAGAAGCATAATTTAATTGGAATTGATTATTATGCTCTGCTCCTATGTAAAGAGTGTGAGAATAAGCACTAATGGCTCTGTATGAACGTGACTTTAATTTGCTCTGAGGTTCTGTGATTTAAACTTCTTTGTGCTTATGGTTTTTTTTTCTCAGAGATCTTCAGTGGGATGCAGTAACACACTGGGGTCCAATGAGGTACATTGCCATGAGTCAAGGCTGTCACTCCTCTTTGTGCTGATTCTAGGGTGGAGCTTGAGTCCATTGTTGCCTTTGAAACCCAGAGGGATGGCTCCTGAGAGCAGCATTCCTGGCTGAATGCTGAGCTCCAGCCCACAGCTGCCCGCTGCGGGGAGGCAAAGGCTGTTCCCTGCTGCCCTGTGCTGTCCCCTCAGCACTGCCTTCCGCACCACGTCTCTCCCATTCCAGCAGGGTCTGCAGGACGCTGCTCTCTCTCCCATTCCAGCGGGGTCTGCAGGACGCTGCTCCCTCTCCATTCCAGCAGGGTCTGCAGGACGCTGCTCCCCTCTCCCATTCCAGCAGGGTCTGCAGGACGCTGCTCCCCTCTCCCATTCCAGCAGGGTCTGCAGGACGCTGCTCCCCTCTCCCATTCCAGCAGGGTCTGCAGGACGCTGCTCCCCTCTCCCATTCCAGCAGGGTCTGCAGGACGCTGCTCCCCTCTCCCATTCCAGCAGGGTCTGCAGGACGCTGCTCCCCTCTCCCATTCCAGCAGGGTCTGCAGGACGCTGCTCCCCTCTCCCATTCCAGCAGGGTCTGCAGGACGCTGCTCCCCTCTCCCATTCCAGCAGGGTCTGCAGGACGCTGCTCCCCTCTCCCATTCCAGCAGGGTCTGCAGGTCGCTGCTCCCCTCTCCATTCCGGCAGGGTCTCCCCTCGCAGCGCACAGGCGTGACGGGCACCTGCAGCTGTGGAGCTCCCTGCGCTCCCGCAGGGGACGCGGACGCCGTAGGGTTGCAGCTGCGTGTCGGCAGCAGGAATGGGGTTCCAGTAAATCCTCCTCCCCGGGATGCTCACCCGTGGGGCCGATCAGCCGCCACTGTAGGAGAGACCGAGAATGGAGCCTGCACAGCCTGCAAAGAAGACAGCAAACCAAGGAAGGGAAACTTTCTCCCTCACAAAGCTGTGAACCCTCCCTGGCTCACAGAGCACTTGTGGTGTCTTTTACAGGCCCTTCAGTTTACCAGAGTGGTGCTTATAGAGGCGGGGAAAATGCGGTTTTGCAATGGCATGGAAAATGTCTGTGAGGAAACAAGACCTCAAGCTGCCATCAGCACAAATATATCTGTGCCTTGTTTTCCTGCTTTCCTGGCTTTGGACAAGTGCCACCACAACCAACAATTTTCCTGTTCTTTTTTAGCTTTGCTTTCACAAGTATCTTAAACCAACTCCCTCCATCCCAGCAGAAACAGAATACACTGACAGGTATAGAATAAAAAAAAATCAGGATTTTTAATCCGTCAAAGAGAAACAGGAAGAGCCTCGGGCTCCTTCACTGGGCCTGTGGTCGCAGACTTGGACACCACTGGCCTGGCTGTGTGCAATGGGCCTTGCCCATGTCCGTTCTCCTGGCCCCTGCAGAGGGGATAGCTGTGGAGAGAGGTCTGGGCATTGCACTTCCAGTTGTTTCCCACAGCAGATCCAGGTGAGCGAGAGTCTCCTGCCTACAGGTGCATCCATCTACCTCCCTGGGGACCACCTGTGAACATGGATGGGAGGGAAGGAGGTGGCTGTGGAGCACATGTCCATCCTGTCCTTGCGGCTGCTGTGGGAGAGGCAGGCAGGCTGGCCAGGTGCAGCCCTGGGGGCTCACCGAGGGCATGGCTGCTGGTGCCTCTGGGTCTGCCTCCACCAGCACATGCCTGGAGCTTGCCCACCACAATCTCATCAACAGAGAGTCCTTTTAAAACCGTCACAAGAGCCCAGGCAGTAAAGTTGTAACCTGGGCACTGCCAGCCCAAGGAGCTGGAAGGAATCTGTATCACAGCTGGGGTGGCTCAGACCCGGGGCAGGACGGGGGGACAGTGGTCCAGGGGGTCCCAGAGCACGGGCAGGGCAGCAGTGCTGTGCCTCGGCGTGCACTCGTAAGTGGAGCTGATTTAATAAAGAGCAGGAGTGTTTTCCCAGGCCACATGCTGAGCTGTATTCAAAATACATTTGTACGAACATCAATTTTTAATGCAATTTATGCCAAATGTTGTTGCAAAAAGCAGCCGTTAACATGACATTAATTCAATCACTGGAAATACAGTACGTGCTGCTAAATGAAAACATGTTATTAGTCAATTAGATTAACTGGATGTAACACTTCCAAACACAACGTAATATGGTTTCTACATGGTTAATTATGTTGTACAAATTACATGGCAATAAGGCTTAGCACTGGACACACACATGCAATTAATACATAAGCAGAAAAACCAGCTTGTGATTCACATTTGAACTATGTAAAATTTATTTGAAATATAAATATCTTGCAAGCTTGAAATAAACAGGGAGAATAATGCTGATACTATAATGGGCACAGGGTAATTTCTAAAATAGCCAGGAAGGCCTTTGTGAGGAGATCACAGATGTTTGTGGTTGCTTTCACGAGTTTTAATTTGCTTTGAAAAAACCATTTTAATTTTAAACAGAAACACTCCTGGCCCTGTTGGAGTCCCTCTGTGCGCAGGAATCTGTCAGTGCCCACGCAAGCCTCCTCCTTTGTTTGTGTTTTAGGAAGGATTTGCACCCACTCACGGGGAATGGTGCCAGCCCCTGGCGCCAGGAGCGGGCACTGTGCCTGGCAGCCCCCGGCACGCCGCAGGCGCCACCAACCCTCCCCACAGCCTGTGTCCCACCACACCCACCACTGGGGTGGCCAGGTGGGGAACCCCACAGCTCTGCCACCTCTGGGACCCCCCACCGGGGGGATCATGAATGCCCAACCCCAGAGAGTTCTGGAAAGAGGAGGCTGCTCCTGGGAAGGACTCGGTTCTGTGGCCAGAGGGCAGCTGTAGCCCAAGACTGGCAGCAGCCAGTCCAAGGCAGCAGCCCCACACTGTTCCCGCTCTGCAGGGAAGGACCTGCATACCCAGAGGTGGCTGTCTAGGGGCCCCCAGCCCCGAGGGCAGCTCTCTGCTGCTGCTGTAAGGTGGCTGGCACCTTTGGGAGAACAGAGCTCCAGGCCCTTGCTCCCAGGGGCTCTGGGAATGGGGCAGCGGCTCCTCCTCCCCGGGGACCCTGGGAACCCTGTGCTGCAGAAGCACCAGACAGCTCATTGCTCTGCACATGAGGCACCAACAGGCAGGTGGTAGAGCTCTGGAAGTGCAGTTTTATACCTACTGCTGCAATAATTATCACAGTTCATAGAAATGTGACTTTTCCCCTCCGTTACTCCATCAGTAATCCTAACAGCATTCCAGCAGGGCTTGGCGGGTGGGGGAGCACAGACTGCCCCGTACTGGTGCCTCCATGGCACCAAAACAGTTTGGAGGGGCCAACCAGGGGTGTGAATGAGGGGGAAAAGGAGAGGTGCCAGCGGCTGACACCCCGGGCTCCTGTGGCTCCACTGCTGGGGTTGGGTGCTGCACTGGCAGCTGCAGCCCCAGCTCCCGGGTGCCCACCCCTGCCCAGGGACAGGTGCTGATATTGGCAGTCTGCCCTGGTGCTGGGTTGAGGTTTAACTTGACACACCCAGGGGCATGGTCCAGCAGCCACTGTGCAGCGGAGTATGGCTTATTGGTTTCACAGGGAGAGGGGAGAGGTCTGGGCAGCCACCGTACAGCTGGCACAGACACACACCAGCACACTGCTGCAGCCACTGACAAAGCGGTGATAAAGCTCTTGGAAATATTCCTGTCTCATCTACCTCGAGTAAACAGAGCAAAGCTGGAAACATCAGAGGACGCAAAATGTAAAAGCAATAAAAAACTCCTGACACCCATTGAAGGCAGAATGTGGTCTGATGTGACCACTGGCAGCAGAAGGATTTCACATGATCAGGGGCTGCTTACATGAGGAATTGTTCATTATTTAGTGGCTGCTTAAGGGGCTGGGGAAACAAAAATCAAAGTTCCTGCTGTTCTCTGGTGATGAAAGTGCTGCAGCTGCCCCACTGCAGTCGCATTTACCTCCAGCCTCACCTGCACTGGGAGCTGGAGATGTGTCTGGCTGCTTGCTCAGAAATGAAAGTGCTGAGAATCAATCATTTGTTTACATTGTAGGACTTGTTGAAAATCAATTGGCTCCACATGCTGCAGATCTGATTGCATTTTGTTAGCGGTCACAGGGAATGGTTTTCCCTTGACACGTCTGTGTTCGTGGTTTCTCCAATGCATCAGTTGTACCAAGCTTTTAGGATAATTGAGACTGAGCAACAATCCCCTTTATAAATATTAACTCTGATATGCTTGGGAAACTCTGCCTCTCCTGGATGAATTTTTAACTAGCTTTTTAATCTATTGTTCCTTGTTAGAGCAGCAGGAGCATTCCTTGGTGCCTGTTTCTGCCTCCCCAGCTGCAAGAGAGTGGCATCCCTGCCGAACCTCACTCCCAGGGCAGGGGCCCAAAGCCCCTGGTCCCAGAGCACGGCCTGCTGCTGCCCTGTCCATGGGCACTACCCCACAGAGCAGGGACACAGGGCTGAGAGCAGCCGTACAGGGGCTGAGGAGAAGTTTGGTTTCTCCCAAAGGGGCTGGTACGCAGGGATGAGTTTCCATGTGGATCCTTGGAAGTTTCATTAGGTGATGCCTGGGACAAGCAGAGCCCAGCAAAAGGGCAATCCCTTGTAGCAGGTGCCTGTCCCTGTGCCCACCCATCACAAACAGCCCAAGTGATGCAGCCTTGGCACCCAGGGATGGGCACCCTCAGAACAACTGGGAGACAGCACTGTCTGAGCCATGGGAACTGCAGAGGTGGGGGACCCCCAGCCAGACCCAGACCCCTGTACCTGGGGGGCCCAGGACACACTGATGGAGGGATGTCCCCTGGGAGGACATGCTGGGCTCGAGGAGCTGGGAATGGGCTCCTCTCTCTAGCAGGGGCTGCCAGGCCCCTCTGAGCCCTCCTTCCCATTGGTGTTTGGTTCTGCAGAACAGCCGGTCACACTCCAACAGCTCTGGCCTGGCCCAGCTGAACTGTTTCTTTTCCCCCACTATCAGATATTGCCCTCTTTAATATTATCTGAACATCTGTCAAACTGTGGATTTTTTTGTGAAACCTCTGTTCAAGAAGAGACAAAAGGCAGCAGGGATGCTGTTGAAATGAAAGAAAGCCCTACTTTACATTTCAAATTCTTTCACAGATTTTTTTCTTTTTTTTTTTCTTTGATTTTTAATAAAATCTTTAAACAGACCTTTTTTTTAACGGTGGTTGCTTGCCAAAGGGCATGTTGGTGGGGATGTGAGGAAGCTGTTGCACTCAGAGGTTGCACAGGTCACTGCCCCAACTAGGTTTGGTGTTCCAGGCTGGTGCGTGCCTGTTCCAGTGGAGCGACTGCTGATCTTCCACAGGGGCAGGATGGATGGATTGCCTGGAGAACCCAGGCATGTGCTGCCAGCATTTGCCTAATAGGCAGCTCAGAAATGTGTACTGGGAGCTGAGCTTGCCTCCTGAGCAGCTGCTGTTTCTCTCCAGTAAGTATGTAAAGCTTAGCATATTCCCAAGTGCAGGAGGTTTCTGCTGGGGTCCAGAGGCTGCATGCTGCCACTGTGGCTGGAAGAACCCAGGGGGAATTCCAGAGCTTCATGATACGAGCAGCATCAGATGAAATAACAATTCTTGGGCACTCACTCAGGCAGTACTTTCAGGTTTCTAAGCAGTCTGTATCATGCTGTGGCAATTATTAAAATGCTCCTGTGGTCAGTAGCAGTGTAGCTGGCTTTGAAGAGTGCACAGAGATTTAAGTCCAAGAAATCCATTTAGTGTTCTTGCAGGCCAGGCTGGGGACAGTAGCATTTATCCCATAGGGAGCCAGACCCTGACACAGCTCTGCCCCAGTCTGGGCTGTCTGCCCCTGACCAGGGCCACAGGAGATGGCCAAAGTGGCCAGGTGCCAAAGAGCCCTTGCCCCATGTCCCATTGTCTTCTTCTGCCCCCCGTGTTGTGGTGCCTTGCCCCTTGGCTGCTCCACAGGCACCCCTGGCACACTGCAGGCTGCAAACAGCTCCGGCTGCCTGGGATGCTCCTGGCCCCTCCACCCTCGCTCTGGCTGGTGGCAGTGCAAGGCACCTCCTTTGCAAGGAGGAAAATTAAATTCCTGATACCAGGATGACTGCTAGCTGCTGGGAGCCATTCCTCAGCCAGCACTGGCCCAGCAGCCGGGGCAGCCTCCGCTGGCTGTCGTGGCGGCCAGCTGTACCCGTGTTTCAGTGCTTGGGGAGGGCGGGTTATTTCCTGACTGCTTGGCATGGTTGCAAATTTTAGTGGAAAAGCTAAACCAAACAGACTGTGGAGTGTCACACTGTGTTAGTTCTGTGCAGAGAAGAGTTGTCAAACCTGCAAACAAGACACGGGAGAGCCTGGAATTGACACTGGCGCTGCTGCCTGTGCGAGCGGCCGCTGAGGCAGGGGCTGGGACACCTTCTTCACTGCCAAACTCAGTGTCAGAGTCTGGAGCCTGAACCAAGGCTGATGGAAGTGGATTTATTTAAATTGCCAGGATAAATTAACTTTTAAAGTCACAGTGAAAAAGTCTGTGCCTCGAATAAGGGCCATGAATATTCAGGCACATGCGCTCATTGAATTAGTTTGTTGCAAACATATTTGGAGGCAGCTGTTCATTTAATAATCAGGGATAATCACAGAAATAGGCGACCGGTTACTCCATCTAAATTGCATGGTTAAAATTATAATTTTATAACTCTATCTCAGCAATTAGATTTAATAGCTATGGAAATCCAGCAAAACCCAATTGACAGAAAGCTGTTACTCCTTTAGTGCAGAAAAGCCAAGGTCAGGCTAGGGTTCCCCTCTGCCCACACCGCAGAGATGCTGGGGCTGGGGCTGTTTCCAATGCTACCCCAAGCACAGAGCTGGGACTTCTGAGCTAAACACTCTCATTCCGGCACTGAACCAGGCAGGGGTTAGTTTTCTTGGCATTTCCTGTCGTCATTACAATATTTGTCCCAAGAACAGATTAATTCCTCTCATTCTTTCTGCCTTTCTAGCCTTTTGTCACAGGAATGCATTTCACAGAACTGTAATGTGTGATACTTGCTCTGAGTTATGGCTCTGCCATACGCTGTAAAAGTTTGACTCTCTCAGTATTGTACATTTTGATTCTACCCCTGCAGGCTATAAACAACCCAAATTACCTCTTTCTTTAGCTTCCAAGAGGACTAATCCCCTGTCTAGTGCTTTATCAGTCAGTTGAGAAAGAGTGAGACCAACTTGCCAATCCAAACAGAATACATTGGAAAAACCACATGTCCACAGCGCGGCTCCTTGCCATAACTCACCAACCAGCTCAGCCAGTGGAACCTGGTGCTGCAGCCACCTCTGGCTCTGTAACAGACCAGCAGCAGATGCACCACCCACCCACCCAGCCACCCGTCATCCCTCCTTCCCCATCAGCCTCTCCTGCAGCTCTGTAGGAGCAGGAAGGGCTGGAATGGTGGGGGGTGCTAGGCTGCTGGCTGGGACCCCTTTAACAGCCTAAACCCTGTGCTGTGAGGAGCTCAGTGAGCTCTTGCTGTCCCTCCACCACTGGCCGGGGCCTGGCCTGCTGTGTGCTGAAGGAGCGTGGGCTGGAGTGGGCAGGGGGCTGCACTGGGGACACGCCGTTTGTGGGGTGGGGGATCTCCCTGAGCTGCTCCCTTTTGCCACTGTCCTGGGCTGGCCTTGCTGGGTGGGTTCTCCTGCACACCCTCCCTTGGTGCCTTCAGGCACTCTTCTCTGCGGGGTGTGGCTGCTAGGGACAGGCAGGACACAGCCTCTGCCTGGGGAGGGGGCTCTCCCTGGAAAAGGAAGCCAGAATTCACGACAGTCACCGTGGGAAAAGATGCCCTGGCCCCCAAGGGTGCCCACCTGCCCACAACAGGCAGTTCCTTGGCTTAGCTGGAACTCCACTCCTCTCCAGCACCAGGCCAGTGTGGTTGCTCCAAGGTTTAACACTTTATTAGAAAATGAGAGGTTAGAGCATGTTCCAGAGGAGAATGAAATTTATTGTTGCCCTGGCCCTGCAGCAAAGCAAAACTCAAATAACCCAGGTGCGGGGAGGACGATAAATCCCTGCTGGCAATCACACTGCTAAAAGAATGGTGACAGCCACAGCAAAGTTTGGCCAGTTAATATTTCTCATATCTGAGTGAGAAAAATAGCTTGATTTAAAATTATATCTCTACTGAATTACACAAGGAGAAAGCCCAGATAGCTGTAAGGCCTTCTAAACACCTTGCCGCAGAAGGTGCTGGTTTGCAGAGGGCTCCTGGGAGCAGCAGAGGGTCCCAGGGGTCTCCTCCCCACTGCCTTTCTCTGCTGAAGGATCCCTCTGGGTAGGGAACTCTCTGCCCAGCCAGCCCTGATGCCACATCCTGCCCTGAGCCAGGCAAGGGCGTCTCATTTTGTGAAGGGGAGAGCAAGATGAGGAGAGGGAAAGGGTAAGGAGTGAGGGTTCCAACAGGCATCCGGTGGTTGGAGGGGGGCAAGAAGTGGGGTCCCACCAGTGACCGGGACAGTGACTGCGAGGGCCAGTGAGCCAGCTCAGCACGGGACAGGCATGGAGCGAGGTGCCCGGCTCTGCTGGTGCTTCTGCAGCAGGATGAGGAGGGTACTCATCACCCTAAGAGCTCCAATTCCTGCTCCCATTTAAAGACTTAATTATGAGAAACTTTCTCTTCTTAATTTTTATTTTCAGGCATCACTATTGTGAAGCCAGACTTGTCCATGGAGTAAAGGTACTTGGCTGGGGGTCCTGGGAACAGCAGGGAACACGAAGCAAAGGAAACATTTCAGCTCAATGCATGTATTAATTTTCAATGTGCTTTTGTTTTATGGTCCCGGTGAAGGCTACAGAAGCCATCAATCCTCTTCCTGGCTGATCCTGTGCTGCTGGTGTGCAGGTGGGCTGGGCAGCGTCTGTCTGGGACACCCCTGGTGGGGTGAAGGTGACGGAGTGTCCTGGACCATTTTGGTTTGCCTTTAAAAAATTATTTTCCATTAACAGAAAATACAAGCCACTGAGGGATATTTGGATCTTCCTGATGTGATGCCTGAAATACCTTGCTGTCAGCCTGCAGAGCACTCTGGCACAGGAGCCAGTGTGATGCCAGCATGGCTCCCCCAGCACAGCTGCCCTCTCCTCCCGCCGCCACGTGATTCACGAGCTTTCACATCTCTGCCATTAGCCTGTTAATCCAGCACCTTGCTCCAGCCACACCACGGGGGAGGATTTATAGTTCTTACAGATCAATTTCATTATCCCAGGAGGAAAATCAGCATCTTGTTATGGACAAAATGACAATAAATGAAACGACCATTAATTTACGATCTTGCCACACAGTGGCACTCAAACAGATTCCCATTAATGGCTTGTTATTATCACCTTCCATACTGAGCTAGTAACAGCTCCTAGGAAAAGCCATACTGATCACTGGGAAGGGGCTGCTGCTGGATGTGAAGGATGCCAGCCCTGTCCCACAGTGGTAGGGCAGCCCCCAGCCCTGCTGCCCTGTGCTGCCAGGCCAGGGAGGGCGGCAGCAGCCAACCCTGGCATTCCGGAGGGAGAGGCTGCTACTGCCCTGTGCTACCCTACATGGGATTTGGGATTAAGAGCCTTTTGCAAAGGCACAGAGAAAAGCGAGGCTGGGCTGGCTGGGACACAGGACCAGGGGTACATCTCTACAGGGACGTGCTGGGGACCCTCATCCCATGCTCCTCTCCATCCCCTTGCACCGAGGATGATCCCAGGAGCATCACCTGCTGACAACGTAGCTCTGCTAGGCAGCAGTTTAATTTTTGATGCAGGTTGATCCCGCTGATGGCAAATGAATTTGTGGACTGTTGCAGGCCAAGGCCAGTGTGATCCTTGCCTGGCTGAAGGCTGCAGGGTCCCCACTATCCCCCGGGGCCACGTCCCCGCGTCAGGTAGCAGGAGCAAGCTGCAGTGCAACTGTGCTGGTGGGACTGGTAGATGGGATAGATGGAGGATGCCAGGCAGAGAGGGGAGGAGGAGTTGCCAGCTGGGAGAGAGCTTCCTGGGGAGTGGGGTAAAACCCTGATTTTTCCATTTGCTTGCAGCTCAAAAAGTCCAGAAACATTAAATGACTTTTCAAAAACTTCTACAAAGCAGAGAGTACCATAAAACACAGAACAAAGGGCAGCCTTTTTGTATGGGGAAGTGCTTAATTTGGTCCAAAATGAAGAACTTAACATCCTTACTGAATTTGTTCTTTTTAAGAACATTAAAGGCATCAGGTGGAAAGGCACCAAAACTTCTCCTTAAAACACTGTCCTTTTGAAAGCCAAATAAATTGGCAAACCAAACTCACTGTCAGCAAATTTGCTTCTTTGCCACAAAATGTTTCATTTTAGTAACTGCTCCTGGCAGCTGTCCCGTGCCTGCATCCTGAGCCTGGATGCAATGCTGGGCTGGCCTGGGCGGGGTGGGCAGCTCCCGGGTGCTGCCCAGCAGCCCCCAGACTGCCCCAGCTCCTGGGGCACAGCAGCTCAGTGCCCAGCCAGGGCAGCACGGAGCAGCCACGTCTGCTGTGCCAGGGGCATTTTGCTAAACACATTTTTTGCATGACAAGTAAATATGTGAGGAGCTGATCTCCATAAACACAGTTTTACAGTAATACAACAGTACAAATAAATACTCCAGCATATCTCCCAGTGTCACTTTTATTTACAGTTAAGTGACCTGTTATTACTGACCCCTCTGCCACAAAGGCCTAATTGAGAGGAGGCCACAGAGCAAGCAGGGCTGGTGTGAGAGTGCATCATGCTAAATAATTCATAACGAGCAACGTGGTTCTTGCAGTGATATATGTAAATAGGAGCTCTGCAGTTTGTAACTTACAGTCTGGGTTGTTTAAAGAATTTTAAAAGGAGAAAGTCTTCACTCTCTGGTGCAGAACTGAGAGGAGTTTCTGTTCCCTGAAGTCCCGTCCCCGGGAGCCAGCTTCACAGGGCTGGCTGTGGCAGGAAGGGTCTGCCCATGGCCTCTTCCTGCATGAGCACTTCTTAAATCTGTTTGCTCCTGTGTTTTACCTGTGGCTTCATGACAGTCCCTGCAGGACCAGCTGCAGATCCAGAGGATGGAAGCTGGCACCCCAGGGTGGGAACGCAGCATCAGCATGCAAGAGCACTGGCAGAGTATCCTTCCCACACATCATCCAGCTGCAGGGACCTCAGCCTGAAAACCCCAGCTCTGAGTTTCTCATCAGCTCAGGGAGATGCCTCTGCTGCAGGAGGGAGCCAGTTTGCCACCTGGACCAAAGCCACCAGCAGATCCCAGGCTCTTTCTCTGCCTCCTGGGGCCGAAGCTCGTGAGGCAGAGCTGAGCTCCCTGGGGAGTGTCTGGGATCATGCCACGCTGAGCCCCATGCACTTGTTACAGCTCACATGAGGGAAGTGTTTACCTTTTATTCCACCTTTTAATTCAACATCATATTTCCTTTGTTTTATGAGAGTGGGATAAGAGGAGCTCCCAGACTGTCTCTTGAAGACCATTTATTATTTATTCATTCTGTTTCTACCTTGTTTTTCTGTCTCTCCTTATTTGAGAATTGTTCTAGTCCTTGATATTACTCCTGTCCCTCTCTAGTTCTTACCTACTCCTACAATACCCTCCAGAGATAGGGTAATCACTCCAAGAAAATTGACTTACATTCAACGCCAAAAAGCTTCATTAAAACTCAGGTAAGGCTCCCAAAGGTACCTTCCGTTCCTCAGAAGTATTCAGCAAAGCTCACCCTTCCAACAGCATGTGCTGAGGGGTTTCAGTGCTGCCCAGGCAGGGCTGTGTGTGGGCTCCTCTGTGCTCTCATGTGGGTGAGGGCAAGCTCGGCCATCAAGCACTGCTTGGGGAACTCTCCCTCCCTCACCTCCTTCCCAGAGCTCAGGGTGCTGCCTACAAGCCTGGCACCTTTCCTCTGGGCACCCCCTGGGAACCCTTGGACCCTCCAGCTGCCTTCCAGACCCTCCAGAGGGGCAATCCCACCTTCTCCCAGAAAAGCCTTGCTGACCTGGGCACACCTGCTGAGACACTCCTTGTAGTCCTGTGCGTGGGGCTCACCCTGCCCTGTCCTGTCACCTGCCCCTGTCCCAGTGGGACACACTGCCCTGAACCAACCCACCCCCAGGGGCCAGGGCAGCTTCTCCAGAAGATGTGAGGAGTGGTCAGGCCACCCTCCCCTCTTTGTGGCTTTGCTTTTATGGTGCCCATGTGTGTCCTGTTCAGTGGCTGCTGCCCCATGGCACTTCCTGAGGTGCTGCTCTGCTCCTGCTCGCCTAAACTGGTGTCAGTGGCATGTTTTGTAAATCACTCCTTACCCTCTCTGCCCTTCCCAGCCCACCACGCGTTTGTGAGAGAGACATGGGCACTGCCCTGGCCACAACAGAGTGTGTTGCCTTCCCGGGGAGCTCCTGCAGGCACAGGGTCTGTCCCAGCCCGGGGACAACTGCTGCTGGGGCAGGGAGCGGGGAAGGAAGGGAAAGCAGGGGACAAAGAACTTCCCTTCTGCTTTAGCTTTTCTCAATGGCTCATGAAGGTTTTCCTGGACTTCAAGTAATACTAAACCAGGTGTCTGTGTCCTCTGCAAGCCCAGCGCGGAGTTGTGGTGACGGTCAGGGCACGCATCACTCAGATACAGCAAAAGTCTTAGGGCTGTCACTGACGGCATGGCCAAGGAGCAGGGGCTGCCCCGAGCAGGGGCTGCAGCTTTGGCCCATGGCATCTGATGGCAGCAGCTGGGGGCTGCGAGGGGCTGCTGGGCTCAGCTGATAAAGGGGGAGGCAAAGGGGGACCCCTCTCCAGGCGCTGCTGGGCTGCTCCTGGCCAGCGCTGGGCACCCCCGCGCCTGGGAGCCGCTGTGTGCCTGAGGGCTCGGAGGCAGCGGCGTCCCGCAAGGGCTGCTGGCTGCTCCTGGTGGCACAAAGCCAAGCCACAGCTGGTGGTGTGGGCTTTGCGTCTAAGGCATGCCACACCTTGACCTTCCTTGAAGGGAATCCTTCAGGAAGAGTAAATGATGCTTGTGTAGTGTTGTCTGGGAACAGCGAGGCTGGAAAACTTGCCTAAAAATAACTTTAAAAGTCAATCTCTCCTCCTCCTGCAGCAAAGGAGTAATTACTGCTTTGTAAAGCTTTTAATTTTTTTAACATTGCATATAAATACTGCTGCTTCAGAGTTCAGAGGCAGGGATTTTAAATCTAATCCACATTTAACAAGGCTATTAAAGAAAATGTTTAAGCTGCCAGAATTTAACTGATTAAAATATTTAATAAATCTTACCCCAAAAAAGGGGGGGGGGGGGGGGGGGGGAA
>VZSE01011628.1:219445-288816 GCA_013398275.1 Promerops cafer | reverse complement strand
GGGGGGGGGAAGGAAAAAAAGCAGCAAGGAGCCAAGATCACATGGCTTTTATATGTGCACTACAGAGAGTGCTTTAATGGGAAATGGAAACCCAAAAGATTGCAATAATCCTGCCAAAAAGACCCAAATGTATTATAAAAATGTTTAAAGCTCCATTTGAGTTTTTCTAATTAACTTTGTAATGACACTGGCATTCTCACTCGATCAGACTCCTGAAAGAGCAGATGCCTCTCGATTGCTGGAGCAACCTGAGAGCGGTGGGAAAAGGGGCTTCTCTCCTCCCCAGGGAACCAGGGCATTGCTTTTAAGGCTCCCCTCCCTGGATGGGGGACTCAGGGGTCTGTCTTGGCTCTCCTCTCCCCCTGGGTGGTGAAAGGGTGTCAGTTTTCTGGCACAGAGGAGCATCCTGTGGGATGCAGTTTGCTTCCCGGCTGACGGTGCCCGGGAGCTTTGTGCCAGCCCTCCTGAGCCCAGTCCCTGCACAGGACTGTGGATCCTCTCTGCCTCCTGCTCTGCAGCATACCAAGTTAGGGACTTCTAGTTTTGAGATGAATATCTCTTAAATCCTCTGGAAGAAGTTGGGCAAATAAAAGTGTTTGGATAGTTGTAGGTGGTGCCTGTTTCTGCAGGCAGAGTGGGAGGAAGAGACACATGTGTAGCTGGAGGGATACTGGTGTGAACTGGGAACAAGTGCAGTTGAGCTTTGGCATCAGCCTTTCCTGGAGTCAGCTGGGGCCAAGTGCATGGTCAGCAAGATGTCTGTCTGCCCTGGGGCCTGAGGTGCTGAGGGCAGGAGAGGGCCCTTGCTGGAGCCCTTGCTGCAGCAAGCCAGCTCCTGGCCTTGTGCTGAGGCTGCCCTGGAAACGGGGGAGGCATCCTAGTGAATTAGCAGAGATCCACATTTTGAGGCTGTATTTTTTGTTGGCTGATTCAGACAAATCCCCCAAGGTGCAGTGTGTATGCTGCAGGAGATGGTCACTGTGGAAAATCTAAGGTCAAGGTAGAGCCATATAATTCCAGGGTTGAAGGCTCTGGCAGACACCTGGTGATGAGGTGTTCAGTGTTGTAGGGGAAGTGACACAGGAGTGGGGAATGCATTTGAGCAGGGGCTCAGCCCCAAACACCAAGTGTGTGTCCTGAGCTCTGGTAATGGTGGAGCTGGACCCGCTGCTCCTCCAGGTGTCCCATCTGGAGAAATGCTCAGGTGGCTTACAGCTCTCTGGGTCCTGGCTGGCACATGTGGGGTGCCCGCCTCTCCTGACACTGACACCCCTGGGTTCTGCTCTTGCTCCCAGCCTGGGCACAAAAGAACAGACCTGAAACAACACTGAGTCTCCAAATGTCCACCAGAACTAACCCGAGATCATGATTTTGTCTGCTGCTGAGAGCTCCTGGCTCAGCACAGACAGCTATTGCTCTCCTCCCATCTGCACAGGCACCTGCATTTCCAGTTGCTTCCTCTGCTTCACCTGGAGACAGCAGAAACCTTGCATCCAAAGCTGTGGTTTTCTTCCTTGCCAGCAGTCAGAGCATGGCTGGAGCAGGGCTGTGGAGGGGCAGGAATGCACACAGGGCACTGGGACCAGGTGTCCTCGCTGTGAAGGTGGCAGCAGCACACCTCTTGGGTACACAGTGACTTCCATACGGTGCCTGTGGAGGGTGATGGATGCACCTGTAACAGATGCAGGGCATGCCCAGTGTGTGGCCACAGCTCCCTGTACAAGTCTGCAGTGACAAGTGTTCAGACACATTCCTCTGCTGTACAAATTGTCTAACACTTGAAGCTGTCAGACACGAATCCTTTAGCCAGGTATATTTTGAAGATATAATCTCCACAACCCAGCAGTGCTGCCTGCAGTCTGACAGTGGTGACAGCAGCTCCCTGGGACTCCTTTGTGCCATCACCCTGTACCTGTCCCCCTCCTCGGGGCTCCCGGCAGCCACAGCCCCCCCCAGCCCGGTGCTGTGCCTAGTGATGGAGTTTGGTTTCTCTATGTTCTCCTCCAGCCCAGAGAAATTTTATTTTCTTAGCCACATCTCTTGGCAATGTTAATCTGAATTATTAAAAATGAGATTTACTACTACTTAAAGTTTTCATTCAGAAGCTTTTTCTCAGGCTGTAGATCTGTTTCCTTTCAGCATTTCTACTCTACAGCATGGTGTGCCTGGCTCAGGCCTGCTGGCAGGAGACTCTGCAGGGCCGTGCACTCACACCTGAGGCAGATTTGGTCCTAATCCAGCTCTCCCTGCTCGGCTCTCCTTGCTGCTCTCTGAAGAGCAGCAGTGTGGTGCTGGCTCAGCTGGCGCAGTCAGGGGCTGGTGGCTGAGCATTGGGTGTTCAGATGAGGACATCTGCACATGTTTGAAAGATGCCCTGGAAGAGAGTCCAGAAAAGGGGCTCTGGGCCTGCAGGACGTGCTGCTGTGGGCTCTGGGGCAGATGTGCAGGGCTAGTACTGAAAGCTGTGGAGGATGTGCAGTCTGCTGATGAGCGCCTGCTGCCCCTGACCGGGGCAACGCAGAGCAGCTCTGACAGCAAGGGGCTGGCTTGACAATCATCAAGGTGTTTGCCTCATGCAGCAGTTCCACAGTTTCAGTGGAATTCATAAAATCGGCCCCAGCATATTCCCTGAATCATTGTAGCAGGAAGCCAAACCCCCTTGGAGACCAGGAGCACAGCCCTTCCCCTCCCAGTAATAATTGTGTTTCCAGAGCATCTCTCCTGCAGCACGGCATGGGGCCAGGCTGAGGTGGTGGCAAAGGTAAAATGCTGGGGAGCGTGCTGCTCTCCCACCCTGCCCCCAGCGCCGCCGAGATCGGCAGGGCATGGCCGGACGAGAGCAGGCTTTGTGCTGGGGGTCAGCGTGTGACAGTGCTCCCTGCCCAGGGGTGTGCTGTCACTGGCTCTGCTGTCACTGCTGCGGGATAAACACCCAGCAGAAGCACCGTGTGGCTCCCAGACAAGGATTTGACTTGTGCTGAAACACAAGAAAAGCCCAAAGGAGGAAAGCTTAGTGGGCAAACTGGGCGAAGAGGGATTGTGGGCGATTTTGCATTTTAAAACACAAACTGTTGGAAACTGAATTCTGGTACCTATCTATGGAAATGGCTGTGGGAGCTGTTTCCTTGGTCTGAATTTTGTCTTGAATAATATCAAACAAATAGTGCAAGGAGACTGAAAAAAAGTATTTTCTAAAAAGCAGCATTTTTCAGCCACGCTGTCCCCTCCAGCGCTGCGTCCTGGCAGGAGCTGTGCTCCCTGTGCAGGCGGCGGGTGCCCGGGCTCAGGTGCCGGTCTCCCCGCTCCTGGGGCACAGCCGTGCCTCAGCGGGCTGGCTTCTCCTCCGGGCTGCCCCCGAGGGCCCCGCGCCGGCAGCGGGGGCTCCCCGACCTGGGACCGGCTCTCCTTTCCCCCGGGCTGGCAGCGATCTGCTGCCACCTGCACCTCAGCCATGGCATTCCCCGCCTCGGCATCACCTCCCTAGGGGTTTCACACCTCCCTTGCATGTGTTAAAGAGGTTTCGCTATCAAACAGGGGTAGGCACTCTGAAAAACAAGATACTGATGCAAGTGTTGAGCCACTTTATTGGCTTGCTCACGCATTAGCAGCTGTGGATCCCTTCCTGCTGCTTGTACTCTGAATAGATTTTTATTGCTTAATTCTCTGTAAGTGAAGTGCTAGCAAATTGTAAAATCCTATTGCTTAACATGTTGCATTAAGTATTGAACTAGCAAAAGAATCAATTACAGGTTTGGTCACTGATTAGCTTGACTTTTTATGGAATGTAACGTCAAGTCTCATTATAATTCTGCTCTTTAATTCAGGAAATAAAGCACATGTGGGGAGCTAATAGCTGTGAGCAGCTCTGCTCCAGCTCTCCTCCTGGGGGGATGCTCAGTGCTGTGCCCCAGGGAGGTTTCATCTGCTCCCCACCTCTCCATCAGGGCAGGGCCAGTCCTGAGGTTCCATCAGGGCCCCCAAGACCCACAGGAGATACAACTGAGCCCGAGTCTGTTTCTCTGCCCTCCTTTCCTCTCTCGTGGAAGTTCCAGGGGCTAGCTCATGGGCAGGGGACAGGTGGGCCTGATGCATCTTCGTGTGTCTCCTTTCCCCTGGCTCCCCTTGTGATTCCTGGCAGGCTGGTGGGCTGCTGAGCCAACACCGTCCTTGGTGAGGTTGTTGACTCCACCATGGGCAGCACCCCAGCACAGCAGGGAACAGCTGCTTGCTGAGCTGCAGGAGCCTTTAGCCAAGGGCCACATGGCAGATGACTCTGGCCTCATTTGGGCCTCTGGGTCCATCCAGGAGCTTAAAAAACTGTCTGGCTTCTGGTAAAATATCAGTGTAATGACCCCGGGCAAGTGAACTCTGAGGAGGAATCTGAGCCCAGGTTAAACTCTACCAGAAAATGTTAAATCAATTGTAATCGGTGTCTGGTCTCTTCTCCTGGGGCACCTCCAAGGGAGGGAGGCGCAGGGGAAGCTGTGCTGTGCCCTGGGGGATGGGATGAGCCATGCTGGGTGTGGGGGCAGCCGGCGTCTCCCTTGCTCCATCTCCCGGGGCAGAGAGTGAAGGTGGGGAGAGCTCGGAGCCGCCTCGCTCCTGCTTCTCCTTCCCACCCGCAGCGGGGTGTCCTGCACGGGGCGCCCGTGCCAGGCTGCGAGAAAGCCCCGGGGAGGGCTGAGGGCTGTGGCAGGTGACGGAGGCTTTGCACTCTCCCAGGGCTCCCCAGAGGCTCCTGGGGTTCCTGTGGGGCTAAGCCCTCCCTGCTCTGGTGCTGGGGGCTCTTGTCCTCCACAGCCTCCTGCCTCCCCTCACCAGAGGCTGCCTTTGCTGATGGACAACTGCAATTGGATTTCCAAATTTCACCGTCTCAGATTAGATTCAATATCCTTTTTCTCAGAACAGACTGGCCCTTAATTCCTTTTCTTTCAATTGCGTGGGGACCCTCCGTGCAGCTCAGACCCTTCAGCAGAAAATCTTTGCTGCATCGAGGCTGTCGTGTGCTATTGCAATAAACTGGAGACACAGAGCTCCAGCACAAACAGCAGGAGAGCAGCAAGTTTTCCCTTCCAGCACTGAGATTTCTGGAGGCTCCTTCTTGTCTGGCTGAGCTTATCCTCCTTCCAGGAGCAGCTCTGCTGGCATACTAATTTACAGTGTGCTTGAGCAGTCCCCCTGCATCCTGAGCGAGGAGGGTTTGGGAAATTAAAGTCTGTAGAAAATGCATCAAAAATCTGATGTCCTCAAGCAAGACAGCTGTTTTTCCAGCCACCAAAAAGGAGGCTGTGCCTCACTGCAGCAGCTGGGGGCCCGTGGCGGGGAGAGAAGTACAAGCTGGGGCAAGGGACATGGCCCTGGTGTCCCGGCAAGGAACAGGAGGCTGGGTGGGTGTCCGGGGTCTGTGGGCACTGGGAGCACAGTGCTGCCCAGCAGCCGTGTTCATCTGGCCTGTGCTGGGCTGGGCACGTTCCTGGTGCTGGCAAATAATAAATAACAATAATGATTATGGAAGCGCTATGCATGTGCCCCATGGGCTCTGCAAAAAAACCTTCTACATCAAAATCCAACTGCAACGTTTTCCCCCTTGTCTAATTCACAATATATGCCCATAAAAACAATAATTTATTTGTACATGGGCAATTCCCAAGGTATTTAGTGAAGATTGGTAGCTGCTGATTGTATCCTATCCTAGCAGAGTAGACCCAGCGGGATTTCTGGGACTTTGTGCAAGTGCAGAAGTGTCTTGGGGGTGTATATTAAAAAATCATTAAATGACATTATATTGTCTACTTGGGATTAAGCTCTGGGCTAGGTCTGGTCCCACCCCTAGTCATATCTCCTAACTTACTCTCGATGTCCCTGGGCTCTGAGCCTGGCTCATCTCCTGTTGTTCAGGACAGATGCTGAAAGCAAATGCTGCTCCCCATTTCCAGTTTTGACTTTCATATCATGGCTCTTCAATGTACTGAAATCTGTGTGGTGTTTAAAATTCAGCTATGTTTGTCAGAATTCAATTACCCCTGAAGATTACACAAAGATTATCAAAGTTGTAAACAGCAGAATATGCTCAGAGATCAATGAAGCGCAACAAAGACCATATTTAACAGGAGAAATAAAAGTAGGAGCATGCTGGCAAACCCCGGCAGTAGAGCATAATGTCGCATCATCACACTGAAGGTTGGGAAGTAATTGAAATCTATGTTAAAGCACAATATATCCCTGTGCAGATTTGCAGGCACAGAACCCAGTTCCAGTTCTAATATCTGAGCAATTCATTGGGTTTAAGCAGACCCAGGCTCGGGTGGCTCTGCAGGGTTTGCCTGCTGCCCCTGCTCTGCCCCCTCTCCCGGCAGCCTGCGGGCAGCAGAAGCCCTTCACAGAGGGAATGGGAGGATCAGGATTGTCCTCGACACAAATGAACCGCCTTGTTCACTCTTGTTTGGGTGGATTTGGGAGGAAGCTGTTCACAGGTCTGGAGCTGTGCCCACGGGCAGCACTGGGGCAGGCACTGTGGTCAGTGGTCAGTGACTGCCTCCGCTTGCGGGCAAGGCTGATCCTGGTGCCAGTGGAGTGCCCTGCTCCGGGTAGTGCCCTACCCTGGGGGTCATGCCCTGCCCTGGGAGGGTGCTCTGGCCTGGCAGAGGAGCTGTTGCCTGAAGAGCCTGAGGCGCCTGAGAAGCAGCAGGAGTGACTAGGGGTGCTGGGTCCCTGCCCGCCCCGTCCCGGAGCGTGGCCATCCCTGCTGTACAGGAGGTGTCTGTTTGTCCCATGGGACGCTGTGCACATGGGACTGGGTGGGACTTCTTCCCCATAAGCACCCTTCCTGGTGCCCCAGTGCCCGCAGAGCCCGGGCAGATCCCCTCTGGGCAGCTGCAGCTCCAGCGTGTTTGTGGTTTCCATTGTCATTCTGGAGGCAGCAGCCAGCTGATTTTTCTTCTCTGTAATATATTGCCACTATAATACCAAGTCTAGCAGAACAATGAACTCTAGAGGATGGAGGTACCTTCCTCCTGTTTTGCAAACTAAACATAATTTTTATTTGTGCTCAGGTTTCTGGATGGTGCAGGGGAGAGGGGAGGGGAGGAGGGGGAGACAGTGCTGGGCAGGAGGAGCTCCATCCCCAGTCCTGCCCTGGCACTCAGTGCTCCCACGCTCCCTGTGCCCCCCCCACAGCATTGGGATGCAAGGAAGGAAATCTCCTTTTGTCAAGTACTGTGAGGTTTCAGAAGAAACCCTAAAACCCAGATTAATTACTGCTATCTGGTCCCACCGGGGCTGGTCCACCTGCTGCAGCCAAAATGGGCTCAAATTCTCATTCCCTTTCTGCCTTCCCTTCTCTCTCTCTCTCTCTTTTTTTTTTTTTTTTCCCCCTATTTACTTCTGGTTTAATCTGCATATTATCATCAGTGCAAAGACCTCTGAAATAACATCTGACAAATGACGCCTATTAAAAAAACCCTCTGCACTGTCCTCTTTCACCGCCTTCCAATTTGGACTAGCACTATAACTATGCATCAATAGACAAGCAATATTATGTTAAGAACATGATAAAATACCAGCAGCTTCATAATGGCAGCAGCCAAATGGTAATTTCTGCTTCAGAAATTGGTCATTTATTTTGCTGGTCTGTTCTTACGTTCAAATTAGATGAAGTTTAATATACTGTAAAATTGAATGTATTCTATCCTTTTCAACAAATATGGCATGTATGAAATGATTTATGGGTCTTACACACCTTAAAATGTTAAATAATCTCCTTTTTCCTGTGCCTTAAGTCAGTGATGCCAGATAGTTTAAGTACAGAGAAGCAAAACTTTATTAGCTCCTCTCCCGATCATCACTTTATTTCGCTGCATTTACAGAGATAGGAACAGTATTTAACATATTAGACTAAGTTTAGAAGCAGCTATATTAATTGGTACATTAATTTTACCCTATTAACTGTAATTGGTAGGAAAGCGATTCTTCCCAATAAATGTTGTACTTTGTGTTTTAAATGTTTAATAAAGTCATGATGCCTAAATGAGGGTGCTCCTCCCGGCCTGAGCCTCCAGCCCCGCTGGGCTCCCCCTGCCCGCTGCCGGGTGGGGCCGCCCCACAGCACCCAGGAGCACCAGCCCACGGCGGTGCCCACGCTTTGCCACTTCCTTCCGTGCCTCTGGCTCTGCCCCCGGTGCCCCTGGCATGCCCCTCATACCAGCTCAGCTCAGAATCCAGACGTGTCCCCTCCGTGCCTCCCGCCAGGGAATGCCAGCATCGGTCAAGGGGCCGGCTGGGAGCGCGGATGTCTCAGGTGTGCATCCCTGGGTCTGCTGCTCCTGGGTTGCTCCGAGGTGCACACCTGGGACGTTGAGGGTCCAGGCAAAGCCAGCTGGAAGGGCTGGTGTCTGTTCCGTCCCTGCTCCGTGTCGGAGCTGTCAGCACAGTGTCCCCCCCTTCCCCATGGGGCCAAAGCACACGGGGCTGTGACCCTTACACCAGTGCGTGAGCTGCTCTTCTTGGGAGATGCAGAGCCAGGATCAGCATTCTGAATGGCTTTGCCAAAGATTACTGACAACGTGCAAGCCTCACTTTGATTTGAAAATAGGTATTTTAATCTGTTCAATTCAAGGTCTTTTTGTGTGTCCGGTAGTAGTAGCTTGGGGTGTATTCAGGTCCCCACAAGGCTGGTGGTAGCAGCTCCTCTAAGCAAGGGCAGGTAGGTTAGATGGGAGCTGCCCTCCCTTCCCCAGGCTGATGACACGTTATCCCCTCTCCAAAGGTCTGGCCCCAGATCCTGGGAAATCCCTGGGGGGACTGCCTTGGCTGTGGGGCAAGGTGATGGGTGACAGAGAATCAATCAAGAAGCAGAGCAGGGGTGACTTCCTTCTGGCTTGCAGTTTTTAAAAACAAATTGACTCCTTGCCCTTCGCCTTTCCTCTGTCTCCCGATCAGCAGCTTGTCCCTGAGGATAAGCCTCAGAGCAGCACAATCTCCTGCAGTCCCCTGGAGCTGCAGCCCTCTGCACGAGGATAAGTGAGAAGCCTTTTATTCTGTTTATTTGCTCTATATAATTTTTTCTGCTCTTGCTGACCCTTCTGGGAAGCATTCCACCCTTCAGGCTCTCTGCTGGGTGCCAGAATTACTGAGCTTAGGCTATATTTGCATTTCATATCCTAGTTAAACCAACATCATCAAGGTCAGGACGCTCTGCTGAGTTGGAGTAGGCTACCAGACCGCAGCCCCTGCTCAGCAGAGGGGCAGCGCAGAACCCAGCCCCTGCTCTGGGAGCGCCCGCGCTCCTCCCAGCTCGCTCCGGCCCCGGGAAGGGGCTTCTGCCGCGGCTCTGCCCGCCGGTCCCGCACGGGAGGGGCCGAGCAGGGGCTGCTTCCCTGGGGAGATTATTCTGTGTCTGTGTCCTCACTGTGAAAAATTTTCCTCTTGTGTCCAGACAGACTCACCCTGGGAGGAACTGGTACCTATTTCCCCTCGGCTTTTCCGTGTGACTCCTTGTACAAAGGCGTCCTTTTGGTTATGCCCCATTTGAGGGGCACAACCTTGCTACCCCCAGTGCAGGGATGCTGATGTGCATCTCCATGTATGCCTGTGTTCTACAAACAGCCTGTGACAGGCAGCAGCTGCAGAGAGCACATAGCTGTGCTATAATGATTTTTACATCTGTGAACACTGTCTGTTTTTCCTTTCATTAAGGAA
The DNA here is from genome assembly GCA_013398275.1 of Promerops cafer. Classification (NCBI taxonomy): domain Eukaryota; kingdom Metazoa; phylum Chordata; class Aves; order Passeriformes; family Nectariniidae; genus Promerops; species Promerops cafer. Next base: position 279,120 of record VZSE01011628.1, on the reverse strand, counting down.
CATTTCTTATGAAAAAGTAGCTGGATTTCTGATGTGAAAAAACAATTCTGCTCAAGACTGAGAGCTGTTTAGAATAAACGCCAGACACTGTGTGATGGAGACATTGCATGGAGACTTAATGCTGGTCACATCCCTTCTCTGCCAGTAAGTCAAGGATGTGTCTTTGCTATTGTATTTGGTGACTCATCTTTCAAATAATCATCTCTGGAAGAATTCTGTGCCAAGATGAAAAAATGCCTGGGTCCCAGAAGCATGTGTGTGTCTTTCCGTGAGCAGAGCCCAGGAGGGAGCTGTGGGGCAGCTCTGCTCACCCTCCTCTCGGGGGCCAGGGCGGTGGGACACGGGCTGGCACGGTCCCCTTGCCAGGGCAGCACGTGCCCTGGGCAGAGGACAGCTGGTGAAGGCGAGAGTTTTGGCAGGAGGTAGCACTGCCTCATGCAGGTCCCATTTACTGTGCTTAGGCTGCAGAACACGGTCAGACCCACGGCATGGGGCAGCCACAGCACTCTGCCCCACACCTGCCCATGCCCACCTGCCTTGGGGCCGGAGCCCCAGGCACCTGAGGTTCTTACCAGCACCTGGAGGTTTTCCCTCACCCTTGGAGAAAAATATGTAGATTAGGTGAGTAAGTGAAGTGCTGTATGCTAATGCATTCAACAGAGCCACTGTTCCATAACATCCAACCTACACGCAGAGGATGTGCTGGAAGTGGCTTCCCTGGAAAACATTTCCTCGCTGCTTAACAAAAAGTTACATGAACTCATTAAACGTAAAACAAGATGGTGAATAGCAGAGAAACTGTAGGTTCTGTATTGGCTGAGTCCCAGCAGCTGTGCCCACGGAGAGGGTTGGATTCCTTGGTGGCATGGGGAAGGCTCCAGCAGCTGCTGTGCGCCTGGTGATGGTGAAAGGTGGCAAGAGCATTTTATTTGTAGCCCACGGTGTGAGTGGCCCCCAGCCTGGCCTAACCAGGCTATCAGGCCAGGAGCACCATCTCCAATCAGGCTGCACCACAGCGGGCCAGCAGCCACGTGGCCAGTGCCAACCATCTGTGTCCACAGGCAGCCCCCACAAGAAGGTGCAGCTCAGCTTGTTCACTCCCCGGTGCAGGAGGAAGAGTCTCCTCTGCCGCAGGGCTTGGGGCACCACGGGTGCCTGGCTGTGTGCACAGCCCCCTCAGGAACACCTAACTGGGCATGGTCAGGGCTGCAGCTCACACTGCTGCGAGCTCCTCTTTTCTGCGTTTAAAATAGTAACTGGATGCTGCAGTTTTGACAGGACCAAGAGCTGATTGGCTGGTCTGAGAGTTCTGCTGCTGCAAAGAGAGCAAAACAGGTGGACAAGTCAGTGGCACATGCCATTCCCTCTGAGTTACATGGAAAGACATTTTCTGTATTAGAACGGGGTTAAAACTCACAGTTCTCAGGGCATTAGAAGATTTCTAGCATATGTCTCTGAGAGCACTGCCTTGGGTTTGTTTGGTTTTCTCCTTTCTGAGAGTAATTCTTATACCGGAAATCTTACAAATCAACTTTTCCACGTAAGTTGTCATATCTGGAAGGAAAACACAAGACTTATGATTTTATTATCAAATCTTGCTAGAAAAAATATCAGTTAAACGGTTTTTCTACATTACAGAGATGCAGAGATGGCTCTGGACCAAATGGATGAGCCAAGTGCTTGCTGCTGTGCCTGCTCTCCAGCTTGGGAGCTGCAGTTCTCCAGGAGCTGTGAAGCCCCTCTCAGCAGGACTCTCCTCTGCTGTGAACTCTGGCAGATTGTGTGAACAGGAAAACAGTCCAATTGCAGCCTCTTTGCACAGTCACCAGTGGGGTGTCTGGGCAGCCTGATCTCAGGTGAGGCAGGGCTGTGCTGGTGCCAGTGCTTAGAACTAAGAAATGGCACGATTGTCCCAGGGGATGCAGTGCTCTTTTAAGACAAAGCAAACTTCTGAGCAGTAAACCTTTGCTAGGCAGTAAATATCTGCTGGACAAACAGGTCAGCCCACAGGACAGTCAAAACCATCAGCACTTGGGCAAAGCACTGTAAATCACCTGCCCTACTCCAAGGAGATCATGTGCTGTGAGCAGCTCATCTCGTCGGCCAGGTCTGGAGTCTTGCTGCTCCAGCAGCACCCACCGTGCCACCGAAACACGGGACAGGGGGAGCAGACAGCCATAGTGTTGAGAAATTAGATTAAATTAGCATGAATTCATTGTGATGAGACACTTCTTCACAGGTAAATTTGGAACACTGAGGAAATGGAGCACTTCTCCCTCCTCTCCCACAGCACTGGACAGGGAGAGGTTTCTGATGCAGGCACAGCATCCAGCCCTCCAGCTTCACACATCATGTGAATGTAAAGATTCCCTGGAAAAAGCTGAATTTGACAAAGGACTTGCTCTCAGCTGCTTATTCTCTCAGAAAAAAATCCTTCAAGAGGTGAGTGAGGTCACCCCCATGACCTGCCTATTCCTCACTCTTTTCATTAACTGCAATTTATCCTGCAGTAGCTTTCTTAGATCAAGGCAAAACCCTGCCATTAGCTTTCCCTTGTTGAACTAGGGCTGAAACCCAGCCAGGTCTACCTGCTCATCACTGCTGGGTGCTGCAGAGGGTCCCCTGGGAGAGGGATCGATGTCAGTCCCTGGGGTGGGACACTTGAGCACTGTTGACCTGCCAGGGCTGAGCTGGCAGTGACCACAGTGGTTGGGAGGGCACGGCTCAGCTGGCACCTGACAGGATGATGCTGCTGCCCTGGCAGTGCTGCCAGGGGCACTTGCAGCTTCCCAGGTTCTTCTGTTCCTGGGAAGTGTCTCCCTTTGCCACTGCCAGCCTTCGTTTTGTCTCTGCTAGTGGGGCTTCAAGCCTGGTGGCTCTGCTGTACCTGGTGGCTCTGCCACACCTGCTGCTCAGGTCCCTAGCTGCAGCATCAGCCCTTGCCACACACTGGCCCCACAGCCTCTCCACAAAAGCTTTGAAGGATGCTTACACTACTAATGGGGTATATTTATACCTGTTTATCTCTGTCAGTTGGGTGGATGTTCACCAGTTGCATCGTTTGCCTTCCTTACACAGACATCTCCTGCATCATCTGGGTGAGTGTGCTAAGCAGTGTCACTGCCAGGGAAACCTCACTGCTCCTTCGTGGCCTGGGTGCTTGTGGGATCTGCCTTGGCGACCACAGAGAGCAGCACCCTGGAGGCAGGTGTCCGTGCCAGACAGATCTCTGTCCCACACTGCTCTGGATTTAGCCTGTGGGAGCAGTGGAGCTGGGAGCTCCTCGCTGAGGTCCGAGCAGCCAGGGCTGCCACGGCCAGGCACTGCAGTGGTGGACCCCAGTGCCCTGCCCCTCGGGCAGCCAGAACTCCTGGAGCTGACTCCACATGCCACCCACTGCTGCTTCGGGGGCATCAGGAAAACCCCTGACAGCCCTGTGCCTGCTGTGAGGGCTGCTCAGGAGCAGCGAGGGCATCCCTGCTGGGGATGAGGAGAGGCGGCTCAGAGCCAGCAAATATCCTTTCCAACAGAGAACAAGGCAGAAAGACAAGAATGGCTTAAAAAGAAAGAAATTGCCTCCAAATAAAATGTTTTTCCTCATTTCCCATGATACAGTGAAATTTCTTCATGGGCAGATAGTCAGAGTAGAGTCCATTACACTCCACACTTTTTGCCTTGAAACATAAATAGCTGCATCTCATATAAGTGTTTGTTATGAGGAAAAGCATATGCCTAGAAAAGTTAGACATTAAACCATTATTTCATGCAGAAAGAGATGCTAAAGGGAGAGGATTACTTACTATATTAATTCTGTCTTTCAGCTACTCATACATCTCTCTGCACATAATGACTTCAGTCACAAATGAGGTGCTGCAACAAATCCAGTTCCCTCCATTCCCATTTCCTTGAAGACTGTGCACACAGTGACCCTCCCTCTGGGCCCTGTGGGGGTAATGGGACAGCGAAGGTGAGAGCAGAAATCTGTTAATCTGAAGGTACATCAGTCAGCCTCTGTCCTTGCACGGGCTACTTATGGGCAAGTGCTGATATCTGGTATTAGTCCTTGTATTGCAGCTAAAAACTTCAAAACATCCCTGTTGGTGGCATAAAGTAATTGTGATGTGACCCGCAAATATTTCTTCCTGTACCAGACAGAAGAGCATCTTAAAAGTCACCAAAAAATTTTTAATCGTATCTTTTTCCCCAGAAGGTGACTCATAGAGGCAGAGTTTCTGAGGTTAGCAAAACCAAAAAACCCCAAGCACAGGGCCCCAGGAAATCTGGGATGTGAAAGATTGTTTAGCTGCTTCTGCCCAGGATGCCACGGCACCGCAGGGTGCAGGGTCTGAGCGCTGGCACGCTGCCAGGCAGGCAGTGGCCGAGGCCAGGGTGATTCCTGCTGGCCAAGCTGTAACAGGTCACTGCAGGGTTGCAACCTGCCCACCTAAATAACCCACCCTGCCACCCCCCTGGGCACAGTTCGAAAGCTGGGGGAGGATCTCTCACCTGACATTCTGGGCCCTGTGTTTGCTGGCGCTGGTGCAGAGAATGCTCCGAGCTGCATGCAGGAATGGGAACAGCAGCGAGCAGCAGGGCCTGGTATCACCATCTGGTCAGAGCCCATCTTGGGCATAGAGAACCCAAAATGATAGTATTTGGGTTCTTGGAGGAGTAAGGAAGGGCCAGCAGAACTGCCTCCTTGGATGGCTGGAGGGCAGGCTGAGCTGTTGAAGAGCCTGACTGACAGATTTCCTTGGGAGTCTTGAAGGGCACAGAATTCCTCCAGGGAACTACAGGCCTGTCAGTCTGATCTTGGTGTTGAGGAAGCTTAAGGACCAGATCACCCTGAGTACCATCACACAGCACGTACAAAGCAACCAAGGGATCAGGCCCAGTTTAGATTGGATATTAGGAAAAAATTTCTCTATGGAAAGGGCTGCCCAGCCCTGGCACAGGCTGCCCAGCACAGTGCTGAAATCACTGTCCCTGGAGGGATTTAAAAGCCAGGTAGATGTGGCACTTGGGGATATTGCTTAGCAGTCGCCTCAGCAGTGCTGGGGGAATGGTTGGCATTAATGGCCTTGGAGACCTTTTCCAACCCAAACAATTCCGTGATTCTATGATGCTATGTAGTAAGTCATCCTTATTCAAAGGGCTCTGTTTGAAATCTGGCATCAGCAATACAGAACATGTTGCATCTTTGCTGGTACCTCTTCAATCTGGTTTGCAAGACATCCTGGAGGATGTGACCTTGGAGGCAGGCAGCGTATCGAACCTGCATAATCTGAGCATCTCCGCATCAGTGGCAGCCTGTTGGGCACCGGGCAGTTAATAAATAATGAGGATGTCAAAGATGACGGCAGGAAAGTGGGAGCAGGTAGCAGCTTTGCAGCCAGCTCCAATTACGAGCCGTGTGCCGCCGTTCATCCGGGCGCGGTGTCCGGCGCTGGGGAGCCGCGATGCGGCAGCACTGGCCGGGCAGCGCCCGGGGGCACGGGCTGCGGGCATTCCGGAGAGCCCCGCGCGTCCGCGGGGCATCTCCCACCCCGCGCCGCAGCCGGAGGCGCCGGCCCAGCAGAGGAGCCGCGGGAGCCGCGCTCGCCAGTCTGTGACCGGGTGTGCCACGGGGGCTAACCCTGCTCGGAGCAGGGACGGAGGCGTTGCAAGAGACAGCTGGATCAGCTGAATAGGAGAGTCGCTTCCCCGGGGCTTGCGGGAGAGGAGGACGCCGGCCCCGGTGCTGCACCGCGGCACGGGTGCTGCCGGGGCAGCTCCGCAGGACATCGGCTCCTCTGCACAGGTGTTTCCTTCAAGGGTTGAATTACATCACACCACAACTCAAAGACTGGGAACCTGAGGTGTAATTGATCTTCTGATGGCTTTTTAAATATCTGGTGAGAGGGGGCTGCTTTCCAAACACCAGAATCTACACCAAAATGATCTTGATTTGAATAAGTATTCCATCCTTGTTTGGTAAATATACCCAGTGTTAATGGTGCTTAATGGTGCCTGTAATTGGTGTCTAAAGTTATTTAAAAGTAAATTTACTAGAAAATAATTAGCAATTTTATAGTTCACTACTTCCTAATTTTGTCGATAAAAGTTTTTCCGTGGTTTTTATCAGATGACACAATAGGACCATGCTGTGAAATAACCTTTTTTCAAACAAGCAGGAAATTGTGCACACAAAATAAGAAAAAAAAATTTCCTCCTAATTTCTTACCCTGGCAGCCAGCCCTCTGTCAGTTCTCTCTTTTTATTAGCCACTGATTTATCCTTAATCAACAGCAAGTGAAATCTCCCAGGCACTGCTCAGGGATTTGTGACCTTGGGAGGTGCACCCCAAACTGAGAGGTCAGTGAGGAAAGCTCTCTCCACACCAGGACCTGCAGGCTGGCCCAGGTGGTCCTGGTCGTGGCCCTTGTTCTCATTCTGATCCTGGCTGCAGCATGTGCCTTCCCAGCCCTTTTGGCCGCAGGGGCCATGGCCGTGGGGCACGTCACAGCAGCCAGCTGGGCTGGCAGGTCACGGCCAGCCTTGTCCTGGTGTGGCTCCTGCTCGTGGGGTGTTGGTGCTGCTGGGGGTCCAAGAGAAATGGAGCCGAGAAATGCAGCTGCTACAATGATTTATTGTTTAGTGCTGGGGGCTCCAGGGTTCAGTTGAGGACAGTCACATCATTCAGGTACAGAGACACTGACGGACAGAGACGCACTGGGGAGGCAGTGACAGCACAGCAAGTAAGGTTCAGAACAGACCCACTCTCCATTTCCAGTCTCTGAACCAGAAAGTACCAGCTTTTCCAGAACAATGAATCACTCAGTCTGTGTATAAAATTAAATATAATTTATGCTTTGTTAATTGAAACCAAATACAAAATTCAATTTCCTGTGTATTCTAATGCTGACATTTGAGTAGTTTTTTTTAAAAAAAGTGTTATTAACCTGACTCTCATTTGGCAGGCCTCTCTCTGGCCAGATAGAAAATAATCCCCCCATCCAGCCCCAGCTGCAGTGGGGCATACATGGGGCACATTTCCAAAGAAGAAAACAAAATAACACCACCCCCCAGTGCACCCCGGTCCCAATGCCCCCAGCCCACCCCAGGGTGACTGGCATGTCCCTGCTCCCTCCCAGCACTGCAGTGCTGGTAGCACCACAGCTGCACCTGGGGAGAGGGCTGGGGGGCTGCAGGGTCCTGTCCCCCCATGCTGAGTGGTTGGTGTCTGTGGAGCAGGCACTCAGGGCACAGGAGCAGGGTCTCCTCTCCCAGTGGGCACCCATCAGCTCCTGCAGAGCTGGAGATGGCATCTGGTATAAAAAATAAACCTCTGAATATATGGCAGAAATGACTGGAGTGAGTGTGGGGGGCAGGCGGAGGGCACAGCGTGTCCCCAGCCCACCCAGGAGCCACCATCCCCCGGAGCTGAGCCCCTCTGTCAGGCAGCCAGAGGCAGTCCCAGCACTGAGCCAGCCCCACACCACCCTGGGGGCGCAGAGATTCCTCTGGAATTCCGCTCTGGAGGCAGGCAGAGATCCCCAGACATCCCTCTGGGGAGGGGGACACTGGGCCTGGAGCCCCCTGTCCTCCATTCAGCATCTTGCACCATATTATGCAACAACAGGTTTCACGTAGGACCTGTTCTGATATTTTAATAACATGTGAAACACCGTAAGATTATTCTTAATGATATACTTCCAATTTTCTTGTAGTAATTTGGGAGTTTCTGGATTTGTGAAAACTGTGCTATGTCAGGAGCTGTTTTTAAATCTGACCAGGCTGATGGGAACTGACGTGATGTCAGCAGGGACCTCGCAGTGCCTCTCCAGCATGGGCCACGTAGTAAATGGTCCAAATGGCTTCAGCTCTTCTCACCCCACCCAAGGCACTGGCACCATTTCATGGCACAGTGAGCCACACGACAGGCCCTGGAACCCTGAGCAGGGTCAGCTTGTCACCCAGTGAATGCAACAGTGATTTCATCTGGCTGGCTGGAGTTGTAGGGAGTTCTTTCACCTCAACCAGAACCGAGTCCTGGTCCTCCTGCAGCAACCCCTTCCTGCACCTCTGCTGGGGACCTGCCCAACGGGAGGGGGCTCTCATGTGGCTACACCCCGAGCTGGAGGTAGTCTTAGCCCTCATCAGAGCAAAGAGAGCTGCCAGCAGTATCTGAGTGCCCTGAGAAATCGCCATGTGAGGGACCATTTCAGCAGCTCTGCATTTCACCTCTGTTCACCTGGTTTCCTGCAGCAGTGCAGGTGGAACTGTGCAGTTGTGTGAGAGCGCTGCTCTTGTCTGCTGGGCCCAGCAAACAGCTCTCATGACACTGGGAGATCGAGTGGGGATATAGGTTTATTTTATAGTTTCCACCAAGATTTGCAAATTTGGGTGACTTGGTCATTTCCACTAGAAAGCACAGGTTTTGTACGCTGAGCAGTGCTTGCCCTGGGAATTAATTGCTCCTTTGTAACTCTGAAGTAAGATGAAGGCTGCTTCCCTGTTCTGCGACCCCAGCTGCCCACAGCAAGCCGCAGGGATTGCATTTTCAAGGTGCAAACGAATGGCAGTGCCTGGGGTCCTGGCTGTCAGACCCCGTGCCAGGGCTGTCCCAGGCCTCCACCCCTTCGGTCCCCACTGGCAACACCTGGCTCCAAACCATGGAGCAGGGCATGGCACAGCCTGGCCAGGAGGGGCTCTGTGGACACGTGTGGCACCACACTGTGCCTCGGCAGCCTGGCTGGCAGTGGGAGTCTGGCTCACTCTTGCGGAGCCTGGGAATGTTCTTTCAGCTTCCAGGAGAGTGGAGACCTGGGGGACCCCAGTTCTGATCTCACTGAGCATCTCAGCAAAGAAGGAACAACTCTCTTCCAACAGTGGAGGTGCACCCATCAGTCAGAGGAGAATTGAGGCCAGGTGTCTGTGGCACTTGGTAAATTCTAGTTTTAGTGCAAGAAGTAATTGAAACATTTGGTGCAAATGAAGTTCCTGTACATAGTTCCTCTGCAGCATAACTGGCTTTATTCCTTCCACATATAAAGACCAGTGTGCATGTGAGTACACAAGGCCTGAATTTACCAGATCTGATGCTGCTGTTTGGGCAAAACTAAAGTGCAGGGCAGGAGAAATCAAATTATGGGTTTGTCCCAGTGCTGGGTTTTGGGAGCCACCCTCTCGCCCAGCTCACCATGGCAGGAGGTCTGGTCTTGCCTGCCTGGCTGCAAGGGGGACACCAGCAGCAAAACATCGACACAGAGCGCCCCATCACCCTGAGGAGCCCTGCTCCCCCTGCCTCCTCCTCCTCCTCCCGCCTGCCCCTGACCCCCAGCGCCAGGGTGGGGAGAGCCCGGGTGCAGCCCGAGGGGACAGGCCACTACAGTTCCAGAACTGGACATGTGGGGCGACTTCTGCTGCAGCCCTGGCAACACAAGAGCCTGTTACACACAGGGCTGAGCCTCTGGCCCCAAGAGAGTTTTGGGTCTCAAATGATGATCCACGTCCCAAAAACAAAAAATATTTTTTCCTGATTTTGTAGTTCTACTTATCACTTTCTTCCTGCTCCCACTGGAAATCTTGGCCTGTCATTTGGTAAAACATGACATTGAAGGGTTTGTAAAACTTCCGCAGTCTGTGGATGACGTCTGGGTCTATTTTGGGGTGAGTTCGACCCTTGGACTTGCCCAAACACCGGGGAGCACTGCTGTCCTCTGGCTTCTTTAGACAGGGAAACCCCTTTGTTTTATTAAAATAAAAATGCTTCTCTGTCACAATCCTCTTGAGGCCTAAGAAGTCCTGGACCTTGGCCATTTCCCCAGCTGGGTCAGTGATGAGCCTCTCACCACTGACAAACAGGATCTGGGAGAGGGGGAAGTACTGGAGCCAGTTTTCCAAGTGCAGGGCATAAATCCCAATGCGGATAGCACTCCAGGAGGCATCAATCAGCCCCAGAGTCCGGTTCTTGAAGGCCAGCACCTCAAAGGTGGGGATCTCTGGCTTTTTGGAGAGGGTCTGTGTGTAGTCAGAGATGGCCCGGGTGACCGGGTTCCGCACCACCACGATCAGCTTCGTGTCCTTGGCCATGGAGTGGATGCGCCTGGGGGCCTCGTTGGTCACAAAGTAGCTGGGGGTCTTCTCCATGGTGATCTGCCCCTCCAGCGTCTTGGGCATCACGTTCCTGTGCAGAAGCAGAGGAGGTGGTTAGCGAGGGGCCAGGCAGGGTGGGCACCTTGCGCAGGTGCTGGTGGGACATGCAGGAGGAGGGGTGCTGTCACTCCCGTGTGACCCCCAGACCCAAGTCTTTCTGGCTTTGTTTCTTCTCAGCCCCTGGCCACGGTGGGCACTCAAAATGTAAAGTCAGCCTTGGTGACACGTTATGCAGGCAATTTGCCACAGGCGTGTGTAGACCAAAGCTAATTGACACTAAACCTGCACAATACCTGCCTGTTCAGAAGCCATCTGCTCCCACTGGCTCAATTAAGCCTATTCACTCCAGAACCGTGTACAGAGTGGCGCAGTTCGGATTACACAGGACCTTTTTGTTATGATGACATGCTTTTAAATGTCTCAGCTAATAAAACTTAATACAGAATAAGATCCCTTGCTTCTAGTACAATAATTAAATTTATTTACTATCTTGTGTGTGAGAAAGAATGACTTTTCTTTTATCTCTAATTCACATGCTCTGTCAATAATTAATTGCTGCTGGGTTTTGAGCTTCCTGTGCAAGCACTTCTATTAGCCAAAAGGAATTTGCCTACTGGATAAATTAGCATGTAGCAAGATTTTCCTGGATAGCATATTACCATATTGTAAAATGAAACTGCAGTGAGATAGCAGTTATGTCTAAGAAAATGAAGAGGTAAATTCTTGTCCCAGTGCCACCAGTTAAGGATTATCATAGCTAGCCAGAGTTTTAAGTGATCACAGAATCACAGAATAAGCTGAATTGGAAGTGACCCACAAGATGTCCCCTGCAAGAGCGTCACAGCCTCGTTCACACCTGTTGTGCTGCCAGGTGGCACTGGGGCTGGAGGCTGTGCCACAGCCAGGGACCCGCCTGCTGCCCACACCCAGCCACACCATGGCCCCAGCCGTGGGCAGCCCCAGCCCTGCCTACGTGCCAAGGACAGGAATGGGGTCGCTGCCCCGGGCAAGCACCCACTGGGCAAATCTCCTATGTCAGACATGGAGGATGGTGATGCCCATGGCCTTGCAGGATTATCCCTCTGTACTGCAACTATTTTTAGTACAAACATATGGTGAGGAAATAATGCAAACAGGCTTGAAACGGCTCTGTGAGAGCACCTTGGGCAGCAACAGCCACAGTAATGCTGACGTCAGACTGCTGGGCCCCAGGAAGACCCATTTCAGGAATAACACAGCTGAAGCCTGGAGCAGAAGCAGATGACAGGCACAGCTTGCTAGATACGCCTGTCAGTGTCACCTCATATTTGACTGCTAAAGGCATCAACTGGCTTTAACGCCCCTGTAATTTGTGTATTCACTGCTGGTGCCATCCAGCCCACCAGGCTGCTCTGCTGAGAACAGGGGTGATGAGGGGTCTCCTGCCAAGCCAAGAGTGAGGGTGGGTTTGGTGCTGCCACAGGGCTGCCAGTGTCCTCAGCATTTTGGGTGAAGAGGCTGTCATTCCTGTGGCTGCCCCTGTCCTGTTGCAGAACCTTTCCTGTTGAACAGTGTCTGTCTGAGTACCAGCAATGTGGCCTGCCGGGCTGCAGGACACGCTGTCTCAGGGCCAGCATGCTGCTGGCCAGGCTCTATGGGGAAGCCCTCCCTGTGGCATCAGGTCCTGCTGGAGCTGCCTTCCCAATGGCAAGGCGCCTGCAAGCCTGTCTTCTGCCCGGAGCACTCTGGTGCTTCATGCATGCCTTGCATCAGACACTTGAGCAGCAGTGACACAAAGGGAGCAAGGATTAGTCAGAACAATGCATCTTGAGGTATTTATTGCTTTAAGAAAACCCTGAGCAAAGTAAGAGGGATAGGAGCACTTGGGCACTGCAGATGCTGCAGAATTACAGACCAGCTTCCCTGGGGAATCCAGTACCTGGATTTAACAGCCCAGAGGGAAGGAAGCAGCTTTTATGGCTATGCACATCCTAGCAAGACCCACAGCATGATCAGAGGTGAGCCCTTGGGTGCCCACTGCTGTACTACGGGGGTGGAGGAGTGGGAGGTGCTGCCACCAGCAGCGCTGCTCCATGCCCACTCTCACAGCCTATGGCTACCAGCTGGTAGGGGAGGATGGGGAGCGACCCTCCTGCAGCAAGGACAAGAGCCACGATGGTGTCCGTTCCCCACAGCAGCACCAGATGCCCCAGGGCATTTGGTTTGGTTTGTATAAAACAAACACACTGGGGGTTTATAAAAGAAGCATGAACAAACATGTTAATTACAACTGTCCCTTCAGATGATGTTACCATAATAAACAGAAGCCAAGAAATTGCAGAGCTAATAATCTCGAAGTCTTGCCACATTTAAGGACTGTGTTTAACTCCATGCACAATAAAGACAAATGGATGGATGGGCTGGCCCCGAGGAGAGAAAACGGGGAAGCAGCGATCAAGGAAAAGAGGAGGAGAAGCAGATTCAGCAGTTGTGGTACAGTTTTAAGCGTAAAGCTGGAAGCCACAGTGTGTCCTCAATACACCCTGGCCCTGCAGAGCCCAGAACGACTGTGGCTCTGGGACAGACAAAAAGAAAGGCTTGACCCCGAACTCTGCTGTGTTTCAGAATCCCTCCCATGTGCTGCCCTACTGGGGCAGGCACCGAACTGTCCCGTGCAGGTGAAGGAGGCTTGAGCCTGCAGCCCCAGGGTGAGGTGCCCTGTGCGCAGCCGGTGGCACGCGGTAACTGCTGCCAAACAGAGAGTGGCACACAGCACGGCCGGCTCCTGCTGCTGGGAACAACAAGGGTGTTAAAGCTGGAGCAACCGAGCCTCTGGCACGGCAGGAATGCTCCTCAGAGCAGTTAACCTTCACAGAGCTGCTGCCATGTGCTCTGCCCTAATTGCGTGTGTGCCGACGGAATTCTAACCAGCTCTGTGTGTGCAGGCAGAGCAACGCTCCGCATCCCTCGCCTGCAGTGGCTGATGCAGAGCACTTTGCAGCGTGGGGCTAGGGCTTTACTCCCCCTGGAACACACTCTGGCTTTCCCTGCAGCGTTTGTGTCCCTTTCGAGGCCAGTCTGGCTGCTGAAGATGCACGGCCACGGAGTGTCTGCACCTGATGTGCCTCCACAGGGCACTGCAGGAGGTGAAGTGCTGGAATGGGACATGTCTACTCATGGCTCTGCCACTGGTGTCTCCCCACCTTTTCTCTCTCCATCGCTGCTCACAATCCACTGGCAGGAGCTCTGCTGACACAGGCATGAACAAACCCTCTGCTCCCTTACGGGACGGGCGCCGTCCCCTTGTGCTTGTTGGTGCAGCATCACTACACTGTGCAATGCCAAAATTAACTGTCACGCTGGCCTTGGACCCAGGAATTGCCTCGTCCTCCAAGCAGATGATCCAACATATATTATTGAGTACTTGCTTGGGCTTTTGATATTTCTCTCCTTTCCTGTTCATTCCCCAGTGCTGTGCCCAGAGGCTGAGCAGGGCCAGGCTAGACTGCTCTGTGCACCCCCGGCACCCCTGAGCTGCACAGGGGCATGCTGCTGTCACTCCTTCAGGTTTCTGCTCTGTGCACGGAAGGCCCCCAGCCACTGTGGGCGGCAGGCAGGACAGCTGGCTCCTGCCTGCCCTGGCTTGGAGCAGAGGCCAGCTCTAAGCCCTCATTGGGAAAATGTGCCGTAGTAATTGTTCTTAACTGCAGGCTTCAAACAAGCTCTTTATTTTCAAAGGATACATTTTATAAATTTGTGAATTTGCATGTTGCCAAAATCCCCTTGTGGTTTATTTAAATCCAGATTATCTTGTTTATTCCTTCAGTCACAGCTGTCATTTATCTCTGTGTAGGCAGCTTGTTCACGATGTTGCAGGTTTCCTGCAATCCCACTCAAAAGGAGTCTTTGTTAACTGTATTTTCATGTTCTCAACAAGAGAAAAAAGTTCATAGCAACTCCCAGGGCTTGGGGAATTGCAGAGGAGGACAAGGACTTGCACGGCTGCCATGGAAAGAGGAAATGACCAGGTGCTGCAAGTGTCACCTGCCCACAGAGCTCCTCTCTGCTGGTCCTTGGGGTGGAGCAAACAGCTGCTTTTGTCTTCCGAAAAGGCAAACATGAATCCTTTTTCTTTTTATTATTAACACATTCTGGTATAATTGCTTGAGCTGTCAGCTGTGACCTGCCAGTAATTCAGCAGGCGTGGGGCTTTCAAGGGGAGAGCAGCCTTGCAACTGAGCCCGCAGTACGCATTAAGAGCAGAACCCATTTGCTGTAAGCCCCCGAGTCAAATCTCTTGTTGAATTTGTTCAAACATAAATTTACAGCTGAATTTACATAGGTTTAATGTTTTATAATCTTTTCAGTCTGTGAATCTATATTCAAGAGTGAGTGCATTAGCTCAGAAATATTGTGCTTAACGCTGAAAATAATTTTAATCTCTCCAAAGTCCAATCCTTTGCACATCACTAAACCTCAGAAGCCAATCCCTTCTAATAAGAGACACAAAACTTGCATCTGTCGCTGCCTAATAGATTCACACTGCTCTAATTCAAACAGCTCACGTTTAAAAAACACCAAACGCAAATTATAAAGCCCTTTCAGAAAAGCGGGTGCCAGTTCAGCCTGGGGGCCAAAGGAACGCAAACCATCCCCGGGAGACTCACTGGAAGAGTTTAATGGTCAGGAATCTGGTGGCTGGGAGAAGGGGGTGAATCGCCCCCCTTTGTGACTTGTGTTCTGCTTCTGCAGGGCTTATAACCCCAAATTAGTGGCTGCCAGTACCATTGGTTTCCCTCTCCTAGACAAGGAGCTTTCCCTCTTCCCAGAGTTTCCAAAGCCATTCCCTGTCCATGCAGAACACTCTTGTGAGGGGCAGTTTGGGATCGCAAGGACTCGTCCTTGCTCTGTGCCAGCCACGTCCCTGCTGAGTTTCTCCCATCCGTGCAGGATGTGGGAGCCCAAGGACGCTACAGCTGGAGTGGGGGCAGCCCCCGATCCCAGTGCAGCCAGGGAACAAGAAGCAGCTGGGGCTTGGGAGTGTCTCAGAGGCCCTCAGCAGGGCTAGCCCTTCTCCCAGTGCCGCCAGGGCTGCCTGGGCCGTCCGTCCATCTGCCCGCAACACGGCCGGATGGAGCGCGGTCCCGGGTTGCCATACCAAAGCAGGTGCTAACGCGTGTTGACTAACTGAGAGCTGATCTGATCAGAGAATGGCGGCTTGGAGTTGCCATGGCAACCGAGATGCCAAATTGGAATCCGTGTCAGCCGCAGAGGTATCGAGAGGCGGCAAGCGCAGCCTGGCGGGGCTGCGGGCACCCCAGTGGGTATCTGCCTACACAGGCTGCCCGCGGCTCCTGCTCCTGGGCTGGTGGGACGGCTCAGGGACCCCACGGCAGCTCGGCTGCATCTCAGGAGCCACCCCCAGGACCTCCATTTCACGGGGCACGGCTCCCCTGCTCCCTCCCTCCCTGTCCTCCTCGTCTGCGGTCCTGGCAGCCGTGTGGAGGGGTCGGTGCTGCTCACCGCAGCAACCCGCAAAGGACTTGGCTCCGCAGCCCAGGAGCTCAGGGCACATGCCTGGAGGGAGGATGCCACTCAGGAGCACCGCTCCAGCCACACCCCCAGACACTGAGGAAAGTGCCTTTGGAGCACAGTCTATTTCTAATGTGATTTTTCACAATATCGCCTAGTCTAGAGTCCAGCAATCACAATGAAAGGGCTTCTGTGTCTCCACAAATGCAAAATCTTTAACGGCTCATTGGCATGTGCTTAAGTTGGCCTGGATAAGAAGTTACTCCTGAGAACCTGCTATTGATTCTGTCAAGGATTCAAAGGTTTTATAGGCATCGCTCAAGATCTCTTTAGTACTTGTGCCTTCTTAATGGCTCTCATCACCGATGGAACTGGAAACATCCCCCAGCACCCTGGGAAGCAGCTGTCTCTGTGCCAGGAGTCGGAGCCACGCTGCTGTCCAGGAGTGTGGCTGCCCTCCAGACGGCCGGGAAAGCCCCCTTGGCACCCTGAGGGCACTGCCTTTCTTTGGCTCCTTCGGGGTCTTTTCGGAGGTGGGGCAGGTACCGGGGCTAGGGAAAGGGGCGGGGGGCAAATTGTACCAGGAAATCTCCTCTCCTCCTACCACTATGCAACAAAATCAGTGGGCAGGTGGCTGAGTAGCAGACAAAAATATAAATATGCTCTGATTTCACTGGGACCATCTGGCTCAAGCATGATAGGTGGGTAGGAATGCTATAATCATGGAGCAGAGTACTAAGCTGATCCATTAAAGTCTTTTAGCAGAAGCAACTATGGAACCTATATTAATCCGGCAATGCTTTGTGAACAGACATCACAAGGTTAGATCCATTCAGCTGCAATTAAAACCAACCCTCACTGATCAGGCTAGCTGGGAGAGCTGCTGCAGCACTATGTTCCCCAAGGCTCTCATGAGCATAGACTGTTGATACTTGCACAATGTAATCTGAAATTATGATCCTAATGGTAAATCTTGCTTTCTTCTGTTCTTTCCTCAAGTGGATCTCCTCTGGGACGTGGCTGCTGCCTTGTGCCCAAATCCCTTGCCAGTCAGTGCACAGCTCTCACACAAATTGGACGGGCTCAGGTTAGTGCTGTGGGGTTCCTGATGGGGAAGTGCCTGATGTGCTTCCTGATGGGGACTGCCCTTCCCCACTGCCCTCCTCATCAGCAGCTGTGGGATGTGCAGGGGCACGCTGGCTCCTGCGCTTGGGGAGCTCCTGGCAAGGCTGGGAGCACTTGGCACACCTGTGTCAGCACACACCTCCTCAGGTGTCACAAACAGCCCTCAGCACCACTTGGCTCTGGCTGTGCAAAGGAACCTCAGCTCTGTGGGTGGAGATGTGTATTCAGTGGGACTTTGTTTGACCAGGGATAAATTTGGCCCAATCTCCCCAATTTTAGTGCAAGATTTATTGTTGGTCAGCAAGTCAGCCATGGAACAGGTTGTGAAAAAAGGCTGGAAATGCGTATTTCTAACCCCTCTGCTGTCAAAATTATTTTGACGAAGTCTCACTACCATTCTCTCCAGAAGCGCCATGATCCTATTCACTGGGAATCTCTTAGTGTCGTCTACCAGATTTAATTACTGTATTAGTCACAGTTACAGCAAAGCAGCCCTAGTCTGAGCTTCTCACACAGCACTGGAATGAAGACTCACGGGCAGGCAGGGGTGAGTCCTGCCTCCTCTTACTGAGGATGTTCAAGTCAAGCTAGTCTGCTCCCAGTCTAGATTTCCCTTCAACACAGGAGTTCAAGTCCCCTCGGTGCCAGTTCACTCACGTTTTACTGGTTTTTGCTTGCCCCATGCCAGTGCTCAGCTGCAGGGCAGAGCTACACAAAATGCTGATGCACATGCAGTCTCTGCAGGACAGAAACCTCTCTGAAACACGCAACCCAGTGCACCTTGTCGGCAGCAGTCACTGCACACCTTCCCCTCCCATCCCCTTGGGAATCCCAGTCTGGGAGTTCAATACCAACATGCAGCAGGGTGAGCCCCCAGCACCAGCCGTGTTCTTCCTGCCCCAAGCAGAGCAACACGAGCCCACACGGACACCTGTGCAGGAGTGCTCCCACCCAGCTCAGCCCTGGCGGTTGCTAAGTGATGCCTGTGGAAGTTTCAAGACTGTCAATAATAGATGCTGTTGGTATTGCAGGCTGCAGTTCTTGGAACAGCCATTTGGATGTGGGAAAGCTACAGCTCATGGGGAGAGCTCTGTGCACACCGTGCAGCTGACACCTAACACTGATCAGACTCAACTGGGTGGTTCAAACCACTCCAGTTTCCCAAAGATGGGATGGGTCCTTCCCAAAGAAGGCCAGGGAAATAAAATATTAAAATATAGTGGTTTGGAGCTGCATGTCCTGAGGAGTCCTTTTTCATCTTCTGGAAAATTTAATTCTACCAGGAAAAACACCCTGGCAATAATGGCTGCCTAAGTGAAAGCACCACGGCTGTATCATACTAAAAGCTTTTCAGGGAAAAGAGTAAATAAATTCCATTCTTCAGATGTACCTGGATGTTATCCTAACGCAGTGCCAGAGTAATAGGTAAGCCATCAACAGCTAAAAGGCTGGGAATCGTTATGGAGGAGCTATACTGCCAAACAGGCTGAAAACAGCAGTAATCGTTCACACCCTGTGCTGAGCTCCAGCACCGCTGGCAGCGGGGATGGGAGAGGGACTCCTGCCCTCCTGCCAGAGGGACCAGCATAAAAAAGGCTGGACACAAAACCACCGTCAAGGCCACCACAGGAGCCCCAGGCTGGTCAGAGGTGGTGGCCAGAAGCATGACCCTCTGCACCTTCACACCTGCAGTTACCTGTTCCTTTTCTAGTTGCCAATGAGATGGACCCCTGCAAGCCATCAGTGCTGCAGGCAGAGCAGCTGAAGGGGCAGGTGGGGAGGTGATGGGCTCTCAGCAGCTACTGGAGGTGTCAAAGCCAGCTCCAAATCCCTCCACAGACACTGAGTGGGGAGATCCTCCCAACTACATTAGCCTCTCAACTGTCCAAAGCACAATATCCCACTGTTTAATCTACAGAGGACCAGTGTTTGCAACCAGCCTGTGGAGCCCAGCAGACGCCCTGGGCAGAGCCCCAGTGCTCCCCTTGCTATTGCAGGCAGCAATGCACACCAGTGCCTCAGCCCCTTCTCTGCCTCCTCCCCATGCAAGTGTGAAGCACTTCAGTCCCAGCATCAGACAAGTTCTGCATCTCCCAAAACAACTGCCAAGGACTATGCAGATCCAAGACTCGTCCATTCCCACCCCAGAGCTGCTCCTCTGCCCCTGGAGGGAGTGATGCCAGCCAGGCTGTTGCCGAGGGCACAGCTATTTATTATTTGCTTCTGTTGATTATTTTTGGGTTTAAGTTCATTTATTATGTATGCAAGAATGGTAATACACTGGCATCTGAATGTTTTTTAGGCATACAATATCCTTATTATTCAAAGTGGTTTTTCCTCCATAATTGAATGGTTTACCTTATTATTACACTATGTTAATGACCCAGCATTTCCATTTTTCTATAGGATGCTTAATTGTAAGCAAAGTGCAATCAGAATCAGAGATGCCATCTGTAATTGACGGCATCATCATAACAGCCAGAATTGCAGGAACAAAGTACCAAAATAAATAACAGTGGGGAGAAAGCCATCCTGAAACCCCCCAGGAAGCTGCTCTGGGCTGGGACAGAGCCCGCCCACACAGGATCCTCTCCCCAAACTCTGACAGTTTGGGCATTAACAGAGATAGAGTGCTATTGATATCAGTTTGTACATTTAATCAGTTTTTTTGCAGTTTTCAGCGAGATGTGAACTATATCCCTGTCCAAGGCATTTGGTTCAAATCAGCTGAGACAGAGAATAATCAAGATTTATGATTCTCATTCTGACTCGGATCACACAGTCAGTGCAAACGGTACGGCAGAGCTTCCTCCCTGAGCCCCAGTGACAACCCTGTGCTTGCCCTCACACAGTGATTTAATGTCCATCCCAGGGACTGCCACAATGCTGCTGCAGCTCCAGATAATGGTGACTCCAGGTTCCCTCCACTATCCCCATGGGTGGCACTCGGGGGGCACCGCAACCCAGTCTGGGGTTGGCTGGCAGAAATCAGTAAAACAGCAATTTGCAAAATAAAAGGGAATTCATCTTGCTGTGCCTCCCAGCACAGCCTAGAGCAGCCTGGAGCAGGAGCAGCCTGTGGCATGTCTGACCTCTCTTACCCAGAGCATCCCTGCTGGGGAAGCACACCGTGGGTTCTCACGGGTGAACCATACCTACCCCTGCAAGAGTCAGGGGCCCAGGAGCAAAGTGAGCACTGGGACTGCACAGGGAAGGGCCAGGGATGGCTCAGGAGGCAGCTCCCAGCAGCAGCAAGGGCTGTCAGCATATCCTACAGGCAGTTCCATTTCCAGGGGCTCAGCAGCAGCCCAGGGAGCCAGAGCTCTCCAAGAGCTCAGCTGGGAAGTGAATGTTTAGATAAAAATTAAATGATCCAAAACCAACTCTAATAAAACCAGCCAGGTGATGGGAACAGAGCAATGGTGAGGCAATTTTCAAGCCATTTTGAAGGCAGCCATACTGTGTGTTGCTGGCTGGCCAGAGTGTGCTGTCGCTGGCTCCTGGGATGCTCTGGTAGGCTCCTGCCCAGACATCTGCTCCCATCAATACAGGATGGATGTGAGCCCAGGCCAGGGAGCCCAGCCACGACTGCGGAGAAGGGTCCAGGCACATCCACACTGCCCGGCAGGCCTGGGGTTCCCCTCTCCGAGCAGCACAGCCCCAGCATCTCAGCCCACGAACCCCGTATCACACCCGCTCAGGGTGCGGCTCACGGGAAGAGCGCTCTGATCCTGCTGCCGAGAGCTCGGCAGAGGCTCCCCGCGGGAACGGGGTGACGGGAGCCCCGTGTGACAGAGGGCCGGGACGGGGAGCGCAGGCTCCTGCTGCCTCCTGCCCCGCTCGCGGTGAAGGCAGGAGCACGGAGGCAGCGGGGCTGTGCCGCTGGCGCTCGCTGGTCCTGCCGCCCGCACACGGGCCCTGCTGGGCTCTGTCTCAGCAGGGTTTGCTCGGCCACCCTTCCCTACCGCTGGGTGCGGCACCCCTCAGGGTGAGCCAGGGCTCTCCGTTAATTCACACATGTAGTGTAACATCCAAGTGAGTGAAAAAACAGCCTGATGCCACTCCAGTCAATAGAGTAAACAATTCCTGGTTTGGATAAACAGAATTACTAGTGTTGAAGAGCTCTGGGCAGCACTGCACAGTCTGATTAGTGTAAATGCTAAACACAAACCAATTAACACTCTCTAAGTCTGCTTATCTCATGTCACTTAGTGCTAAAATAAAGGCTAACACTAAATACACACATTGATTTAGCCATTAAATCTAACATCACTCAAAACAGCTCATTATATCACCGACAAACAAATAAAGTCAGCTGAATTTTCAGAAGCTGCTGTATTACGAGCAATGACTCAATTGCTCCATCCAGCACTAGGGAGTCACTGCTCATACTGAGAACAGACTGATACAGCTTCATCCAAAAATCAAACCTGGGCAACAGGCAGAGGTGACAGGTGACATCCCTGCAACACCTCACCACAGCGCTGCTGCGGAAGCACTTGGGGCTGGCCTGGTGCTGTGCCAGCTGTGGCGCCCGGGTACAAACATCACCATCACTGAGAACATGACTGCTTGGCCAGTGCCAGCCACGAATCCCACGCATCCATCAGCTCCGCTAAGGAAGAGGAAAGACTCACCACAGTCCCAGCAAACCCCACCAGCTGCCACTGTACTTTTTGAGAGCAAAACCAGCACTGACAGAACCCCACCTTAGTGCCTGAAGAACCAAAGCCACTTTGGGTTTGATTTGGGCTTTATATGCTTCTTCAACTAGAAATTATTGAAAGCTGGTATGTGGGAAGCTGATGATAGGAATAGCCTGTCTGGAGGTACCCTGCCCTAAAGAGCACTGAGAGCAAGCAGGGAAGGATGTGTGGATGTTAGCAGGCAGTGTGAAATGTTTACATTCCTAATTACAAGGGCTAATTCTTCGCTTTGGCCAGGTATCCCTTCTGCAGACAAGGTTAATGGGATGTGAGAGACCACAGCTGCCACAGCACCAAGTGAGAAGGACAGGCAAGAGACAGCAGCATTAATCAGCAAGGAGCCATGCAAAAATGGTTATCTCAAGCTGTTTGGAGGCACGGAGTAAAAATAAATCTCCCTGAGTTTAATATTCTGCCAGTCAGCTCCTTTTTGTAGGTGGAATCTATTAAAAATTATCTTTCTGCTAAAATGCTAAAGTGTTTCTGACATTTAACAGCTTGCTTCAAGCAAAAAGGTGCAATAAATACATAGGAGAGCTAATTGGCACCAGAACACCCAACATTCACCCAGCACGAGCAAGCGCTGCTGTGTCAGCTCCTGACACCTCCGGCAGACCCCCGCACCCCCCCTGAGAATGGTGGCCCTGCTCCAGTGTGCCCTGCTCTCCTGGGGGAACCAGGAGGTTCCCACCATCATCCAGCAACTGCAGCTGCAGTGGTTGGAGCCAAGGGTCCGGGAGACACGTGCTGCAATCTGGTCCTACCCAAGTCTCCACTTCGAGGTACTTGGTTGCTGCAAGACACAGAAGGAGCTGCTTGGCAATGTGGTCTCAGTAAAAATTAATGCTTTAACAAGAAGCCAAATAGCTACAGCTAATGTTCTTCTGAATGAGATCTAAATTTTATTCATAAGCATCAGTGTCAGGACTAAAATAACAGTTTTATGGACACTATGAGCATAAACAGCTCTGCTGATTCAAAAACAGAAACTGCACTTCTGAATGAATCAACGTGTTCATTTGGAACAAAAGCACTGTTCCAAACACATGCTGCAAATAAAAGAGAAAGCCAGAGACTGTTCTCCTGGTGAGCCTGCTTCCAAGGAATGCACTGCAGAGGGGAAGGGAGATGAGGGGACAGTGATTGGGAATGTGCTGGGGAAAAGGAGCAGGGCACACTCAGGGACTGCCTGGGACATGGCTGGAGGTGGGGTGGGATGGTGTTTCCACCTCATCTGCATGTGGAAAAGAATCACAGGTGAGAAGGAAGAATGCTACACTCCTGCAGAAATCCTGCTGAGCTCCAGCATTCAGGACTGGATGGTTCTGGCAAATGGTTGAAATGGCCTTTGTTTATTTGGGGTCAACGCCTTGGAAAAGGGTGAGAGCACTAAGGCTAACAAGTAATTGATAAGAGATTTTTAGAAAAAATGCCTTCGGAGAGTGGGCTCAGACAGAAGTCAGGTAGCCCACAGCGTGGCAGGCATGTGTGGGCAGTGGCACGGCCACGCTGGCCAGAGAGACTCCAGAGCATGGCTGAGATGGGGTTGGAAAACACACTGCATATTCAGTGAGGAGTTTGTTGTCAGGCTGCTAGTGGAGCCTCTGGACAATTTGTTTACTTTACAAGGCCAATTAAGGGTCATGCAAGAGGGAAGCACCAGCTCCAGCATCCCCATTCCCACACCCCTTCTGCAAACGGGAACAACAGGACTGAGCACTTCCAGTCAGCACTGAAACACCCCAGATATCATGATCCTTGTCCAGCCCTGAGAGCCCAGGCTCCTGGGATGAGGCAAGCCCAGCCCCCTGCACTGGCCAGCCCCCAGTCTCCCAAGAGTCTTGTGAGCTCGGGTTCTGCGGGGAGTCTCTCTCTGGGAGAGCCCGGCTTTGCTGCTGCAGTGCTTCCCATAACTGGGGCAATATATCTGTGGCCACAAATGAAAGATCAATATTTATTTAACAGACACACTACCCTTTAGAGGCCCTTAATTGTAAATTAATCATCATTAACTGGCAGTAATTGAACACGCTGAAAGCTGTGATTGCAGCTATCCCCCACAGCAGGGCTCGGCGCAGGCGCCAGCAGAGGGGAGTGGGATGGAGCTGAGGTGGGAGAGGGACCCACAGTGGGCCCTGCAGGGATGCACGGGGACTGCTGCTGCCAGAGGTTTGCTCAGCCCATAGCACCCAGCACTGGGAGGACAGAGCTCTGTGGGCTGGGGACCCTCACAGAATGACGGGTACACCCTGGAGCAGGCAAGTGCCTCTCTCCTGCAGCAGCCCCGCAGCCCTCAGCAGGACACACTCTGGTGCTTTGGCCCCAGTCTCAGCTCCAGCTGGCTGGACAAGACCCCCTGGCCTGTGCGGCCAGCACAGCTTCTCAGCACAGGGGGCTGAGAGGGGAAATGAGAGGGGTGACAGGCCCATCAAAGAGAAGGAAGACATGGCTCTGCTCTGCCTGCCCGGGGAAGCACCTGTCCAGCACCCATCAGCACCTGCACAGAATTCTGATGCTGCTCATCTGCTCACTGCACGCTGCCTGTTGGAGGCACAGCTGGTGGCAGACTCTAAGCCCAGGGGATCGCTTCCCTTTGGGAGGGAGAAACTGCAGTTTGTTTCTTTCCAGATTTTACAGGAATACAGACCAGCAGTGCAAGCACCAGCTCTTCCTCGCTGGCTCTCAGAGCCATGGGGTATGAGCCTGCCCACAGGCTGCTGCCAGAGGGATCCAGGGGGACGCGAGGAGATGCACAGCCACCGGCACAAGTGTTTTGGAGAGCACTGCTTTTCACACACCCTTGCACACTGGAGGGCCTTGGAGATGTTGGTGTGCTCTCTAGCCCGGCGCTTTGGGCAGCTCTACCCTGTTTCTGGTGTCACAGTGATTAAGAAACAAAATCTAATGTCATCCTTGGTGTGAACACAGGCGAGTGCACAGGCCGCAGTGCCAGCGGGCTGTGTGGGGCAAGCTGGCAGAGGGAAATGCAAATTCTCTTTCTGTAAGGACGACAGTGGCACGAATGCTGACTTTATTAAAATGCAGAATTATTTCAGGGCCCTTTGTTTAGCTCAGAGCCCAGAGGTAATTTATGCACAAGGATGGAGCAGCGAGGGCTGTGCTCGGCTGCCTGGCATTGCCAGCAGTTCTTGGCTGGTGCTCCTGGAGTGAAGGCTTTCCAGCTCTGGAGGGAAGGTCTGGGAACCCACAGTCTCGCTGCTTGTTCTTGCAGAAGCATTTTCCTGTCCTCACAGCTCCTGCGTACAGCTGTGGAGGCTTTAACACAGAGACTAAGTGCTCACTGATCAAGTCAGCTGGTCTTCTGTCTGGAGACATTCCCTCTCTGCCTGCCCTCCTGCTGCTGCCCAGAAACAGCCTGACTGCGCTGGGGCCTGGGCTCTGCTGCACCCAGGTGCCACCCTAGAGCTGGTGAGGGCATCCCCCCGGCTGCCCTGGAAACAGGCAGGACCACTGCCACACTGAGGCCCGGCCAAGGAACCTTTTGAGCCACGGGCTGTAGGAGGGGCCCCGGTCTCTGCCCCACCATGGCTGTGAACTGCTCCTGTGAACTGTGGCCACCGAACACGTTATGTCCTCTGCTCTGCCCCCAGTACCCTCAGGCTGGGCAGTTCATTGACTCTGCAGCCCATGTATTCTCTTTGGGTTCGGAGACACCCAAGGCAATGTGAGCTTCTGCAAATTCTGATCAAAACCTGGGACTTAGCTGGCACTTCCACAGCTTTGGCCTCTGTATCAAAGGGCTGCATGCAGGATTTGGCAGAAGAAATTCCAGAACCTGGCACAGAGATGACAGTTAGTTTCTTATGAGTAAATTCTGCAACTTGAAGGGATGAGGTTCAGAACTCCAGCATGGCTGGAGCTGTCCTGGTCCCATAGACAGCTGTGGGGGTCCTGCAAAGGTCCAGGGAGAGCATGAAGCAGGACTTTTCCACAAGCAATAGAAGGTGGACAGAAGAGAGGTCTCAAGGTCCCTGAACAGCAGCAGTAAGCTCACTTGCTCATCACCACAGTCCTGGGAGCGGGTCCAGCCACCACCAGTGGCTCAGCTGGAGCTGGCTGAAGGTTCAGACCACTGCATTTCAGAGGAACAGGATTGGCCAGGTGCTGCAGTGAAGCAGCACAGCCCAGTGGCATGGAGGGATGCCAGGATCTGTCCTGGCAACAGCAGGGGGCTGCTGCAGCAGCACAGGGTGCAGGGACCAATGCCAGGCACTTCACCTCTGCTGACCATCACTGCGAAAGCAAACAGAGGCTGCTGGAGCTTGTTGACAGGGAGGCTTCATGAAATGAAACCTTTGCAGCAGGTTATGTGCTCTTATTTTGAGGAGTTTAAACCATGTCCAAGATCAGGCTAGATTAAATCCTTGACTTCCCCTACTGCCCAGGAAGCCTCATCTAGGCTGATTCGCGTTTTCATCTGCATACTAATGCTGGGCTTTAATCAGCAAGGAAACCTTCCAGCACTTTGCTTCAAAGGTAAATGTCTGCAGTGGAAGGCAAACAGGAAGGAAGCCCCTGCCAGCTTCTTTCCCCCTCTCCCATGCCACATACTCGAGATTTGCTGTATTTCAACTGACAGGACACGGGGGCTCTGCCGCCTAACCTCGTGAGCTGCGTGGCTGGCCTCAGGCTGCACACTGCTGGGGCTGTGTTTGACACAAAGCCTGGCTTCACTGAGCCAGGTTTATCACCGGGTAAAGCTGCTGTGCCCGGACATCACAGCCAGAGCAGAGGGCCTGCTATTAACAGGGGAAGGAGCTGGGGAATAAATCTGGCACTTCTGCTTTTGTGCTGGTGGAGTGCAGATCTACATTGCAGAAGAAGATCCGTGCTGTCTGTGTGACTCCTAAATCGCACCCCAGCCCTCACACATCGATCCCGGCAGCTGGTCACAGCCCGCAGGTTGACAGGAGGAGGGATGGAGTGCTGGGAGTGCGGGGAGACGAGAGCCTGGAGCCAGCCACCCTTCTGGAGGGAGATACTATTCTTAGGCGGGTATTTGGAGGCAGTTCAGAGGAACCTGCCTTGTCACACTTTTAAATTCCTCTCTCTGCAGTGGCACAGTGACAGCAGCCTTCCCGTATGGTACCGTGGGAGGGGAAGCTTCCGCCCGCCATTGCCTGAGGCGGATGCCAACCGGCGCGCTGGGCACCTGCCACCACGCGGGCTGGCACCCCGACCTGCACCGGCTGCTCAGGGCAGCCACAACCCCAACCAGGGCAGCACTGGAAGCAGGTTCCCCACACCGGCTGGGTTCCTGGCCACAGGGCACTGATTCATGGCACTCAAACACCCTGTCTCAACCCCCAAGTATCCCGCTTCCCTAAACCTCTTCACTTCTCATTCCTCACATGGTGATCTCCTTGCTACACATGCCACCAATTACTATGCAAAACAATCATGTTAATCCCCACACCCATTAGCAAACAGACAATGAAATCTCTGGCACTCACCAGCAGCAGGGTCCCGGCACTGGGACCACAAGCACCACCTGCAGAGAGATCAAGGGCGGGCGGCACTGGGACAGCATGGCTGGGCAGGAGCTGAAGAAGCCCCAGGTTGCACGGAAGGAAAATGGGCACAGCCTCAGCAGGAAACAGTTCTGTAACTCAAGTGGCTCTGTTCCAGCTGACAGTGGCACCATGTGCCACCTGCCTGCTGGTCTGTGCCCTGTCCTGCCCCAGGCAGCCGCTGTGGCACACATCCCAGTGCCACTCTTGCACTGTCATTGCAGGGCAGCACCATGTCACACCTGCCCCAGCCCGAGCTCCTGCCTGCCCTGGTTTCTGGCTGCCAGGGAAAACATCGGCAGGTCTGGCTCCAACAGCAAGTACTGCATTTCCACAGACTTTCCTAGAGGAAATGTTTCTCCTCTGTACTTGAAAGTTTCCAGCAAATAGGTGTCGCAGGTAAGTGGGGCTGGAGTCAGCCCATCCCGCACCAGAGGCAGCCGTGCAGCCCCACTGCGGCACACAGAGGTGTAAGGACATTAATCACCACTGCTGAGCTCCTTTCCTGCCATTGTGTCATAGCCCTAATTGCCCTTGTTAAGTGGAATGTCTTCCTGGCACTTGCTCGGGGCTACGGCTCGTTCAGGTAAGACGAACCCGGATCAATGCTGCCTGACAGGCGATGCACTCCGATGCACTCCCAGCAAATGCGGCAGGGTGCTCCCAGAGCAAATGCTCTCAGAGTGCTCCCACCCAAGGAGGAGGGCATCCTCCCGGAGCCCAGTGGCCCCAGTGTCGCTGGTGTACTGTGAGGAGGGATGTCTCTGGCATGGGTGTGTGCTGCCGTGCCAACACTGCGTATCTGCGCCACTCTCCCGCACAGCTTCTGCCAGGAGGGCACCAGCCTCCCAGGGAAACCTGTTCACGTTGCCAGGAACAATAACCCCAGCCTAGCCTCAGCTGCTGCTCCTGGGTGACCCCCTCGCCCTCGAGGGGCTCTACCACACAGGACACTTGGCAGCTCTGCCCTTCGTGGTTGTGCTGAGCGCAGCACAAAGCTGAAGCACACCCAACGCTCTCGACATCACAAGTAATCTCATTAGATGTTTCTGTGTTACCTGACCGGTCATGAACACCTTGCTTTAAGGCAGACCCAGCTCGTCTGGCTCCAGCTGGTGATGCTCAGTCTGAATCTATCACTGCTGCCCACCTGGGCAGGTGCTCACACTGCATCCCAGCTGCGTGGGCTCGAGAGCAGGGAGAGAGCCGAGAGCTGCAGCCAGTCTGGGCACACATGCTGGTCGGGGCCAAGTCACTTTTCCCACTGTCACCTGGGGCTTTTCCAGACTCTCCATATTTGCTGTGCCTTTTGCAGCTTGAAGGGACAGGCCATGCTTCTTTGGAGGCAGCAGGACAACTTTCCTGCCTGAGACAGAGCTCCGGGCAGCATGGTCTCCATCAGCTCTGATCACCTTAAAAGCCTCAGCCCATGTGGATGCGTTTCCCACCAAATGCACCTCTGGCTGAGGAGCACTTGGGGACCAGCAGTGACGGATGAAGGTGGTAGCTGCCCTGAGCAACCTCGGGTTTGTATGGAGAGACATCTCCTTCCTGTCAGGGGAGAAAAAAGCTATAATCTGCTCTAACTGATGCTGTGATTTCCTTATCCATCACAGTGGCAGCTTGATAATACCTACCCAGGGCCCAGTGCTGCACAGGCAGCAGAGGAGAAGTGGGGCAGCTGCAGCAAAGCAGTGCAAGTGCCTGATGGGCTGGAGCCGCAGGAGCAGCAGGATGAATCTAGCTGACCAAAGCCAAAGGCAGGTGCCCAGGGAGAGTGTGCAGCACTAGCCCTGTGCACTCCCAGGGCAGCTGGAGACCCAGGTGGGTTTTGAGAGTGGAAGAGAAGATTTGAGGAGTTGTCACGGCAACAGCATCTCTTATGTCAGGGTATGCCAGAGCGGCATTTTCTCTGAATCCAAAACCTTCCTTCAAATTAGCTCCAGAGCATACCATACTGCCTTTGGAAACATGTCATGTGCTCCTGTCAATCTATAAAGCCTTATTTGTCAAATGGTTGGTGGCTCTTCCCTGCCTGAACAGCATCCTTCAGCGCAGCCCCTGCATGCCAGCCCGTGTGCCACAGACCCTGCTGCACACTGAGACCCTCAGCTGGGCAGCAGCACCCAGCCCTGCAGGACAGCTGCGAGGAGCAAACCTTCTGCCTGTGGAGGGTCTGCCCTGCATGGCCCCGTTACTCATCACGCCTCCTACGCATCCCCTCAATATTTACAGACATAAATCCTCAGCATGTCACAAGGAAAGGTTCAGCTCTGCCAGTCAGACTTGTAAACAACCTTGCAGTAGCCCACAACTCTGACACAGAGTTTTTACTGTGACACTGTCATGCACCCAACTATGTCTGAGTCAGCACCTGCCAGGTGAACCTGCTGTTCAAGGGTTGTGGCACGACCACCAGCCTGGCGGTGTGGGAGTAGCTCCCGACTCCTCATCCCACTGGACAGACCCCCGAAGAGCTGCGAGGTTTCAGCTGCCTGGGCTTGGGACGCCCAGCCAAGCCTCAGCTCAGGCAATGTCAGCCGGAGGAAGTGAGAGATGTTCATGGGGCTCTCGTCCAGCCCGGGCAGAATGAACAGTAACTTTTTAACAGTCAATTAGCTCCCTGTCAATCAGCTTATGCTGAAGTAAGGTAATTACCTTGTCGCTTACAGAACTCCCACTCTACTGCAGAAAGCAAACCTTCCTCCTGCCTGCTCGGCACCAGCAATCCCCAGACTGATCACCCGGTGCCTGCGGGGACAGTGGCCAGCGCTGCCGATTCCACTGCTCTGGCCACTGGCTGCCCGGGCACAGCACCAGCGCTGGGACAGCCTGAGCACAGCCTGTGCTGAGCCCCTGGCTTCCACAGCCAGCTCCATGCTGGGTCTGGGCTCCCTTTTCTCCTGCTTCTCTCCAGACGCTTCTCCAGCTCTCCCAAGGGCTGCTGGGTCAGGAGAAGGAGGGATGTCCTGGTGCTCCCAGGTGCCAGCAGGATGCAGCACCTTATCCCAGTCAGCAGTCCCTGGTGAGCTCTCCTTTGGTGCTTGGCGAATGCTGCTGTCTCCAGGCTGCTCCCTGCAGCCACGGCTTGGCAGAGCCACCACAGCAGCAGTCCCACGTTCAGGAGCTGCACCCCCAGAGACAGACGCTCTCCTCACAGTACGCTGCCTTGCCTTGCCTCTGACTTGCCATGTCTGTGGCCAAGCAGCATCTCGCAGGTGTGTCAGGATAGGAAATCTCCATTAAAAATAAAGCAAAATAAAAAGGTTCCATTGTAATCCTATTAATGCATCTCCACACAGGTCAGTATCTCCTGAAGAACACTTCCCATTAGAGAAATCAATTTAGTATTCAGCTTTCTTCCTGTGGTGCATATTGAAGTGGGATTTGACAATGATGGAAAACAGATTTGTGTTAAATACTGCCAATAATGTCTCATAGCTCAAGGTTACAGCTTCTGGTGAGCGACAGACGCTCGTAATCCAACGCATGGAAAATACTGCACTCCACTATCAATTATCTGGAGTTATTAGGTTTTAAAATAAACTGCACATCCGGACTTCAGGCCACATGTTTATTTTACATTTCCCTTGCAGCTGCTTCAGCCTTCAGCTGCTTGGGGCTTTCTGGTCTGTCTGAAGGCTCTGTGCACAGCTGGCTCTGGCTCCAGCTCCAGCCTCAGCCCAGCCTGGAGTCCCAAATGCCCACAGGGTGCAATGCTGGCATCCTTGTTGCCCAGGATTTCAGACCTGGATGGAGCTCCAGGCTCTAGAGAGGCCTACAGCAGACAGGGAATTTCCTGATCCTCTTTTCTTTTAACAAATTGGGATTTTCAGATTCACCAGTTTAGTGGGGAATTTTGAACACATGTTTTCCTTCCTCAAGTTCCTCAGAAGCCCACAGCAAAGCAGTTGCTTTGTGTCCTGAATCACCACTTTGATGCTTGACAAAAGCTTTTTTCTCTTTGATAGACAGAAATGAAGCCAAACATTAATGGATCCTTTCCTTCCACTCGAGAAGGCTGGGGAGCCTTGCAGGAGGTCAGAAGACCTTTTGGAGCCTCTTTTTACTTTGAGGCTGCCAAAGTCTCAGCCGAGGAGGGGAACTGAGCTCCTCCAAACTGCTCCATGGAGGAGATGCCTGGGCAGCAGCAGGGACCACACTCATCTCCAGGCTCAGGTGCCAGCATTGCCCAGCTGGAACCCTGGGCTGCACAGGGAGTTTGGCTTCAGCAGTGCCACAGGAAAACTGGAATAACTGGGAAATGCACACTGGGCTGGATTTCAGCTCCTGCTTGGGGACGCGCAGCGTTGCGTGTCTGTGGAGGAGGAACTGCCACGTGCTGGGGAGCAAAAACAACAGCCAGAGCTGGGGGATCAGAGAGAGAACTGCTGGATTCAATTTGGGAGTGCCAAATGCACGCATACCTGGACAGCGAGGCCAAGGAACCTGGACCCCCCAGGCTCTCACTGCTGGGCATCTTCCCTGTGGGTCTTTACCCTAATTTGCAAGTCAGTAAAAACCCATACAGAAGCCCTGTCCCATTCTTGGATTGCATCGTGGAAGCAGCATTCCCTGGGACAAGGAGCCTTGTCCTTGGGTAGAAGGAGACACAAGGGTGACCAGAAAGCCGGAGCCAGCCCAGGGGATCATCAACTGCAACACAGTCAGACCACAGATACATTTGCTGGTCCTCCAGAACCCAGGGGAACGGAGAATGTTCTTCACCCCTTCATTAAGCAATTAGATCTACAGACATGTCTTTCCTATTAAGTGTCCCCACATCAATGGCAATGGTCTGCAAATATTCTAGTGGCATAAACAGAGTTATTAATCAGGTGCTGTAAAGGCAAGAAATTAACATAAGGAAAACACAGACTGAATACTGGAGAAAGTTTTCTGGAAGCAAACCACGTTAATCAGGGAATTGCCATCCTAGGGAAAGGGGGAAAACTCCACGGCATGAGATGGAACAGAGATCCCTGGCAAGTATCCCAGAGGGAAGGCACAAATGCTGGCTAGTGAGATGAGCAGGATGACCCAATATGTGACTTGCTCTTCCTGACATAAATCATTGAGTGATTTCTAATGATGATTCACTGCTCTGGGTAAAGGTGCCTTCATTCACACAGTCTGCTGCTCTGCCACAGGCTGGGCTTTGCACCAGGATGGTTATTTCTTTGCAGCAGGTCATCCTCTTGCAGCAGAACAACTGTTGAGACTCTGCTGCCCTGCACCGTGGTGCCTGTACCCCTGGGGAGCCAGAGTCCCCTGCTCCCAGGTGTGCTCTGCCATCGGGGCCACAAGAAAAACTCTCCCTAGCTGAGGCAAAGAAATTGTTCCAAAGGACTGGGATGTATTCAGCTGCTGCCAGCTGCTCCCTCCGAGCTTCTGGAAGGCCATGCCCTACCTGGCTTTACGCTGGAGGCTGAACACAGTGAAAATACTGGCTGGTTTCACTGCACATGCCAGGAGCTTGGTGTAGTAACAAGAATGACGAGTGCAACTTCTGCAGCTGCAGGGATGGCAAGGTTACCTGTACCTGCCATCAAGGGGAGCAGCTGCTTGTAGGACGCGCCCCTGAACGCTGACAGATCATTTGCTCTGCGCGTCCTGCTGCAAACAGATGTCTACGGGCAGCAAAGCAGCCACCCGAATGCTAAAGCAGCTTGTCCTGGCTCTCCATAAAGATGTCAAATTTGTTCCCAGAAGTTAATCTGTAAAGATTTTTAGAGCGATCAATAACCAGTGGATGTGTGCAGAGCTGGCTGTAGCAGCGGCCCGGGGACAGCACCAGTGCACCAAGCACCTAAGCTGAGCCCCACGGCACTGGGGGCTCTTGACACTGAGCCCTGGGGCCATCAGAGGACCTGGGCAGAGCTAAACCAGGCCAGCACTGGCAGGGGTTCCCAGGACATACCAAGTGATGCTGCCACAGACTGTGGCTGTGGGCACACAGAGCCCCACCAGCAACAGGGCACCTGCATGTCTATTCTGAGCCATAGGCTCTGGCTGCATGAAGATGGCTGCAGGGAGCAAGGGAAGTTTAGCTTCAAGCTGGCAGGCAGATTAGCAGGGAGAGG
This sequence comes from Promerops cafer, assembly GCA_013398275.1. Taxonomy (NCBI): domain Eukaryota; kingdom Metazoa; phylum Chordata; class Aves; order Passeriformes; family Nectariniidae; genus Promerops; species Promerops cafer. Next base: position 246,027 of record VZSE01011628.1, on the reverse strand, counting down.
AGTGCTCAAAGCCAGGAAACTGGAAAGCCATTTGCACAGGGCAAACAGCAGGATGCTGGGCTGTGCTGCCGGTGGGGACAGTGCGTGCTGAATTGAATGAGCCTGCTTCAGCAGAGCACAGGGTGCATGCCAGTTCCACAGTGGCTGCTGGAAAACTGGGTGTCTGTGCACAGGCACAGGTAATGTCTTGTTATCCTCAAAGAGCTCCCCCATGCCCTTCCCTGGGCCCCTGGTCCAGCACTGTGGAGCCAGGGTGGTGTGTGAGCACCGGGGGCTGCTTCAGACATCACTTCTTGGAGCACAGGGTGCTCCATGAAAGGCAGGATAGGAGTGCTTCAGGAAAGCACCCCAGGTCCCAGCAAACCCCCTTCCCCCATCTAAGAAAAATTTCCATATTCATGAGCCTTATCACTCCCCTCAAGCTGCTGTGTGAATTCAGAAAGCAGCACCACACAAAGACAGATTTTGAGGCCGTTGGGGAATCAGCAATAGTTTCTCAGACTCCCTTGCTCTGTGCCTGTCCTGTCGGATTTGAGCTCTGTTCCAGCCCTGCTGGTGCCCAGGTAGTGACTCAGTCCCAGTGAGGTGGCACAGGTCACAAGTCCCTCCCAGCACTGTCCATCACATGGCAGTAGCAGGGTCAGTCCTGGCATTGCCCGTGGAGTGCTGCTGCCTGAGGTGGAGCTGGGCAAGCCTCCAGGCTGCCAGATCAATGTTATGGCCAGCTACAAGCCCCTGCCACCAGCCAGCCTGCGGCTGGCTCCTGGGCTGGGGTGGCCACGCTCAGGATGGCCATGAAGCCTCAGCCCTGCCCACTGTTGTGTTTGCCATTTTATTAAGGAGAGCCATTATAATTTGCAAAAACATTCCAGACTTTGTCAGTGCTTATCCTTGTCCGACTCCACAAAGCTCACTGAGCTTTTATCTCCTGCAGACTAGATTACAGTAATGCCTCGATGCTTGCCAGGAGGGCTGATTACAAGCCCTCAGTCCCACAGGCAGCACAGAGCGTGCCCACTGTGCCCACCATCAACCCAGCACCTTGCCTGGGGCTGCTCCCGGTGGGTCTCCCTCCTGGACAGGTCTGGAAAGCAGAGTGCTCTGGGTTGCCAGCCCAGTCTGTGCCCCCACTGCCCCAGCCAGCACCGCTGTCACCCAGGCTTTGCCCCTGGCAGGGGAGCCCTGGGTGTTCCACTGCTGCCTTCTCAACAGCCCCAGCAGGGCGACTTCTCCACCAGCGTGCTGTCCCCCCTCGCCACTCTCTGCAGGCTGCCATCACACCTGGCTGCGTGGAACTGCTTCGGCACTCGTGGGGCCCAACACGCTCCCTGCGCGGGGTAAAGCTGCCGGAAACCTCCTCCTCTCAGGAAAGGTCCAAAATGCCACCTGTGTGTTCAGGCAGTGACCACAGCCTGGAGCAATGCTCCAAGACCATCCCGTGGGACTGAGCCATGGGTGGCAGCAGCAGGGGAGAGGGGAGCAGGGGAGCGGGGCTGCCAGTGAGACTGGCACTCCTGGCTCCTCAGCACGGGTGCCACCATCTCCCCTTCCCACCACGTGCCAGCTCCTGCTGCTCTCCCTGTGCCATTCTGCTGCAGGCTAAATTAATTATTTCTAATAAACCCACGTTTAAATTACCAACCCAGGCAGGGGCCAGCTGATTTGGGGGCTTTGCACTCCGTTAGCCTTACTGCAGGCAGCGCTGGGCCAGACAAAGACCTCACCTGCACCCCCACAATCAGCTGGGATTGGCAGCCCCCCTTCCCTCTACTGCGTGAGACCTCAGCTGTGTCCCCTGCGCCCGAGGACAGCCATAGAGGCTCGCCACATGCCCAGCCACACGCCTCAGTGCTGGGAGAGAAGGAACAAACACCTCGTCTGACCTGTGCCAGTGATGGAGAAGATGTCACAGGCAACAGGGACATGGGGACAAGCCCGCTCAGGGCTTGCAGCTTATGTTTTGGGGAAAGGGCCATGATAACACACAGCAAGGACAGCAAGTGAATTTATGGCGAGAGCTGCTTCATGAGCAGGTGTCTGCAGCAGGTAGGTGCAGCCAGCAGCACCTGCAGAGGCAGCTGTGGGGAAGAGGCTGAAACCCCCAGGTAGGATTCACGCCTGGGTGTTCCAGCTTTATCGTCCTGAGCCCGGGGAGGTGAAGCACAAGCCCTCGCAGGCAGCGGGCTCATTCCAGCACGCTGCAGTCAGTGTATGAGCTCTGAGCTTGGCTGGCTCCCCCCACAACTTATCTCAACTCTTCCCAGATGGCTTTTATCTTCAAACTACTGTACAGCAATACAAAAAGACAACAATAATTTAAGATACTCTTTGACTGCAGGCTAATACCAATTCACTCCGCTTGCCGAGGGATGGCACTTTCCCTTTTTTTATATAGCCTCTGTGATTTTTCTAGCGTATGCAGATAATCTCAAGCTCCTCATAAATGCAGCCATAAACTTTCCTCTCTCTGCCCCCTCGGAAGTGCATAAAACCAGCGGGATAACCAGCATCATCCCGGGAGGCCTCTGAGGAGGTAACAGCTAAAACAGGGCTCAGTAGCTGGGCAGATGTCATGGGGAGCTCCAAGAGCTGGCACGATCACTCACCCCACGTCAGCCTGGGCAGAGAGGGAAGGGCAAGCACAGAGCAAGGGAGCTGGATCTCTGCACATTAAGAGTCTCTCCACATCCACAGTGGCTGCCTGGGAAGGTGTCCCTGGGCAAGGCTCCTGGCCAGGGTGTGCTGGGGAGTGGGACCTCTGGGCACAAAGGGCTGCCAGCCTGAAATCAGCTCCTGGTCTCTCTCAGAGCCTGCCTGGCTCACACGAACACCTCTTGGGGGCTGCCTGGAAGGAATTCCTGCTTACAGACAAGCCAGGAATGGTTCTCTTCCCCTGAAGAGATTTTAAAATATAAAATTTTCTTTCTGTGTGGATGAAAGACCAACATCTTATGATCCCTCAGTAAATTATTTGGCGTCTGTGGAAATGTAGCCCTCCCAGAATTCAGCCCTATTAGTTTGGGGGTTTTTTACATGCTAGGCCTGAAGTAATTAAGCCTTCACATTCTGATTCATTTTCCAGCCTGTTCACCAGCACAGCTGAGAGAAGGTGTTCTGTCAACAATGGAACTTTTCCCCCAAACACTTTAAAATCCAAAGGTTCATCCAAATCAACTTTAGTTTGCAAACTATTTAGGTTTTGACTTAGCAGCTTTTTTTTTTTTTTTGTGGCAAAAAGAACGGTTAAGAAATGCTCCCAGGCATCTCTGCAGCAGATTCTGGGAGAGCAAAGGGGGCTGGCACAGAACTCTGATTCTCAGCCAATTTCTCCAGCACCAGATTATAAGCATCCCTCTTCCTCTTGCTGGAGTGCAGACAAAAACTGCGTGTTCTCATGGAAGCCTCCAGCCATAAAGACAACGAAATGGTGTGCTGTGCTGTTTAACAGAGCACTCTGTGGCACTGGGCTCTTGCACCATCAGCTCGGGCCCTTGCTGGCCCCCACTGCACTCAGACACCCCGAGTGTGGGGCACATCCCTGCCTGAGCAGTGGGAAGGTGCCTCCATGGACATCAGGGTGCATCGCCCCCAGACACAAGTAAACCCTTCCAAGGCTTACTTGCACAGGGGGCACATTTCTGGAAGCCCCTTTCCTGGCAGCAGAAACCTCCTGCCTGCCTGCTGGCCACTCTTCCTCAGCTCCTCACCGAGAGTGAGAATGAGAATGAGCACTTGCATTTCCCCTTGGCCTCTGGCAGTGAAACCACCTGGAGGAACATCTCACACTGTTGGAAAGGTGCTGCCACAGCTGGCTCCAAGGTGCCCAGTCAGGTTTGACAAGGATACTTCAGGCTTTGTAGGCTCTCTTGCTAAGGCCACACCAACCCATCCCTGCGTGGGGCTGCCTGGGGCTCTGCAGTGCTGCATGTGCAGCTCCATCAACAAACCCTTCCCATCCTCTCCCCACCAAGAAGCAGCATCGAGTTTTCCTAGGAGTCATCTCATTCCAGGTGCCTCCATCCTGCAGATGACAAATCACTGCCTGAACAGACAGGCTGCACAGCGTGTCTCTGGTTGAGCTGAGATTTCACCCAGAAACACATCCCCAAGAGTTATTACCAGTTTCATTAGATTAATGATTGCAGAACCACCAGCAGCATCACAGATGAGGCGTTAACGTTTGCATTCCCATACAGTAACACCAGTTGCATGGTTTTGCTTAAATCAGGACAAGAGACCAACTGGAGACTGACACAGTGAGGTGTGATTTCTTGCTGGCTCCAGCAGCAAGAAGACAGATTTATGATGCTTAAAAAGCACCAGCTGGACTGGGAGACAGAAATCTTGGTCTGTGCATAATGACACACAGGACTTTAACCTCAATGACACACAGGACTTTAACCCCCTGCATGCTGTAAGCTTCCTCGTCTACTCTCACATTAGGCTGGTGGTAGAACCCCCACTAATACAGGAGGGTAAGGAAAAGAAACTAGGAAACATCCATTCACTGCCTAAACTGTCATCTGTGCTGCTAATAGTCATGGGCAAAGCACATGGTGGGCCTGCTGAGATAAAAGGAAGCTAAGAGATTGTTTGTACCACTAATACATCTCGTGATAAATGATGTGTGAAGTTTTAGTGCAAGGTCTTGAGGAGGCTGTGAGCCTGGAACACCAGCTGAGGGAATGCCAGCTTGGGGGAAGGACTGAGAGGCAAATCTGGGGAGGTTGGGGAAGGGTCAGGAGCAGCCTGAGCCCTCTCTTCCAGCTCCATGTGATATCCCAAAGGCAGATGTAGGGCACTGATATTCCAGATCTGATGAAGGCTGGATGAGGGTATCACATCCACACCGAGAAGCTGGAATTGAAGATGCCTGAGACAGCTGAAACACTGAGGCAGCCACGCCCAATCCTGGTGGCTAAATATGCTCCTAGGGGGATTTCTTGCTTTACCTCTTTTAATATTTTCCTATGCTGTGACCCATTGCTGCATGCAATAAAGCAGTTTTTCAACCTGAAAATGATGCTTTGTCCTCAGCCTGAGGCTGCTGAGGCCTGTGCCCTGGTGCCCAGTGAGCTGGAGTGAGCCAGGCTCTGTGCCTCTGGCCACGGTCCACGTTTGAGCCTCTCAGCACCACTCATGGAACAAATCCCCGGGTCCCTGGGAAGCTGTCACCCACCCACATCTGTTCTCCCTGCTCCATCCATCAGTACCAAACCCTGCTATGTGGATCCTGATGCCAGGGGCAGATCTGTGACTGAGGGCACTGAGCGCTCCTGAGATTCCAGAAGCAGAGGACTGATGCCATGACTATCTCAGACATGCCACACAAACATGAAAATTGAGCAAATGATAAAATGTAGATGAATTTTCAGGAGCAGAGACACTGAATAAAAAAAACCAAGGCATCAAACTATGCACAGGAAAGATATATCTTGACAAGAACTAATATTTTATGTGGAACAAATAATTCAATAGTAACAGATTTGCACATTTAAAAATGTGGTATTAGGAATAAAGTCCTGATTTCCCCTACTTTTCATCCGAGTCCCTGACACACACAATCTCCTCACCCTGCCTCGTATTCCAACACCCTCCTCTTCCCTGACCTTCTCCTTCCTCCCCACAGGAGCTGCCAAGTTGGAATGGGCCTGGGGCTCCAGCTCTCCAGCGTGCAGAGGGAGCACCTTCTCCCAAAGTCTGATGGACAACACCCTGGGTGGACTTTGGATGCAGAAGAGCCCACCCCACACGCCCCAGTCCCCACATCACACCAGGGGCTGCCCCGAGCCCCACTCCCTGTGCCAGGGGCTGTTCTCTCAGCACAAGATCCTCCTCAGCCTTGGTGATTTACACTTCTATGGTTACTGTTCATGGAGACAGTTCGAGACCACCGCAGGGGAACACAACATGCTGAAAGAATGTGACTACAGTGGCCACGATGGTGGGTCCAGCCACAGAGGGATGGGGAGTTGGGACCCCCAGGCCACCCCAGACTCTGCCACAAGGCCACCAGGATGTCTTTTACCCAGGGTGCCTTAGCAGCTCCCTGTGCTGGCTATGCCAGACCATCTGTCAGTGCTCCCCATCTCTCCCTGCCACAGCCAGAGATTTGCACAATCGAGCCCATTTAACTGATGCTGGAATCTTCCTACCTGGTGTGAGGCTCTAAGCCTTATCTGCATTTAGGAATTGTGCTAAGCCAGCAGATCTCCTGCGTATTTGCTCTTTGAAAGCCCACTCTCAGGAGCTCTGGCAGGAGGGCCACATAAAGGGAAAGCCCCACAGCTCCAGCCCACAGATAAAACTCTGCACCATACAAGACATTTTGATATTTTATGCCAGCATTTGGCATTGCTCCAGAAGAGCTCTGAGTTATCTTAAGCTTCATAAATGCAGAGCTAAAGCATTAGCAAGGGAATTGCTCCTAAGTCAAGGGTTAGAGGCGCACAGCAAAATGGGTTCTTAGGGGGTGCTCTCCCCCTGGCTTTGGGGGATAAGTCTGTATTTACCCCCCCCTCCCCACCTACCCTGGGCAAACTGTGATGCTTCCCAATGCTAAGCTGAAGGGTTTTACTAAAACACTCCAGCAAAACGATTCCTCCTGGCTCCTAAGTACATAAAAGCATCAAAAAGTAAAAACATATTCTATACTATGTTGATTCATTAGGATGATGGATGAGGAGAAAAATCTGGTTCCACTGCCTCCTTTGCAGAGATGCAGGAACTGGTCTGAGAGGAGGAACCCGGGGGGCTCACTCGTGCACCGCAAAGAATGGCAGGACACGACTGTGGCCACCAAAAATGTGCCAGAGGCTCTTTGCCCACACTGGCATGGGCAAGGCAATTGCATCTACACCCGTGCCCACCCTGGGCTGCCCATTTTGCAGGAGCGGATGGTGGGAGCTGAGGAGCTAAAATAGATGGTCTTGAAATAATCTTGAAGGAGAGAATCAAGGCAGCTGCTCAAAGGCTTGTGCCAGCCTGGAGCTGAATCTCGCTCCAGGAAAGGTGCTGCAGCAAAGGGGACCCCGCGTCTGATCAGGGAGCTCAGTCAAGAGCGGGAGCATTGAAACAGCGACAGCAAAGGAACTGGGAAACAGAAAACAGGAAAGAGGAAACGGCTTCTAAACAGTGGAAATGTTCTGCTATGGAGGAGGATGGGGCCTGGAGAGGGAGGATTAGCCAGCTATAAATACAAGCAGTGCTGAGTTAAAAGGCTAATTAGAATAGCAAAAAGAAATACAGCAGTACATTTCAGAGATGATTCTGACTAACAAAGAGTTTTTCAAATCTGTTTGCAGAAGTGAATATGAAAGAGAAAATTGGATTCCTATGAAATTATTTCAAAAATTGGAGGAGGAAAAAGGTAATGGCAGATCTCTTCAACAGCCAGTCAGGCTCCTGACATCTTCATCTGCTGCAAAGGCAAAGAGAAAGGCGACAGGTCTCAGTTTTCATGTCTCGGGAGGAAAAAAAGAGCTGGTGACAAAGAATGGTTTGTGCAGAGATGGGGCACAAAAGTTGATACCAGACATTCTCCCTGAGGCAGCCTGGAAAGGAGTGACCAGTCTAACTGCTTCAGGCTGAACAGGTTTGCAGAGCAAACCCCACTCAGTGGTGGCGAACCACTGAGCCCTCGGTGATTAATCACCCACAGGCTCAGCATATGCCAGAAATGGCTTTAGCTTCCCCCAAAAGCTGGAACAGATGGTCCTCAAGTTCTTAACCCAATAAATGTATACAGACACACAGAGATACATGTACATACATAGAGATATATATATAAATACACCCTCTACCCCACCTCATGCTGCAGACATGCAAGGCTGGGCTGAGCCGCGCGTGCCCCAGCCATGCTCACCCCGTTCTTCTCCCGTGACAGGAGCATTTAATGCTCTGCTTTTCCCAAGTCTCTGGGACACAGCAACATTCCAACACTAAAAGAGCTTGGATCTAGCCTGAGGGAGAGCTTGTCCCACACATCTGCTGGCCAGAAGCAGCATGAAAAAAGGAGACTGACACCAGAGCAAAGGCTAGTTTGGATTCGCATCCTTCATCTGGGCTCCCAGTAGCTTGGGCTGTAGTGTGGGGGCGTCACCAGAGACTTTCGTAGCTGGAGGAGAGGGACTGACATCACCAGAGCTCATGGAGAGGTAAACAGCTGAGGATAAAAGGGATGACTTTTATTCTTCATCTCTTCATGACAGCACTGGTGGCTGCTGTGACCAGAGCCACGGGTCACAATGACATCAGGCCATTAATAGGACAAAGAGTGACAACTGGGATGATTCAAGAAGCAGGGATGGGGCAGGGGGGAAGAGGTGCTCAGGAGGAGCAGACAAAGAGTGCTGCTGTCTCCTCCCTGGCAGACAGCACGAGCTGGGTCTCTGAACCTGTCTGTGGCAGTGGGCAAACAGGGACAGTACAGTGGCTGTGGAAAGGGCTGGCTGGCTGATAACTCTCTGAAATGAAACTAAATGCATTGCCTAGTAAATCCTAACAGCAGCTACAATACCTTTGCTCTTCTCCAAAGATGCTGAGTGGCTTTATGAGCATTAATTAACTCCGACTCAGACAACAAGCCTGTGAGGCAGGTACAATAAGATCTGTGGAGAGGGAAGTCCATAGCCCCAGGTCCCACAGCCAGGCAGTGTGCGGCGGGTCCCTACAGGACCAGCTCCCTCCCCAGGGCCTGATCACAGCCCAGGAGATCCCACTCCCAGGACTCCACTCCAATTCACCATCCCATCTCCTTGTGCACTCACATCCGTATTTATCGTGACTTCCTAGAACGGACAAAGGCAAAACCGTGAGAAGTTTTGCTAATAAACAGCCACCAGCAGCAGCCCTTCATCCTGGCCAGACCCAGAAGAGTCCATCTGTCCTCACCCATGACCCTTCCTTTCTCTGCTCCCACCCAACACACCCACCCCGCGCAGCCCATGGGGCTCTGCGGCTCCATGTCAGTCTGCTCCCACACCTGGGTGTGCTGGGCGTGAGGCAGCCCTGGAGGCATGGGACATGGCATGGAGCTTCCAGACACTCTATGGGCTTGGCTCTGTGTGGCTCGGTGTCCCTGTCCTCTCCCCTCTGAGATCTACGCGACCCCAGTCACTGCAGTGCCTGCACTCCAGAGAGTGCTCCCTGGGGTGTGGAGCAAGTGGAGGAGAAGCAGAAAAAATCCACAGACACACACCTAAATAAAATATTTTAAAGTGAATTTCCCATGAGGTGTCAGCAGCTCTTTAATATTGTGCTGCTTTTCCTGGCCAATCATGTTGTCACCCCAGCTGGTGGGAGAGTGATTGCCAGCTGCCTATAGGAAAAGGATGACAGCAATGTCTCTTCTTGCCTGGGAGACCTGCACCGGCTCATCCTCCTGCACCACTCTTGACTCCACAAACAAATGGCTTCTTGCAGCAGGAGCAGAGAGGCAGCAAGAGGGTCAGCAGACACATGTGCCACCATGGATGCCTGCTCTGTCCCCAGTGGGGAATGGAGTGGCAGGTCCCAGCACGAGGTACACAGGGTTTTGCTCAGGAACGAGGAGCTTTGCTGGTCTCACAGGTGTGGAACAGAATGGAGCCTTTTGCATCCACTCAGCCCTGACCCACTGGCTAGCTGGGCCATTGCCCCAGCCCTGGAGATCCTGCTGTCCCTCCAGCGGCCAGTGGGATGCAAAGTCATACACAGCTTTATCCTTTGCCAGTCCCCACTGGGTGCCTGGCTGGCCTCTGTCCTGGTCCTCAGGCTGAGGGCATTTGAGCTTGGAGAAATACTGTAGGAATTAGGGAGCAATACTGTCCTGTGTCCCTGAGCCGTGGTCCCTGTGGGATGGCATGACCCTGGGCTAGGTGCCCTGCCCTCTCCACTGCTCCAGCCACCGCCGCCACCCCAGAGCAGGGGCTGTGGTATGGGGACAGCTGCTGTGACTTTCTCTGTAGCAGCAGGCGTCACCTCCACTGGACACAGGAGCTCTGTGCCCCGTGGCAAAGCCAATGCAGCTGAGCTGCACAAACTCACCAGGTCAAAGCTGGCCAGCTGCACCTTGCAACTTCTGTGAACGGGGAAGAAATAGTTATTTCCCCTAATTACAACTTAAATGCCAAATAAATGCCTGTCCGCTAGGGTAATTGCAATGTCACTGGGTGATGAATGCCTGCTCTGCGCTCCGAGAACCTGCAGCACACCTGCAAACCACAGTAACCCGCACCCTGAGCGCCCCAGCTCCAGGCAGCCGCTCTGCCCCTGGGCCACGCTGGGCCAGAGCACGGCTGCAGTGGGCCCTGGCTGACAGAGCTGCTCGGCACCCTTGCCAGGAGCCGTGGCTATGCCCAGCTCCCAGCCCAGCCCCAGAGGCAGCTCTGTGTGCCCAGGGTGCGCAGGGCCCGGACCTGGCCCGTCCCAGAGGCTCCTTAAAGCTGCTCTTGCCCCGGCCAGTGACCCATCACGGATCAATGCCAGGCTGAACACCAACACCGATCCTCCAGCTGCTCTCAGGCGCCAGCGGCAGCACTGCGCTGCTCCCAGGGACTTGCCACTGTCACTTGTACCCAGGGACACAGTGTGGGAAGGGGGGCTGGCGCCACCCCACCCACCAGGCAGCCACAGGGCCAGCTGCAGGCAGCCAGGGCTGAGCTGTACATCCTTGGCTGCTGCCACTCCTGGGGGGCAGCCACTGGGGAGAGGGACAGGCTTTTAGGTTTAGCTTTATATGTATAGGAGGGTCTCAAACAGTGACACTTGCTAACTACAGTTTAGAAAATAACAAAAGGAAATTCTAGAGAAAAGCTCAGCATTTAGTCTCACCCCCACCCCCATTTTTTTTCCTTATTCAAAAGAAATAATCTTTTAAGCATTAAAAAACTCCCCAGTGCTGCTGATACAAAATGCAGTGTAACCTTGAATTGTATGTAGCAGGGCTGGCTTTCATTATTTATTAGCAAGATCAATTAGAATATTCTGTTTGCAGAAGAATATAATCCAATATGTACTTCAAGCACTAACAGCTAAATATATGCTTATTTAAAAATCAATCTAAAGTCAAGGTTTCCTTTGTAAATCCTTACTACAGATTAAAAAAAAAGCTTTGACTGTTACCACCTGCTGAATGCTGTAGTCTCAAGGAGGCAGTTATACATTTTAAAACATCTCAGATGGGAATTGATTGTACCAGGCAAACAATTGCTGAACCCCCAGCACGGACGGCTCACAGCCTGCGTGACGGCTGAGTAGCTCCCTCGGGTGAGCACCCTGGGACCACAGCCCAGCCACTCCACAGGGAAGTGGGAACAAGCCCCCGACCCGGGCAGTGACAGCCAGCACCCCCCTGCCAGCCGGGAAGGGCACCGGCAGTGCCAGCCGTGCTGAGTGACTCACACCGACTCACAGCATCCCAGCACAGACTTGTTTTTCACTGACTTCCCCGGGCTGACACGGAGCCAAGGCATCCGCCTGCCAGCCCAGCTCAGGATCCGCAGTGTCCTCGCCTTCCTCCCCCGAATCGCAGGTTTCTAAGATTAATTGTCATGTATAATTTATTGACCTCAGCCACGACCTTGGCCCAGCACAGTTTCCTTTCTCTGCGCTGTGGCAATGGCAGCAGCAGGCTCTGGCAGGGCAAGGGAGCACCGGCAGTGCAGGGTGGGCAGTGCTCCGGCTGCCCCACAGCCCTGGGGATGCCCCGGCCCCCCGGTTTCCACTCCATCCCCACCCTGCAGAGCCCCTTTCCCAGCTGTGCCAGCGCCTGCTTTAATCTCCCCCCTGCTGCCAGCCAGGCACAGGCTGCTCAGCCAGCTTCCCGCTTCTCCTTCTTCCTTAAGCCCTTCCTCTTTCGTCTTCCATTTTTAAATCTTATCTCCAGGTAAAGAGGGTATTTGATGGGATCAAAAAGTGACCTTTAGCAAGGGTAGCAGAGCTTCAAACAATATCCCTGCAAGTTCATGAACACTCAAGTGTTAAAGGGAACAGTTCTCTGATCTCACTGTTCCTCAGTGGAAAAGTCGTTTCACAAAGATTTCTGCCAAAAGCTGGTGTAGCAGACTGAGGAAACTTTCTTAAAACCCAGCACCTAGAACTTGGCACAGGCTGTCCTTATCTTCTGATAAACCAATCCTTCAAAATTTTTCAGTCTCAGTCTTCGCCAGCAAGTGCTCCAGCCACACCGCCCTGCACCTGGGTAGAAGGAGGGTTGGAACTGGATGATCTTCAACGTCCTTTCCACCCCAAATCATTCTGTGAATTCTGTGAATCTGGAGTGCTTGTTTCTCTGCTCAAGTTCCCTATCTCTTGCCAGTTTCCTGAGTCTGACAGATTCCCAGCTATCCCCTATCTTTCATTCAGCTGAATAAAATCCCTGAAATGCCTCTTAGGTAAAGCATTCCAGCCATGGAGGGAGGTCGGACAGAAGCAATCAGAGGGAACAGACAGTGATTAGTGGCGTGAAAATACAAACAGAGCGCAGTGGACAGACGCCACGAGGCTCCCCAAGGGCTCCTCAACAGCACCGTGTCCTGCTCCAGCCTGAGGTCCACGCTGGGAGAGATGCAGCAGCAGGAGCTGGTGGGTGGCATATCCCTTCCTGAGAAAACCAGGCTATTTGATCTACGAGCCAGGGGGCACTCCAGTCTTGGTTGACACCAAGACCTACAGACCTCCCCTAAGCACCTTAAGGATAAATTCCAAGTGGGAAAAGAACAGCCAGAGCTAAAGGATGATGTGAGCACGTAACAGTTTGCCTCCTGAGCTTCCGCTGTGCCACGAGACCAACGGGTTGCAGCGCCGTGTTCCCCTGGGACCTTGGCAGACCAGAAGGGAGCGGGGGGGGCAGAGGCCATGTTATGCCAGATGAGGACAGTCCCATGCTCTCCAGTGGCAGCCCAGAGCCAGCGCTGGCAGTGACGTGACCCCCGTGCCACCAGGAGGGCAAGGGGACACACGTGGGGTCCCCCATCTGTAGCGGAGCTTGCTGGTGCCTCCACAAGTGGCAGGCTGCCCGGAGTGAAGTGGACAGACGGGAGTGGAGGGTGGGTGGCAATGACAGCAGCGTTAATCATTTCCGTGGCACCACGCACGAAGGCGGCAGGCCGAGCCTGCGCCAGGCCGAGCCTGCGCCAGGCCGAGCCTGCGCCAGGCCGAGCCTGCGCCGCCCCGCTGCCAAGGGCCGCACACGGGAACACGGCCAGGCTGACCCTCTCCTGCCTGCCCGGCACAGCCAACACCAGCCGCTCTGCTGGCCAAGAGCGGGTCCCCTCCCTGTCCCGTTTCCCACCATGCCCTCTGGGGAGAGGGGCGAGAGGCGTCAGCTCTCAGTGCTCCTGGATGGCAGAGGCAGAGCTGCGCTCCCACCCCCAGCTGCCCACACACACATCCCTACAGCACCTCACCAGGGGGATGGCAACCCACCCCTGCAGGCCAGCAGTCGAGGGGTTAAAGTGCCTTGTTACTGCTTCTGTAGCCAGGCTTCACTTATTTGCAGCCCGAATTCCCCAGGAGCCAGGGCTTTTACTAGTGGCTCTGCTGTAGAACCATGTCATTATAGATTGCAAGTTCCTTAAAGGTCAGATAACACAACACAATTGAATCATATTAGTGAGCATAGCGAGCTGATATTTTCCTAGGAAAACCCATAAAGCAGATTGTTTGCTGCAGAGAAACACACTGTTGTATAGCAAAGCCGGTGTAATCGTCTGCACAAACAAACAAGTGGTTTATGAGAAAACCCTCCCATGCTGCAGATCCTTGCAGCAGGAGCCAGCAGGACCAAGCACTGGGCACCTCGGGCAGGTTGGATTTCAGCTTGGGTTACAGCACTGAAATACATCGCAAAACACAAGGAGGGAAAAAAAGAATTTCCAAGTGTATTGTTGAGAGACAAATACCCAATACTTCGTTTTAATGTCTGGATGCAGGTAGCAGTTAATCCAAGACAGTGCTATTAAAGAAACACAGAACTGATTGTGAGGATGATTGAAAATTTCTGAAGAGCACAATTTCCAAGGCCATGATGACCCTGCCTTTTTTTTTTTTTCCTAATTTGCCTGTAATCTATTCGGACAAATCCTTTTATCACATTTATTTCCTCTCCAAGTTCCAACAGTGTGATTAATTACAGAACTTTGCAGTCCTACTTACCCTACTGCATGCTCTAATTTTGCTTCCTTTAAAATGGTTTTCCATCCCTAATAGACACCTTTCCTTGTTCAGCTCCTTTACTTTGTCCCTCTGCAACCTGCTGTCACTAACCTGTCGCACTGGCAGCCACCCATCCTGCCTGAATCTGCACTTCCATCTGGATGCAGCCAGCACCAGTGGCCGCTCGCTTTCTGCTGCAGAGGGGCATGGGCTTTTCTGTGGGGAGAGGAAAGGCAAAAAAACCTCATTTTTCCAAAAATCTGGGTGCTTGTCAGACCCTAGGGTCTGCAGCCCCTCCACCAGCCTGGAAATTCTCATTTGGTTCTAGATTTAACTTCAGAATGAAAAAGCAACTGGATTCAGCACAACTGCTTTAACCTTCCCCAGTCCCAGAAAGAGGAGGAAAAGTAATTAAAAAAATAATTTTGAATACAGAAAGCCACATCTCCTCTCACTGACCTTCAACACCTGCGTCAGCTGTCCGGGGCAGCAGAGCAGGAACACCTCCGGCTCCCACTCCCACCTGTGTTGGCTCTCCTCCGCTGCGTTTCATCATATCCCAGACAAACAGTGGTGAAACACAGGCAGAAAAACAATTAGATTTAAATCTCGTTTCCTCTTTCTATCTTGCCTTTTTCTTTTCTCTACTTAGATGCTCCTCAGTGCATTAATAGGATTTGTGTTCAGCACAGTGCAAAACGAATGATTTATGGGTCTGTCTGCACTACATACTCCCAATGCCACTGCAGCCCCCTGAAAGGGCACTCCAAGAGTAGCCAGACGAGAGGGTTCTGGCACTATGTGTAATTCTTTGTGCACACTGCCCACAAGATCACTGTCACCCTGGCTCTCACAGTGCCTCTGTGCTTTCCTCACAATGCACGTGGCTCTGCTTACAGAGGAAATGGGACCAAGACCCTTGACCAGCTTCAGCCCCTGCTGCCACACGCCAGCCACGCTGCTTCCACAAACCGATCTGCTGGTTTAACTGATGTTTCAGCTCAGACTGACTTGTGCCTCATCTAAGCCAAACAGGGGCTCAGTCCCTGCATTTCATTACCAACAGGTAACGCAAAGGCCGTGTGAGAACTGACCAGACCCAACAACTCAAGCATGGTCAGGAGCACAGCACATTGAAGGCTGCAGTGACTCAGGTGCCAAAGTCCTACCGAAAGTGTCTGGGACTGGTCAGATTTTCCTGGTGGCTCTGAATGTGGCTCTGTCAGCGCAGCTCCCGCGGCTCTGTGCCAGCAGTGCCCTTCATTAATTCCTAATGCTGCCCCAAGTACATCTCATGTCCTCCAGGGTTTGGCAGCCCCTGTGAGCTGGGGCACAGAGCACAGCTCCCTACCTTCCTTCCACATATAACGAGAAGCCAAATGAAATAATGAAAGAAACTCATTTTAATGCCACAGAGGGAATTGTTTTATTGCTAAAGCAGCAAATAGAACTAATTGAATCCACTGGAAAAAAAAAAAAAAGAGCAAAGGAATGGAAGGGGTAGGTGTGGAGCACAGACGAAAAGGGCGAGCTGGAGCCTGAATATTCATGGACCTAGAAACCACAAATCCTTGAATGCAAAATATCTTCATAACTGATCATACTGCCAATGGCGATGCATGCACAGCTCGGAGACAGGCTTGGAATGTTTGCATTTACAAGATTTTTTTAAAGTAATATTATGAAACAAATTCTGTGGTTCATTAAGCTGCCTCGTACCTCCCTGGTAAAAGAGAACATCCTGGGCCTGAGCTCCAGGACTGGCACAGGTTCCCGCCGGCGCTGAGCGCAGGGCACGTGGGACAGCTGTGCTGTGCCCAGCGCCAGGCTGGGGCAGGCAGCTGCCTGCCTGCTGTGGGGGCTGTCACGGCAGCTCTGACCTCAGCCCCTGCCGTGGGACGAGCACGGTACTGCATGGCTGGGGCACTTCACCCCAAATCACCGCCCCTTTCACATGCCGCCGGTTACACCTGCCACAAGCTTTTAACTCAGTTTTCAGTGAATTTCAATTTTCAGTGGCAACATATATATTAATATGGGGGTTACATTTTAATTAAGGCAGCAGTCATGTTCTTCATTACATTTATAAGTCATTCAGCAAGGAGCACCAAGGATATAAATCCCATTAATGAAGAAGGAGATACGTAACCTGCACTGCATGCTCCAGCACAGAGGCACCAGTACAAGATGACTCTCATATGAAATGCAAGGTGAGAAAGCTGGATTAGAAATGCAGTTTATACTTCCAAGGGCCATACAACGTTCATTTGGCACCACAGGCCCTGAATCTGCACCCCGAAAGCACCCAAAACACCACTCCTACCTCAATCTATTTTCCCACACCAAGAGAGAGCCCAAGGCACAGCACGGCTGCTGGGTCTGCCGGAGGGGACATACAGTGCCTGGGTCCCTCCTGGACACTGACAGCCACGTGTGGGAGGGGAAGGGCTGCAGCTGAGACCCTCCCCAACAACAGCAGCAGTGCTGCAGGATGAGGGTGTCTCCCCAGCCTTGGGGTAACTGGGGGCTCAGCTCTCCCCAGGCTCACTGGAAGACAGAGGCAGCGGTGAAATCCACCTCTCTGCAGAGCCCTCCCTTCCTCCCTACACCAGCATCCCAAATCCTTACCCTCTGGGCACAGCAAAGAGCTTCAGGCTCACCTCTGCCTGCAACACACTCCAAGCGTTAGAAAAAGTTAATAGGGGTCATGGGGGGAGCTGCTCTGGGCAAAGCCATGCCAGAGCACCCCAGGGAAGGATCCTGAACTGGGCAGCAGGAGATGGACTCGCCACAGTGCCATGGGGCCCTCGCCAGCAGGAGCCCTGCTCCCACATCCATCACCCCGCTGACAGCCAGCAGCTCTGAGCATACACACTAATGAACAAGCTCCTTACACAGCCTGGCCATGGGAAAGCACTTCTTCACCACTGCCTACTGCAAAAAAATGGCTGAGGAGTTCCTGATAAGGTTTTCCAAAGGAACCCATCTGCAGCACAGACATGGATCGCCTCCCACTGAGACAACCATATCCCACGAGGAGAGTGCTTCAGAGTATTACGTGGGAACAGAGTAATAATAAAACACCTTGCCGTAACTTTAGCAGCAGTGGCTCTAGCAGAAAAGCCTGTAATGATCTAATAACACATTTCCCTTGCTGCCACTCCAGCCTTGTGCAATCCAGGGTAGTTTAAGCCATAAATCCATCCCAGCTCTTCCTTTGTCATTAATTGTTAGGCTATTTGTATCACACAATTCACATACCAAATAGACTCCAATTTCATGGTGGGCTAGACTACAGGAATGTTTCTTTTAATCTTTTTTAATTTTAAAGTGGTACCAAACTTAAATATTTTCTAATGGAGTGTATATTTAACATCTAATAGTATCACTACAATTTAGGAGTAATAAAAGTCAAGCTCCCGTCTGTACAATAAGCTTGCAGCTCTATTTCCAAAGTTCAATCAGTTAACCTAGGAGAGCAATAACTTCTCTACAATGAGCAACGGTGCGGAATAATATTTAGATAGAGATAAACCCTTTTTGCATAGGAAATTGCATTATAATTTGCTGGGTCTATGAAATTCTCAGCAAGATGCTTTAGTTTACCAATGAAGTTGTTGCCTCAGGCATTTTTCCAGTGTTTCGATTTTTTGGGGAGGTTCTAGATGATTTTGAGCTGAGTAAGGAGCCATTATCATTCCAGATCCCGGCGTGTGCAGCAGACCCAGCAACAGAGCTGCTGCAGCCTCTTTCCCACATTGGCAGTGCAGGATGAGCAGCCCAAACAACAGCTGCCCCCTCTCAGGGGCTGTGCAGCCCTGGAACCTCTGCCCCTCCACACTGCACCAGCCCCTTTGGAGTTTGCCCTGCCAGACCCAGCTCGGGGAGCCCCTCCAGTTCACGCCTGACTGTGGATTTGCCTTTCTGTGCAAGGTGAGCAGCTCATGTAGAGGAGACAGAGCCCTTTCCTGATGTACCAGTGTCCCTCAGTGCACCCTCTGGCTCTGCAGGCTCCAGTGCCACGGAGCATGAAGCAGAGGTGGTGACTGGTAATTCAGGAATAAAGAGCCCTAAAATGAGCTTGAAGGTTGCGAGTGCTGACAGTGCAGGGGAGTGGCACTACGGGATCGATGCTGGTGCTCCCCGGGGAACAGACCAGGGAGGGATGAACCAACAGCCAGTTAAAGACCTCCAGCAGCAACAACTTTAGGATCCATGCTCTGCCACCAGCATTTCTTGAGTCAGCACTTTGGATGGAAAAGCGTCAGCTGGTTGTTGAACAAGCAGGACCAGAGCCGAGTACCTGACAGTTTGTCACCCGCACAGGTGATGCAGCACCTTCCACCCAGGGCTGAGCTGGGACGTGAGCCCTTCCCACGTCTGGGGCCCAGGGGTGGGCAGCAGCTGAGCCTCTCGGGGCACAGAAGCACCTGGAGGAGCCTCAGAGCCTCCGGGGCTCTCCGGGGCCCCATGCTGGCTTCACACAGGCTGGGTGGGTATGCGTCCCCCCGGCTGGGTGGCGGCAGCTCCTGCTGGGGGCTGTGGAATCCAGCCACAGTTTAACACCCAGGCCTGATGCTGATGTGGGCTTCCCACAAGCATGCTCATGGCTTGGCTTAATTATATGAGTGGCCATCTTTCAAACACAGAAAGGGCAGAGCTGGGGCTGAAACAAAGTCATTTGCAGATGTGGATGAACACTAATACTAAATATATCACTGTACCCATCTTAATGCAAGATGAAAGGAAATACACTCTAAAACAAAGGAGAATCTCAGATCTGGGCTATCACAGCAGCGCTGCTCTGCTCCGATCCAAAATGATTACTGCTAATAAAGGAGGGGGCCAAGTCCAGTCCAGCCTGACTCTGAAGGGAATAGAAATCAGATTTTGGCATGAAATGTGTTACAGCAATCTCTGTAATACAAAATAAAGTCTGGCAGATGGAGTTATTTTTATCCAAAGCTAGTTCTGTTTAGTAGGTCGGTGGCTATAACTGATGTCCCTTTGCTATTTCCTCTTCCCCCAGGTCCCCCTGCCTCAGTTTCTCCAGGCACTGACAAGATTGGAGCAGACAACTCCAGTATATTTTGGGAGGATCCTACTTAGCTGTAAAAATCAATTGTGAGTTTTGCATCCACCCCCAGCATTTGGCCTGTTTATATTGCCAAATATATTCTGTAAAGAAGTACTGTACTTCACAGGAGAGCTTGTCAAGGTAAATACCTTCATTTACATAAAATGTGACTAGCAATTGAAATGTTAAAGCCATAAAGAGCAAGTTTATGATCCATCCTTGATGCCTGGATGTATAATATGACAAGGGGGGAAATACTGTGCCTTGCAACATTTACTAAATTGGTGTGTTGACACTGGGGAGGGAAATGGGAGCTGTTGAAAAAAAAGGTTGGAGGGTTTTTCTGAGGGCTGTTTTTGGCTTTTTTCTTCTTGCTTTTCATAAGTATGAATCTTTTCCCCAGCCTTCTACAGTCAGCTTTCAACACTCTCCTTCAGCTTGGAAACTGCAGCTACCTAAATAACAAATGGGGGGAGCAGTGCCCACATGCCATCATGGAGCAGAGTCTGGGCAACAGCTCGGCCATGCCCAGGGAGAGGAGCTGCTCTTGGCAGGGTCAGGGCCCAATCCTGCCCAGCCACTCCCCCATGCCCCCAACAGTTACCTTGGATTTAAACAGGAATTTCTCACTGTGATTGAACAGGCTCTTGTAATTCTGGGGTTTCCTTTAAGCTTTTTCAAATATAGGGGAAACCAATTTAAACCTCATACAACCCTAAATAATACTGATTTAAAAGTGGATTAAAAGGCTAAAATGAGCTGCTGCTCACATGCACACAGCAGTGAAATTACAATATCCACACTGGATGCTCTGGAAAGTTTGATCGTCCAGGTTCCTCACCTGGACTCCATACAAATGTTTCAGCCGTTCATTCATGCTCATACCCTCATACCCTCTGCAATTCATTGAGACCACTTCAAGCAAAAATCATTTGAAAGAAATTACCTCTGTGTATCACACTCTGAGCAGTGAGAAACGTCCCACATGAACCAGCCCAGCCCCCAAAGCAATAAAATTTCTGCTGAAGTGCATGAAATAATGACTCAGAGAAAAGGAGTCCCCACGACAAGATGAGGTAAAAGAAACCCATGAAAAGAAAAAGACTCTGACCTTTGTCGATACAAGGTGTCAGAAATTTGTGTTGGAATTTTGACTTTGAAAATCTAAAGCCTTTGCCCATAGCTTTCTTTGAGAAGCTGTTGTTCCTGCTCTGCCAGTCTGGGCTCGGCGCAGAGCAGAGTGAGCCTTGCTAGCCAGGGAGCAAGCAGGGGTCAGGTGCATCATTTAAACCAGAGAATGCAACCATCCAACACTTCCCCTTTTGCTTCTCCAAGGGGCTCTTTTTCCCCAGGCCTATTTTTGAGTTTTCTGTAACTCTACATGCACGAGCAGTACTGCACTCACAAAGAGAGAAGCTCACAAACTTTGACATCATAGATAACACTTAAACCGTTAGTAGCAAAGCACCAGAGTGTTTACAAAGTGGGTTATTGAGCAAAATCCTAGAGAAAGGATGTTCTTGAGACTACAGTGCAACAGTTCAGTGATTTCAGAGCTGGTGACATGTGCCAGTTTCCTACATGCTCCAAGAGATGTTCCAACAGTCACTGGAAGAGGCGTCCCCAACATGTGTGGCTGGTGTGCTGAGCCCTGTGTCCATAACCCCCCCAATGGAGCTGTGTGGCTGCTCCAGTTCACAGGCTCCTCACACACACCGGGATCAGAGTGGGAGCAGGGCAGAACCCCAGCTGGGCGTGGTGGTGGGACATCGCCCTGGTCACTCCACCCCACCTGTATGAGGGAACGGGGCTGGACATCTCCCTGCCAAGGCAGAGGGGGGCCGGTGCCTGGGGGCTGTCACGGGCCACAGAGAGCACCCTGCTGCCTCCCCCTCTTGATCCCACCTTTCTCTCAGCACTTTGTGCCCTCAGTCAACTACAAATACATTCCACACAGAGGCAGAAGCAGTGACAAGCCCTGCGGGTGCTCCAAAGCCCTCCTGCCAGTGTGCTGGCCCTGGCACTTCTGTCACTCTCTTTGCAGGAAGAGTCAGAGCAGCACACAGGGGCTGCAGGTGCTGAGAGCAGCTGCCATTCCCATGGCTACAACTGAGCAGCATGTGGATAACTATCACCAGGTGATAAAACACTGCAAATAGACACTATTCATTCCTTCATCCCATTCCTTGAGCTAAAACAGAGCAGAAAGGAGGGAGACAACTGCTGCCCAGGAAGGGTGCAGGGTGGGTTCCCCTGGCCCAGCACACAAGGCAGAGGCAGAGCCAGGAGACCCCCAGCTCTGGCACACAGCAGATTCACTGCAGTAGCTGCAGGATGCAGAAGAAAATCCATGCCTGCTGGTGGAGTGGCCTCTCGTCAGTCCCCAGATCGGTGAAACATGGGGGCCAACCAGCACAAAGCCTGACCCCTGCTCGCAGTCCCCAGCCCGGAGCCAACCCAGGTGTCAGCAAAGTCCAATACACTGGATCCACAGAGGAGAGAGGCAGCTGAGTCACTACATTTCAGCAAAAGCCAACTCACAGCAGGGCCCAGAAACAAAATCAATACACTTTCCCTAGGCTACCAGAAGTGCAGTGGGTACAACTCTCTGGGAAGGCCTTTTGCAGAGAGACACAACAGTTCCCAGGCTCTGCAGCAGTGCCTGTGGGCAACAGCAGACCCCAATCCCTCTGCCCATTGTAGGTGTTCCCACAGCGCCGTCAGCACAGGCTCACAGTGCTGATGGGAAGGGTTTGATTTCCTGAATGCCCCGAGCCCATCAGAACAGCACAGGCATTAGCCAGCAACACAATTACAGCTCACAGCGAGGTGCAGCTCACAGCGAGGTGACACTGTGTGGGATGAGGCTGAAATGGCCCCAAGCTATTGCTGCCCAACAGCTGTTAGGGGACGTTTAAGAAGGGTCCCCACACACAGCCCTGGACACAATTCCTGCCAGCAGCCACGGCAGTAAAAGCCGGGTGCTCCGAGGCTGGATCATCCCTGGGCACGCAGGGCTGGCCCCACTGCCCCAGCCGCCAGGTCAGCACAAGAAGAAAGGTGGCATGGCCCAATGGAGAGCAGAGCCTGTGGCAGAAATAACAGCACACAACAGCCAAGTCCCCCATACAGACAAGCTCAGCATCCTCAGGGACGGGACTGGGAGCGCCAGCTGCGGAGCCACAGCCAGCGGCTCCACGGAACCGCTGACTCGTGAGCACGTGTTTATTACCGAGAGAAGAGCTCCCTGTCAAGGCATTATTCACTGTTTGTATGAGGGCAGCAGCTCACCAAATAACACGCAGGCCTGACTGCTCGGGAGAACACTCCAAAAAACCCAGACAAGCAGTGCAAATAGCATTAGACATGCAAGCCACTCCACTGCCTGTCATGGTGAGTGCTCCTGCAGCGGGGCCGCTCCACGCACACAGCTACACCCTGTCCAAGTGCTCAGCACTGGAGGCCCAGGGCAGAGAGCAGAATGTGATCTAATCACAGATATTGCTGCAGCCTCTCCATTAGGGTTCCACTCAGGAGGAAGCAAGGAGTAAAGCAATGTGCATGTACTCACAGAATTTAACTCTTCCAATCAGCAAACCTTAAAACTCAGTTTCAACTCACCACTATCAGGTGTTCTCTGTGTGTTACAGAAGTCATATTTGTGTTAAAACTGCAAGTTTGTTTTCAAAATATTGTTACAAATCCCCAGTTTTTCTGCTAAAAGCAGGATGTCAAGACAGCCTTGAAAGCATAACATGCCAGAACTGCACCCCTCCCTGTGCTGCTCCTGCAGGCAGCTGGGGATGGTGGCTGGGAGCACTGGGCTGTTCCACTCAGCTCAGAGAACCTCAAGGGTGCCCAAGTGATGAGGTCTCCTGTGCTGGTCATTTGCAGCAGCAGAAAGACACAACCAAAGCCCCCCACACCAGAGCCCGGAGTTCCCGCTCCCTTCACGCAGCCACCTGCAGCATTTCTCTTCCGAAATCCCCAGACCAGTCACCAGCAGCATCTGAGCATCCCGAGGCACGGGCACCTGCACAGGTGAGCGCGGTGCACACCCACAGCACCGGCGCAGGGCAGTGTGCGCGGTGCCAAACAGGATCACCGCCCCTCCTCCAGTCACACAGAGCCACTGGGACCACATCGACTCCAGGGCTCCCCCGCAGACCCCTGCCCACCTCCCCTGGTTCTCTCCTCTCTGAGGCTGAACCAAGGCCCCTAGCACCACAAAGGGATAAACCTGTCCAGGTGTTGGACACTGCAGGCAGTTTGCAGTTCCCCTTATCCACAACATCCCTACACAGGCAGGGAACTCAGGCATGTCCCAAATGCTGCGCCTGTGCTTGTAACGAGCATTTATGGATGTAATCTCCATCCCCTGGCCTCAGAGGCCTCTCTGTCATTCTGCCATCCTTTCTGTGCTCTGAGAAAGGCTCAGAAAGGTTTTTCCAAATGCAGGATAGCTCAGGGCACAGCTCACGGTATGGGACATGCCCACTGAGGTATGAGCATCACACTGGAGAGAGCAAATGCCTGCAGTCCAGCCTAGCCGCAGGGGACATGCAGAGATCACTGTGCCTGGGCACGTGAGAGAGCACAGGGACACTTGGACACTGGCTAAAAATCCTGCAGCTCCTGCAGGAAAGCTGGCATATCCTGGGGAAGGAAGGAGCAAGTTAAAGACAACAGCTTACAAAGGAACAGCAGAGAAAGACTGGATGTCATTTAAGGAAAGCCGTACCATGGACCTTGTCCTTCAGACAGCCCAACTGCAACCACACAAACAATTCTGGCAGCCTAACAGAGACTAACCACAACTCATCTTGGCCCAGTTTGCACCAGTTCGTGTGTGGGAAGACCTCTGCAACTGCCACATGAACTGAGCTAAAGACATCAGAGACAGCATACAGACCTTCAGCCTTCCTTCAGGTTCCCAGGAAAAAGCAGAGCAGGCAGTGTGGAACTGCCATCCTGACATGCCACCCTGTCCCCAGCAGCACAGAGCTGGCATCCCCTGGCCCAGTGCTTGCAGCAACTTCAGCCACTGAGAGAGATCCTGGACCAGACATAAACCAGGGCGTTTAGGGCTTTTCAATCTCAAGGCAGCAAATTCACAGGTAATGCAGCACGGAGTACACACAAAGAAATGGCAATGCCCTGGTGCCGTCTCCATTTTACAGGTGGAGAAACCAAGGTGGAGAAGGCATTTCCCTTTCCTCCAGCTCCTCAAGGCCGGGAGATAATCTTGTGACTGAACAACAAAGCAAGGAACCCTGAAGGTCTGCCACTCCCTTATTTCACTATGTAAGAAAAAACCTGACCGTGTTAAAAGCTCACAGTGTTTAACGTGTAAGTCACCATAAGGAGATGACTTCAACAGTTGCTTTTTTGCTAAAAAAAATTGACATTTCTGTGGACAGGGAAAAAATCTCCAATTACTCTACCTGGGACACAGCTATGAGCTGTCAGCCTCCCTGGTGCACTCAGTCAGGTAATCTCAGAGAAGGTCAGGAAGAAACAGCTGCTGGGATGGGACAGCGTTCTTTCCCCATTCTGCTTTTGGTTTGTGTTTGTATGGCACTACAAGCCAGTCCATGACGACAGCCTGGCACCAGCAGGGAAGGGAAGCTTCCAGCACCAACAGGGAAGCTGTGGCCGCTGCTGGGACACAGACCACCAGCAGCGCCCTGCCCCGCAAGGCTGCACTCTCTGGGGAGGAGGCGCGGAGAAGCACGTGCTTGGGTCGGGCAGCCAGGGCTGCAACGGCACAGAGCACCAGAGTAACCTCTGCACCCATCCCACAGCCCGCTCTGCCCAGACCCGCACGCACCAAGGGTGCCCCAGCCTGCTCTCCCACCTCTCCCGCCCGAGCCCCGGGGCTTGAAATGAGCGGCACACACCAGAGAGCTGCTGCAGGGACAGAAAACACCTAACTCCATTCTGCAAATGAAAACCTGTACGTGCCTCTTACTCCACGAGAGGAGTTACACCCACTCACTAGCCCTTTTCTAGTAGCATAACTTTAAAGATGAAAAAGCAGCTGCTCATCATATTCAGTGCTCGATCTTCTTCTGCCTGTTTCAAATAAAACCAAACTTTTTTTATATGCCACTTTCTATCCTCTTCTAGCCAGTTTTCTAAACTTACTTTTCAAGGTAAGTCTTTTCTCCAGGAAAATTCAGTACAAGAAAACACTGCATCTGAAATTATATCTATGAACAGAATAACCATAGTCAGTCCTTTAGCTCTTCCCACCATCAGAGCAGCACACCGAAAAGACTCTCAGGGACAACCTCACTTTCTCAGTGCTGATGTCCATTTTCTTGAAATCCCTCCAGAAAATCCCACAGCATTTCATCAGAGCCAAGCAGATACCACACCGAGTGTTACGAAGACCTTGCTTCCACAATCCCCACAGAAGACTGCCCGAGTTTCTCACCTTTAAATACCCCTGACATGCACACCATGTACTTTATTTTAATAAAGAGGGACCAGATAATCCAGGCAGTAACTAGCCTGCTGCCTCTCATCTTTAGCTTCATTTTCAGAGCAACTAAGCAGCTGCCATACTAACCACAACAAGAACTTCACCAGCTCAGCCACACACCACTTTTTATCAAGAACCAGTATGGTTTGCTTTGAACAGTGAACTACAGAGCTACTGGTAATTTTTCACTTCTACTGATGTGCTGCATTCTGCTCAGAAATTTTTAAAGAGAAACACTGAGCCATCACAATCCATTGATTTCCTAAACCTGTCAAGACATTTAACACTTCCTTACTGCAGTCCAGTGTTTTCTAATAACCAGGACTTTTAGCATAAAATTACTTTAAAACGTTACCAGCGTCAGACAACAGTGTTTAGAGATTTCTTCACGAACAGAATTAGATCTTGTCAATGGAAAAAAACTTCCTAACGTGGAACTTGTTGAATAAAGAGTAAATCTTATTTGTGAAGCAAAGCCTGTGCTCGCATGAAGGCAGCATCCTTCAGCCCCAGCGGCACCTGGAATAACTTGCGATCTTGTTTATTTCAGTAATTATTAATTACCGACCTATTTAGGCATATTTTACACCAAGTGCAGCTGAACTGCTACGGTCTGCTCACACAGTCCGAGCAACCGAGAGGGATGTTATCAGAGATTTCCTGCTCTCCCACCAGAACAGCGCGTTTTCAATCGCCGCCGCTGCCAGGCGCGGCCCCCGGCGACCCGCCTGCTCCGGCCCCGCGGGGGTCCTGCAGCTCGCGCCTTCGCCCCGGCTCCCCCCGGGGGGCACAGGGGACCCCCGGGACCACGCAAGAGCTTCCCCCGCCCCGCACGGACACGCATTCCCCCCTCCCCCCTGCCGCGGAACGCGCCCGCCGCCC
>VZSE01011628.1:178056-218584 GCA_013398275.1 Promerops cafer | reverse complement strand
AGCCCCGCGAGCCCACCCGGCTCGCCGGGGACAGCCCTCAGCTGCCCCACACCCCGCCTGCCCCATCTGCCGCCCAGACCCACCCGCCGTGCCGCATCCACTCGTGACAGCACTCTCGGCGCAGGGCCTCAGAAACAGGGCCAGTGTCAGCTGTACCCTACAAATCCTCCTCCTTTCCCCTGCAAAAATCACCGCGCTGCAGCTCCTTGGCCCTTGTTCTGGCCTGCTCCCCTCCACCTCCCCCGAAGTCTCTTCTGTCCCCAGCGCGGAGAGAAGATGCTCTCCTGCACACAGCCTCCAGCGGCTATGAGACAGATCCTCTGGGACAGCCCCACGCCGCGGGGCCCGGGTCCCTTGGTTCTGGCCCTGTGGGGATCTGGGACAGTTACTTACGGCAGCCTGCTTTCTCCTGGGATCCTGAGGAGAGGTGGCAGACCGTGGGCGGGGGCGGGCAGGAACTTAATTTGGAGCATGGAGGGTTCATAGTTTAGGCGCCAGGAGCTGCCCTAGTAGGTGAGGCAAATTAAACCCTCGCACGATGCTCTTCCAGGAACTCTGTCCCCAGCCTTGGTGGAGCAGGCTGGGGCTGACAGCCTCCCTCCTCACGGTTTTCTGGAGCAGCCATCACCTCTTCCCAGCTCCACGTTTTGTCACTTCCCACCTCCGGTTCTCAGGTTTGCCTTTAGGATGTATTTTGTGAGGGGAAGGAATGTGCTATTGTCTCTCAGCTTTCTCCTATACCTTGTCTGAGGTCTCCATCATGAGTGTTGCCCTGGGATATTGGGGCACGTCACAGCCCTTGGCATCCAGCCCCACAGCAGAACAGGGCTGGCAGTGCCAGGTACAGAGATGAATTGAGGAACACGACCATTTGCTAAAACCCTCTCAGGTGAACGAGCAGCAATCTAACCTTGTGCCCCTGCACTGCCAGCACTACCTGAGGGCAGCTGACCCCAGAAAGAGACAGCACCTGACCCCAGTGGCAAAAGCTGCAGAGCAGCTGTATGTTCACACATATGAGGGCCACAGCTGCACTTCTGAACCAACACTGGAAAATGCAGGCTGTATCTCCAGCTTTGTGCATCCGCAGATGCTGTGTAACTCATCCTGCCTGTGAGCAGGACGAGCATTGGGAGGCAGTGACACTTCTCCACTCACCAGTCTAGGGAGCTGCTGGATTGTGCATCCCATCACACAGAGATGTTCTGGGTGAGGCTGGATGGGAGAGAGCTGGCAGAGCTTCCTCTTGCTCCCCCAGCTGATGAGCCATGGCCTAAGTTTTGCAGGGGAAGCCCAGGGATTGCCCAGGTTTTACAGGGGAAGCCCATCTCCAAACCCTGCTGTTGCATAGGGAACATAGAATCATGGAATGTTTTGAATTGTAAGAGATTCTTCAAGGTCATAGAGTCCAACCCTTGCCATGGACAGGGACACTTTCCACCATCCCAGGTCGCTCCAAGCCCCATCCAGCCTGGCCTTGGGCACTGCCAGGGATCCAGGGGCAGCCACAGCTTCTCTGGGCACCCTGTGCCAGGGCCTGCCCACCCTCAGAGGGAAGGATTTCTTCCCAATATCCAATCTAACCTTGTTCTCTGTAAGTGTGAAGTCATTCCCCCGTGTCCTGTCTGCTTTCTTTTGACCTCCCTTTTCAGCTGACATACCTGTGGAGGCCCTTTTGTTATTCTGTATGTCCCTTGCCAAGCTCAGCTCCAGCCTTGGCTTTCCTGCTTCCATCCCTACACAACCAGGCAGTTTCCCTATACTTTTCCCATTATACTTCTTCCTGTTACCTCTGCCTGTGCATTTCCTTCCTCCCCTTGAGTTTGATCAGCAGCTCCCACCTCTGCCTTCCTTGCCCAATTTCTTGTGCCTGGGATCACAAGCTCTTGTGCTCTACGGAAAGTGCCCTTAAAGACCTGGCAGCTCTGCTCTGCTCCTTGTCCCTGAGGGCAGCTTCCCAGGGGTCACATTGACTAACTCCTTGAAGAGCTGGCAGTTTGCTTTCCTAAAATTCAGAGTCCTGACTTTACTCTTTGCCTGACTTAAATCCCTCAGGACTGCCAGCTCCACCAGAGCAGCGCGCCTTTGGAGTCCCAGCTATGCTTGGTCTCATTGCAAAAGCAACATTTGGAAACAAAAATTAAGTCCCAATATTAGGTAGCTACCTAGAGCTGAGAAATGTATGAATAAAAAAGGAGGAAAAGCACCAGTGTTTCCCATAATGAACAAAAGCTCAATGCTGCTCTCAGCTGGACACGCGTTCTCCCTGTGCAGCTCCAGTTCCAATGGAGATAATTCCTTCATAATATATTTTTTATGGCACACATGAGACCTCTGAAATGCAGCGTCTTGTGTCCTGTAAATCATTTCCTGTAACTTGTGGATTCCTTTTCAACTGCATTACAGTAATGTGACTGTCTGGGGACTCACTCGAGCTGACAGAAGCGAAGCTCGGGGCGCTGCCTCTCGCCGTGTCCCCGCCCAGCTCTGGAGGAGCGGCACAGCTGCCCCGGCAGCAGCACCTGGCCCCGGGCAGCCCCTCAGGCGCTCACCGGGAGGAGCACGGTTCCTGTCCTGGACAGCCCGAGCCCACAGGAAGGCTGCTGCAGATTCAGAAATCCGGCTTGAACCTGAAATGAGAATCCCAGTGGGTGCAGTGTGGGTCACACTGCAGGGCTGGGGACAGACGGACAGGGAGTCCTGGCAGAGCAGGTTTGCTTGGCTGCTCTGCTTAGCACAGACACATGGCCTCTCGTGTAATTGTTCTGGTGTGTATGGATTTACCTTGAGAGAGACGAATCCTTCTCATACGTGGAGATACGTTTATTCCAAACTGGAGAACCCACAGAGAGCCTGCTGGCAGCCACAAGCCTGCTCTTGAGTTTCCCAATATCAAAAACCCTAACCCAACCCAAGCCAAAACCCAAATAGTTTTCAGTTTCAAAAATGAGATAAACCTCAAACTAGACTCTGTTTAATGAAGTCACAGTGCTTTGGTCTCTCTGACGCTGAGAACACACCCAAACTGCAGTGCTTAGCAGAATGCCCCAGCTTGACATCCCTGTGGCTCCGGCTCCTGTGACATGCTGCACAGGAGACTAACAGGATTTACAGCAAACCACACAGAACGGAGAGACAATTTCTTCTTGGGCACCAGCTTCCAGCCTAGAGGAAATTTTATAACCGGAATGTAAAGCCCTCTAAAACAAATGGTTCAGCCTTAAATGCCTGCTGCTGGGCTCTGGCTCCTGATTCATCCCAGAGAGCGTATTTCTCCTGCGCGGATGTCAAACGCATCCATGAGCAGATCTGAGTGTTATCCAATGCTGGCTAGTGCTGTTCAGCCATGGATGCAATAGGAGCTGATGGACTGTAACACTTTATTTGACAGTTCTGCTCTTAAAGGCTCCCGTACTTACCCTGCATACCTGCCTCTCCAAGGCACATCAGTCAGCAATGGGAGCACTTCCCAGGCAGGCAGCAGTGGCCCATCCAGCAAGGCCAACTGGGAATTGCCCGGGTGGTTGGTCGGGTGGATCACCTAGCTCATGCCCCACATCTTGGCAGGGATCAAGAGCAGTTGATTTTGACAAAGGGAAAGGAATTCTGTTGTGGGTGACCATGGGGCAGCCACCCCTTGCATGCAGATTTTTCTAAGTTCCCATCACTTGGAGTGACTTGTGGCTGCCCCACCAGGACGATGAGCCTGTGATGCTCTCATGTCCACAGGGACAGCAGGGCTGAGATTTGCCCCAGAATCTTGGTTATGGGGACGTGTGACAATAACTCGTGGTAGGCAGCTGAGAGCCCTTCCCTGCACCAGCTGCCAGGGTCTGACTGCACATGCTGAAGACCAGGCTCCAGTTAGAGCCATGTTTCACACATAATAGACTGGGAAGCCGTTTCAGAGGTGTTGCTGGCCCAGCTGGTGCTGTGCAAAGGCTAGTGGGCTGGTTCATGGGGGGAGGCAGAACTCCACTCCAAGGCTGAGATGACTGAGTGCTGGCACGCTCACTGCTTAGACACAGCATTGTCTGCTTCAGGATTCTCACACCTTTGCTCCAGGAACAGCAATGGGAGAGGAGCAGGGCAGAGTCAGACTCCGAGGACATCTTCAGACCACAGAGCCTGTCTGAGGGCAACCTGGGTATATTTGGCCAAGTGAGAGGGGAGCTGGAGAGCATGTCCCTGCTCTCAAAATGCACAAGCAGATGAGCACCAAGGAACGAGGAAAATGGCCTCAGATAGTAGGCTGTGCTGGCACAAAAACAGAGAGGTATGAGTTGGCACAAATAACTTTTGGCTGGAAATCAGATGGTTTCTAACAGTGGGAGAAATGTTGTTCTGGAACAGGTTCCTGAGAGGAGCACTGGGGGCAAGGTATGCAATTAGTTTTAAGATTGAGTTTGAAATGGACTTTATAACATCATTGCCAGCAATTGCAGGGAAATGGGATTTGATGGCCCAAGCTGTCCCTTCTTAGTTCATGCTCCTGTTGTCATTCACAAGCACCGAGCAGAGCAGGAGCCCTCTAACAGGAAAGGGCTCTCTAATCTATCAAAGGCTTAACAAGATCCATCGAAGAGAATCTGGAATTAGACTCATTTGAGTGCAATGAAAAGGGTGTCTTTTAACAAGGACAGTAATTTCCTTTTGTAATAATTTTTGAAGGAATATCACAGGACACTTCTCTTGGAAGGCTTTACACTGCAACTGGGATTCTTTGTAAAGAACTGGGCCCAGCTGGGAGCCAGGATGTGGTCCCTGCAGGAGAGTCTCTGGCCTGAGAGTCTCTACATGCCAATACCCCAATTATTGCTTCTGCTAAAGACTAAGTTCCAGAGATTATCACCTCACTTTCCTGACTTTTACAACCACTAGGAATATATTTTTCAGGAAACTTCAGAGGCTAACCTCCCGTAATTCCTCCTCATTATTTACTTGTCAACAGAAGCAATGAAACACCTTGAAAAGAAGTGGATTAATGCACACAGTGCTCTACATCCTTCAGGGAATGAATAAAGTTTGTAAATATATACTGAATAGCAAGAAAAACAGTAAAACTGCAATGACATTTAAACTCCAGTCAAAGAAGGCACTCAAGATGTTTTGCAGTGGCATTCCACTCTGTCAAACCATTTTCCCATTCATGGAAACAGCTTCAGGTTTAGAATCATTGGAAATTCTGATGGTTGTTAGTAGCAGCTCCTGTGATCTAAACTGCACAGTCTGGGAACCTACATTCATTTCCTTGACCTCAAATTACAAAGGTGGAAGAAGACATCACTTGGCAAGCTGCTCAGGCACCAAACCCACTGTTTCACTGCTATGCTGTTCACAGTTGCTATAAAAAAAGGAACAGCTCTTGGACTTAGAAAAATGCATGTGCCACAAACATGCTGTGGAACATGGTTTATCCAGCATATAGTCCTGAAAGTGGAGCCAGAGGGAAAGCCTGAGAGGCGAGAGGAGGGGAGAAAAGGGGCACTCACAGGTGACACAGATGGTCCCTCAAGGTCCCACCGGCTCCTGCAGTCTGCCTTTGCACACCCAGAGGTGCTAAACGCCCCTGGCTCCCACTGTTCCAGCCATCCGAGTAGCTGTGGCAAACACGGGCAGTGCAGGAGCTGCAGGATCTTTGGTTTCTTCTGTCACTGCTGGGACAAACAAGCCCTTAGGAAAGTCAAGAAAAGATTGAAACCAGGAAATTTTCTTTCCATTGTTGAACAACTGAATTACAGATCTGATCCCTCTGAACCTCCCCTTGCTGTTCTGGGGCTCCCCCTCCTCCCCCCCACTTTTCCTTCAGTCACCCCACTGCCTGCCCAGATCCCTGTGGTGCTGCGGAGAGCCAGCCTCGTCCTTCCTTGGGGAGATGGAGACACACAGAGGCTGTGGCAGCCCGCTCACCCCGAGCCCTGGGCCAGCCGGCATCCCCGGGGCCACGGCCCTGGCAGCAGGGCTGCGCGGGGCTCAGCCCAACCAGGGTCCCGCCGAGGCGGGCTGCAGCTCAGGCTCAGACGCCCCGAGCAGGCTGTTCCCTCCCTGCAAGCTCAGGTCCGAGCCTCCGGTGCCCTCGGGGATGCCCTCGGTCCCAGCCAGCATGGGACTGGCTGCTCTCGCCGTGGGAAGGGCCCTGCAGCACCCGCCCCATCTGTCCGGGACTCGGCGGTGTAAACGGGTGAGTGGCTCTATCTGCACAGGATCGGGAGATAATCTCCCACTCTAGTCTCGGTTCTTGGGGAATGAGGGCCAGGGCTTGCACAGGCAGCCCTTTGCTGATTGCAGGACAGGATGACGTGCCGAGTGAACACGGAGTTAGTTGGCTGTCTCCATCCTGGCCTAAACAGTGGTGATGCTCAGAAAGGGGAAGACAGCAGCCACAGAGGAGCTGTCTCGGATTTGCAAAGTATCTGAGTATATCATTGCTGGGCTACAGGGAGGGAAACTGAGGCAGGGAGGGAGGCAGCGGTCACCTGTGGTCCCAGAGTGACTTTGATCCCAGTTCCAGAAGTCACACTGTCTGATCCCAGCCCCGATGAGGGCACAACACCCAGGGCTGGAGGCCGGTGGAGGCTGGCGTAGGCTGCAGAGGCTGCACGGGCTGATGGAGGCTGTCAGAGGAAGCAGAGGCTGACAAAGACTGGCCGAGGGGAGTAGAGGCTGGCAGAGACTGGCAAAGGCTGGCAGAGGCTGCAGAGGCTGCATCACACAGAGACCAGCCCCAGCTGTGTGGCTTCAGCTGTGTCCAGGGCAGCTGTGACTCAAGCGCGGCCCTGTCCTGCTGCTGCCATGGACTGCACAGTGCTGGCTGCAGGGAGCTCATTCTGAGCCATCAGGACACCATGCAGCCAGTCAGCCAAAGACAAACATAACAGGACAGCCCGGAGACCACCTGGCCTCCCTACTGTGCCACCTGACCCCTGTGACTCCCACTGTTAGTGCCCTGCTCACTCGATGCTCGAAGAGTCCCTAAAGCACTGGGGGAAATCCTGAAATGGGAAGAAGTGGGACATACCTACCAAGCAGTGCAGAGCTGAGGACCTTAGACACAGCTCATCTGCTGCATGGCCTGCTGCCACATTAGTGTCAGGAGGCTGGATTAGAAATGTTTCACCAACACACTCTGTGCTTTCTAAAATGCCCTCCACCAGCTGCATGGGCCACACCAGAACTCCCCAGCTGGGCAGCTTGTCTGCCCAAGGAGATGGGCCACATGCTGCAGCCCTGCACAGTCCATGCCCTGATGCAGGACACCTCCTGTGCTTCCTCACGGGCCAGCGATGACTGGCTGTGACCAGATGCCACTGCAGGCGTGCAGCCTCCCAGCTCCAGCTGGGGCAGCTGGCTCACGCCATGCTCTGAGGTGCTCCTCATGCACTGTCGTAGCTTTCAGAGAGGGGATGGCCAGTCCAGACCCTGCAGCCATGTATTCAAGGGGATTCAGCTCCCCCTGAGCACCAGCCAAGGTGCTTTGCTTCTCCCTTTCCTTCTCCCTCGCATGGCCTTCTTGGGCCATGGAGCAAAGACAGTCACTCCTGTCCTTTGCTGGAAACAGCAATGCCCACTGTGAGTCCCTATAAATCATCTGTTCTCTCTCATCCCTCCCCTTCCCTGTATGGTTTCTTCTCCATCCTCACCTGCCACTCAGCCAAGCCCTGCTGATTTCAGTAATGTAATCCCTGCTTATTAGATAGATCCTCCACCTACCTCATAATTCCTGTAGCTCTTCCGTGAGCTGCCTAATTTATCACTCTGCCTGGTAACAAGGTACCCAGTGTGCTACCACTAAGATTTATTCTTCAGAAACACCCATGCCACCTCCTTGGCAGGGCTCTGGTCTCTTGGGTCCTGAGGGACTCTTTCTTTCAGGATTTTGAATTATTTCCTTGGGATTGAGTCTGGAAGCATTCCCTGGAGATGATATTTCCTGTCCCATAGCTGCCAGAGATGGAGCAGTCCTGCTCTGGAGGACTGAACACTGAGAGATGATGAGAAGGACCAGGAAACAAAATGGATGTTCGCCACCTGTGGTCCTCTCTGATGAATCCTGCAACCTGAGCTTATCCCCTGCTGTGAGAACACAGCAAATATATTCAGTTTGTGATCCAGTCCAGCTGCAGGAGTGAGTTCCAGGTACGACCGACTCATGTAAAAAACATTTGGCTTCATTTGGGAGCAGAAAACTCTTGCTGTATGCCAAGGGACTGACTGGGCAAGCTGGTGTCAGTGCATGTCAGGCCAGGGTGTTACTTGCAGTTCCAGCCCACAGATCTCAGGGAACAGCCCCCGTGTTCTCACACCACCACCTCTCGGGGCTGTCAGGGCCACAACCAGGTTGCACTTGCCCCGCCTGCCCTGCTGTGCTTCTCTGTACCTTCCTCTTCCTCTGTTCCCACTGGCTGGGAGCACCAGGGCTTGGCCTTGCTGGCAGCTGGCCACCACCAGGGCTGTGGCAGCAGGACCAGATGGCAGCCCCCCAGCCCTCGTCACCCCTCCATGCCTCTGGTCCCTCTTCCAACAGCTCTAGCAGGTTGGCCAGCATGGGCCAGGTTTGTCCTTGCTGTGGCACTCAGCTCCCAGGACCTCCAATCCTCAGCATGGATTTTGGGGAGCTCCTGGACTGGCTCCAAACTGGAGCAGTGACCTAGAAGGAAAGGCAGCTGCATCCTGCCCAGAGTTCAGGACAGGGCAGGGAAGGGACACTGTGATGGAGGTGGAAATACTTGTGCAGGGATCATTGGGCCCTTTCCCACCTGCTCTCCTTGTCCCTGAGCTGGCACTGTGCTGGGAACATCCCCTGCCCCTTCCTTGTTTCCCCCTTTCCAGCTGTGCCACTTTCTCTCGCAGCTGAGCAATGCAGCCACTCTTGGCCAGGTGTGGGTTTTCTTCCATGATGTGAGAAGTGCTGGCCCATAAACTTGAGAGCGTCTCGGGAATGTTTAAGGAAAGGAAAAGCTAAAAGCCCTCATGATGCCACAGCAAGGGGCTTAGGGCTTGCAGTTGGGCACTGTGTGACTCAGAACCCACCGTGCAGGGGGCTGGAAGCAGAGTGGATGCCTGACACTGCTGAAACAAACTTCAGCTTCACCTGAGCAGAGCTTCTAAAAACTCTGCCATAAAGGTCAAATAGTCCTTCCCAAACCATGAGCCTTTCTTAGAGAAGAATCAGCTATAGCTCTCATTATGGAAAACAGTCAAAATAATACAGCAATGCTCCCTCTGAGGGAAAATAGATAGTGCGAGTTATTCCATCTTCCCATTCAGTGATATCAGTTTAGAAAAGCGAGGCTATTTACAGAGAGCATTTTGCTTCCAGTACTTCTGAAGTAAGTGAATTCTGAATTAGTTTAAGTGCAGGATAAATCAGCGAAATAGGAACATCTTTACACTCCAATAAGATGCTATTACTCATAAGCATATTGCACTCCGGCTTGTGGGCTAAAACTACCAGTGCATGACAGGACACCAAGGGCATGAAATGCAGGGGATCCATGAAAATTAGCACAGCACCTTTGGTGTGAAGAGGTAATTTGGGATATTGATTGGTGATGATGGCAGCCCAGTGCTGAGATGCTCTGACCTGATCCTGTAATCCCAGGTGCTCCAGACAGCCATGAAAACCCCAGAAGCCCTTCCAAAAGCAATCTCTGTTTCTTCAGATTTCAGATCAGAGGCTGAAGCAGGAACATGGAATTAAATGTTGTGCAGCTGTTCAGGACACTGAGGCCCCATGACTCATTTGCCACATCCATCACACTGGCAAGGAAGGACCCCAGGCAGGAGCAGAGCCCCAGCCAGGCACAGAGCACACACGGCGGGTGGCAGGGTCTCTGCAGTGAGTGTGACCCAGGCTGGAGCACGGTGCACAGGGTGGCAACTGCACAGAGGTGGAAAGAGACTGAGGAGCTGAGGCCACTGCAGAGGGAGATGGAGCATCACCACTGGATGTTTGAAGAAATAATTTTTTTCTCTTTTACCTCTGTGACCTCCCTGGCTGGGGGACACCTGCAACTGAGCACAAGGAAATGGCACAGGTAGTCCTGTGCCCTGTTCCCCACGGCACGGGTTGTTTGGCCTGTGGAACAACAGCGGGCAAGCCCCGCTCCTGGCAGCACAGCGCGGAGCTCCGGTGATTCCAGTGTCATTCTGTAGGATACAAACAGGATGTGCACTCAGAAAGACAAACCTTGAGGGCTCCAGGGATGACTGCACATGATGGATTGTGCTTCATGGATGCCATCAGCTACTGAGCAAGGCCTTCAGCACAGGCAGTCACTTCCAGCCCTTGGGATATCTCTCCAGGGGAAGAACCTCCTTGGGCTGCAAGTTCAGGCAGAAGCCGGTCAGAGGAACAATGCTGAGTCTTCATCACCCATAGTCCCAGCTGGCTTCAAGCATGACAATAGGAGGATGAAGAGCAGAAAGGGCTTTGCAATTTCCACCTTTTCTCTCCCCCCTCTCCTTGCAATGGGGAAGGAGACTGAAGTTCCTGAGGCAGTTCCAAGCATTGTGTCAGTGACCAACCAGGTCATCACAGCCCCACGTGCTGTGTACATTGTGCTGAGATTTCCCATGGGCTCCCAGCTGCTTTCCCACTGCCAGGTGACCTTCCCATGGGCTGGTGTCTGGGTCCTGTACTTCCAGCTCTGCAGCAGAGGTGTCAGAATCCTTTCTGGGAAATGGAACGCAGCCACACGCTGGATGCAGAGAGGCACCAAGAGTCTCTCCCTGATCCCTTGACATCTTTCACCCTACTTCTCACAAGCTGCTTGGATTTTGTGTCAAGAGGGTGATTCTGCAAATTACATCGGTTCTTGTCTCCTCTCCGTTGGCATGGCAACGTGGGAGGATGGATGGCACAGCCTTGCTGTAGCTCTCAGTGGTGCAGACACATCCCAGCTCCTGCGTGCCTGTGCTCCCGCTGATCGAGGCAGGCGGTGCCACAGTCCCAAACACAGCAGCTCTATGGCAAACGTGGGGTCCAGCTCCCAGGCTGCTCCTGGGCTCTGAGTCCCACTGGTGGAAGGGCCGAGCTTGGCTCAGGTGAGCCAGGAGCAAACTCAAGTGCAGGACATGGGTGCCCAGGCCAGCAGCACTCCAGACCCACTTGCCAGCATGGCCACATCCCAGCTCTTTGACCTCATAGTCCTGGGCAGGGATCCACTATTCCTGCTGTCTCAATAAATAAATTTAAGCATTTTCCAGCTCAGCAACCAGAGCCTTTGCTGCGCTTGCATTTGTGTCTGATTAATGAGACAGTGGGTCATTTACACATCTCTTGAGGTCTCTTGTCTTTCCTGAGTAATTCTGAAGATATGGCTGTTTACACAGACGAGAATCACCTAACCTTGCCAAGAGCACAGCTAGAGTGGTCCATGAGGAAATTGATCCTCAAGGACCTGAGGCAGTGGCACTGCCATGGAGTTTCAGTGAGTGCTCATCATTTCCTGGAAAACAGCTTCTGCAGGTTGAAAGCTGCCCACCTAAATCTTGGGGAGACTGGGGCCATTCCTGCCCCAAGGATCTGAAGTGCCTGAGACTGTTTGACTTCACCTTCCTTGGGAGAGGCACCAGAAGCCAAGGGGACTGGGACTGGCCATCATGAAAGCCCTGTATTGTGGATTCCTCCCAGCTGGGGATGGGAGGATTGATTTCCAGGAGCAGACTGTCTGTCAGACCATTTGTGATAAATCTGTTTGCAAAATTATTATGTTAAAAGGTTTTAATTATTAGGGACATGTTAAGAAGACAGCTGGGATTTGCCTTCTGTTGTTCCCATCAGGCCTGATCAGTCCTTGGTTTTCTCACATCCCAGCATAAATCTGGAATAATCCTCCAGGTCAGAGGAATCAGGCTGCTGTCACGGCAAAACCCGGCCTGGGAAGAGTATGCTGACATGGATGATTTGGGGGATGTTTTTACAAACCAGGACTTGTTCCTGAGTCTCAGACCTGGGATTAGTGCTGCACTAAGTCCTGAAGATTCCTCTGTGTGTGACCTTGGAGCTACTCTGTCTTTGAGGAGTAAATGCTGCAGCCCAGCATCGCTGGCAGTGCCCCTTTCCAGCTGGGTTTCCAGGAGGAACTTGGAGCCAGTTCAGATCCTCAGTCCTGGCAGTCAGGAGCTGCTGTCCCACCTTGCTGCCATCGATCCGGGCCTTTCCCAGGGCTGCAGAACTGCGCTGGGCGATCCTGAGCAGGCGATTACCTGAGGCATCCTCACGGTACCTGGGCAGCTCGCTCTGCCACTGGAACGTGGGGAGCCTGGCGCCCGGCGAGCACAGCAGCACAGCGTGTGATGACACAGGGTCCAGTGGCACAGCACTCCTGTGTGAAGAGGTGGGTAGGAGGTGCCCCGCAGGTAATTTACCACAAGATTCTACTGGAGTGCCCCACTGCAACACTACTGTTATCCCCCAACAGCCCCCAGGAAAGGGGCTGAACAAAGGCTGGGCAGACAATTTCGCTCTTGCTTTCCCTGCTTGGGTGGACCTGACACCAAACTTTGCCAGCAATGCGGGTTTGACACCTCCCTGCTCTCTAGCTGAGCTCTCATGTGGCCCTCTGAAAAATAATTTCAATTTAATAAGTTCAGTTAACTGACAATTAATCAAAAATAATTTTGTACAGGTTCCTTTTTCATTATAAAAACATTCTGATTCGTCTTTTAATTTCTCAGAATTGTCTTTCTGTGGTCATTTCCTTCTCTCCCCTCCCCTCTCCTGCTGCTGATACAATCACCTTTCCTTACCTGGGCTGTCTGGGAGAGCAAAAGCCTCAGACACTCCTTAACCCCTGCACCTTCCCATGGGAGAGGCAGAGGGAACTCCTCCCTGTGCAGACAGCACATGGCGCGTCCTCAGGAGAGACGCTTCAAATTCCTGCCGAGGCACCAAGGTGGGTTTGCCACAGAGCAGCATCTGCCTGGCACGGAGAGCCCTGTGTGGGACCACAGCTGGCAGCAGCTGGCAGTGCCCCGGGCTGGGCTCACCCCCAGACCCTTTGGGGGTGCCCTCCCGTGCCAGCAGGCTCTGAGCTGCCTCACTGCGCTCGCCGCTGGCTTTGTGCCCCGACAGGCACCTGCAGGGCCTCAGCCTCTCCCGCGGCTGTTGCTGAGCTCCAGGGGATGTGTGGCTGGGCAACCCCACCTCGTGGCTGGGCAACCCCACCTCGTGGCTGGGCAACCCCACCTCGGCACCGTGGCCAGCAGGGGAGGCATGTGCAGCACTGCTGTGTCCCCCCAGGGCCAGCACAGACCGTGTGCCCTCCGTGCTCCCGAGTGCCAGGGCTGTCCCCTCAGCCTGCCCGGGCAGGAGGCAATCCATCTCACTGCTTATCGCTGTGCTGCTCAGGCCTGATTTACTGTTATTGGCAGTCAGCAACCTTTGCCATTTATATTCAGTGCCAAGCCTCAATTTACAGTATACTTTCTGCTTCAGCTCACTCCAGCCTCTATCTCCACCTTCCACATTAATGCAGGAGATGTGTGGAATTCATCTTGGAATTTATTTAAAAACCATCAGCCATCCTAGCTTTAATACATTCCCTCATCAAGGCAGCACAAGCTCGATTTAAATGAAAATTGGGGAATTATGGATTGTCACCCAAGCCAGCGCCCCATTTGATCCTGCTGTACTGGCAGCGTCGCCTTTGGCACAACCACAGCCGGGCACACAGGGAGCCACAGCCACTGACTGGGATAAAAGGAACTGGGAAGGTAAAATCTGTCACACGAGCTGCCCCCAGTTTCATCAGGACTTCAGGAAGAACCTCCGCTGTCACAGTGGGCAAAGCCAGCACCTCCTGGAGCCAGGGCCCCTGCACAGGTCCTGCCCTGGAGCTGGGAAGACGCTGCCCTGCCTTTGGCCTCAATCCAGCAGCAGCAATCAGCAGTGGCTGCTGCTTTCCTTGAAAGAGTGTGGAAAATGGGTTTACAGCTAAAAGAGGAATTAAAATACTGAAGCAATAGGCCAGCAGTGAGTAGCACATAATCCCTGCAGAATAAGCAAAGCTAAAGAGCTGAAAGCAAAAAAGAGCATAAATAGAAAATCTGCGATTGTTGTGCAGCTTTGCTTGCTGGGAGCTGCTCCAGCACCTGCACGGAGAGCCTGGCTGGGGCCCAGATCCTGCACCCAGAACCCCGGGCACAGGGGCCAGCACAGGGGCCGGGGGCTCTGCCCATGCCTGTCAGGGATGCTCTGGGTGATGAGGAGCCCTGGGTGGCCTCAGAGGATGCCACAGGGGAGTGCAGGGTGCCACAGTGTGCAGAGAAATGATCCACGTGGCCAGGAGAGCACAGGACAGAAGGGGGTCCTGCAGAGGCCTCCAGGAGAGCCGGGGCCCCTCATGCACCCTCGCAGGCAGAGGCAGGGCTGAGCAGGGGGCAGCGTGGTGGGCAGCAGTGGCACTTACCCCAAGAGAGCAGATCTATCCGTTTTCCTGCAGTGAAACAAAGGGGCTTGGTGGTGTAATGTGTGCCCGGTGCTGGAGCCAGCAGGGTGGCTGCGGGTGCTGTGGCACCGTGACATCCACTGCTCATGAGACCTCGAGGGGCTGGGCCAGCGAGTGCTGAGCTCTGCGCCTGGGGGAGCTCAGTGAGGGGCTCTGGCTGGAAACTCAACTTGTTGGGGATGTGAAGGTTCCAGAAAGCAGCTCCAGACACTGCCCACCAGCCAGGGAAGGGCTGGGGCCACATGTGCTCACTGCTGCAGGGAGGGGGCTTCTGCACAAAGTCAGGAACAAATGACAGATATTGCAGAAAAACCCTGTTTCCCACATTTGGCATCAATTTATATTCTTT
This sequence comes from Promerops cafer, assembly GCA_013398275.1. NCBI lineage: Eukaryota > Metazoa > Chordata > Aves > Passeriformes > Nectariniidae > Promerops > Promerops cafer. The sequence continues at coordinate 203,782 of VZSE01011628.1, read as the reverse complement.
TGGAGAGCCAACTATTGCTCCTTTGAGGAAGGGACAAAAGAAATATCATTGACAAGTTTTTCAGCTTCATTACAATATTCTGTAAAACAAATGTGCTAGTGTATCAGAAAATACAGATGTTGCAGCTGTCATTTGGGATAACCTGATTATCCTTTTATTTCTAGCTTTGTTTAAAATAAATTAGCTGTGGTAGTCTGTTCAGAGAGATAATGAGGGTCAGGCTAAACAGGGGAATGTAGGAAGCATTCTCCAGGTCAGAGGCACACCAGGCTGCAGAGCCAGCCTTGTGCTCATCGCAGTGTGCCCAGGCCCTTCTGCTCCCTTCCTGGAGCCTGTGAGAATGATGATGAAGTGCTGGCGCAGGCTGGTGCGTGCTGCTGCTCCAGCCCTGCCGGAGGGCTGCCAGCAACGGGCTCCCTCCGCTGCCGGCGGGCAGGGGTGCGGGCAGGGCACATCCCAAAGCCTTTGTGGGAGGCTCCCTGGCCAGCCTTGCCTTGCCGAGGGGGTCTCCCAGGGAAGGGTTTCTCAGCACTGGGGCCGGCTCGGGAGGCCGAGGTGCTGCAGGTGCTGCCCGCAGGTGAGCCACGTCCGGCCAGGGCTCCCACCTGCCCCCGCTCCGGCTGAACGTTCCGACTGAGACCTGCTTTGCTCCTGGGCTCCGATCTCAGACCAGCTAACAACTGGATCCAGCACACTCTGTGCGCAGATTCAGTGCCCCCATCCCCGTCATTAACTCCACTCACTTTTTAACAATAAAAAGTGAAGACATTTTCTTTGCAAGTCTGATGTTATTTTGGCAGCTGTTGAACACGTCAATCTTTGCTGAAGATAATTCTTCTGAATCAGGCCATAATCAAATCTCTTTTTTCTAACTGTAGATATTTAAAGCCCAAGTGATTAGATAATCCCGAATACAAATTAATAAAGACCGAGAAAAAGGAAAAGGGAAAACTAGCCGCTTTAGTGAGGTCCCATCCCCTATGTTCTGACAAAAATAATGCAGATAAAGGCAGGTGTAGGTGTGCAGCAGGACTGGAGCGTGCCTTTGCAGACTCGGTTCACATCCTTGGCTCGCCAACAAACGAGTGTTTTCGGAGGGTTCCCTCACGCCTCCAAAGCGGCTTCCGGGCTGCGGCTCTTGCTCCAGGCTGGCTCCAGAAGCAGCTGGGAGCGGCGGCTGGAGCGGGGCAGTGAGCAGCCGCTGTCGGCAGTCGTCCTCTCGCCCCTCTTTGAGCCCCAGGGCGGGTTATGGCAGGACCGGCGGCTGCCGGCGCTGTCAGAGCTCCCGCCCGGCTGACGGGGACCGGCTCCGGCCACCGTGGAGCCAGCCCCGCTCCTGATGGAATTACGAGTTTGCCGTGGTACTAATGAGGAGTAAATACAGTCCCGGGGAGTGCGGCTGAGGGGCGGGAGAGCAGACGGGGGCTCTGCCACCAGCACAGCCCCGCAGCACCTGGGGATGCCAAGCTGGCCCCGGACCTGCCCTCTGTCCTGTGGGGCTCTGCGGGGAGGATCCAGGAAGGGTGAAGCACTGGCTCTGGACCTGCACGTGAAAGGAGCTCAAGTGCCCCGGGGGTTTATTGGCACCGTGGGGAATTAGAGGGGGCAGGAGCGGCGAACCAGCACCGCAGAGTGGGTGCTGGGCAATGCTGGGGCTGGACACTCCTCACCAAGCAGGGCTGGCTGCCCACACGCTCATAAATATTCTCGATGCAGGCAAGACTGGCTGGGTTTTGATGGTGGTTTTGCTAGAGAGCTTTTGCAGGGATCTTTATCATTCAGTGTCTGTGTAAAACACTTTCCAGAGTCTAAATTCTGCTATAGAAAAACTATATATCAAATGCCCCCCTCTGCTGATACACTGGGCAGGAGTTGCCAGCCCGCACTGACAGCCAGCTCCAGGCAATATGATAGATATGTGGCTAATAATCAATCGATACTTTTGTTTAGGCCTCTGTCTATCAGTCTGGCATTGTGTGAACTAATTAGATGATAAAATGTGATGAATGTGTATTAAAGTCAGCTTCCTCCTGTTAGCACTCCAGGGACCCTTTCCATTTTCTAGCTGACCTTTTAGATCTCAGCTTTATTGTACGTGAACGCAATTAAATCAATTTGTCAGATATTTGCATTGCTCCTGCTAGTTCAGAATTCAATTAGTCAGTGTCACTTTACCGTCCTTGTCAGCCTCTGCACCAGCTCAAGGGAAAAAAACAACAAAAAGCCCACCCTATAAAGCCCATTCAAACCAAACCAAATCATACCAAAACTTGGTTGCTGTCTCTGTGGCTCCTTCCTCCACAGCTCACGCTGTTTCCTGCTGCAGCCCTGTGCCAGGGATGCATCCCAGCTGGGGCTGTGACACCCGGGGCTCCCCTGTGCCAGGGTGGAGGGGACCTGACTGGAGCAGGCAGACCACTTGGGGCTGCTGGGGCAATTAGCAGGCACCCCTTGTTACCACTGCTCTGTGCCGAGTGAAATCTTGTCTGGCAAAATTATTCCCAGAAGCAGAATGAACCTGCAGCAGCCATCGCCACGCTACAAGGGTTTTAACAATATTCAAATGAGAGCCAACCTTGGCAATTATTTTTCTTCCTGCCGCTCTGAAGTGATGGCTCCTTTATCCATATTTTATCAGCCAGCAAGGAGCTCTGATAGTTAAGATTCTGCTGCTTGCTTAGATCCATGAGAGCACATCCTGCAAGTCTGTTTGAAATTAGCACACAGGAATGGGGCTGTGAGCCAGGGCTCGGTCTTTGCCCTCCCCACTGGAATGTGGAGTTAATGGCAGAGCTGGCAGGGCTGGGAGCTGCACCGATGGCCCCCAAGCAGCATCCCTCAAGCCTGGCTCCTTGGCACCATCTCCAGCCCCTTCCCCCAGCGCTGCCTCCACCCTCACCCACAGCTGGTGCGTGGTGATGGCTACATCCATCCTCCACCTCCTTGGAGCTAACAACTCACATGGAGGAATGCTGGCTCCAGGCACTGCCAGAGCACTGCGTAATGCTCCTGCTCTGCCTGAGCTGGGCTCAGCCTCATCAGTCCCCAAGGTCCAACCCAGACCTCCTGCTGCAGCACAGGAGCCACCCTGTTCAAAGCCACCCTGGATGGGCTTCGAGCGAAGTTGTCTCTGGGAAATGCTTGCAGAGGGCTCTGCAGGTATTTCCAGTGAGATGTTATTGCTGGGGCCTCACAAGGTGGAGAAATGCCACAAGGGAGAGCCCCAGTGAGGGCCCTGGAGCAGGGGATGGGAGCTGCTGCCCTTCTGCTTTGAGCAACACCCAAGAGAGGGGAGATAAGGGCTAAAGGATCTAATGCGTGGATGAGAGGAGCTTTGCTTGCACAAGCTCACCTTCCTCCTCTGAGTTCTGGCTGGGATATGAATATCTGCACGGTGGCAGGTATAATTAACAGATGGAACTGGCTAATTATGTCCTTTGCATGTACACAGAAGATGCAACTGTTAATTGCTGTTTGCACATTTATTATTCTGAGCACCAAGGCCGCTGGCATTTACTGTGACATGTGCCCTGTTCAAAAACAAACACACTGAGCTCCTGTCTGCGCTCTGGTAGGATTTAAGGCCTAATGAATCTCAGCTGCTCCGCTGCCCTGTGCTTTGTCAGGGTGCTGGGAAGGAGGGTGCCAGTGGCAGCCCCCAGACCCCACGGCTGGCAGTGATGGAGCTGGGGCTGGCTGCATACTGGGGACAGCACTCCAGGCTGTGCAGGGGAATAGGTCCACAGGGAACCAGCCATTGCCCCTCTGCCAGCATCACAGGGCTGCGAGTGCTCCACACCGAGCTCCAGAGGCCGTGGAACTTCACAAGGTTCTCCTCTGGATGGCTCAGAAGCCAACACAGAAACCCTGGACATTTATGGGACTATCCTCAGGTGCCACTCAGTGTCTGCCAGCTGGAAGAGCTGAGACCAACTGCAGGTCACAAGTTGCTTCCAAAATCCCCATGAGTTGGAGCATCCACCATGCCAAAGCCTCTTCACTTCCGAGGAGGTCCCAGCCCCCACCTCATCCCCAGCTCTGCTCCGAAATCAGCAGCAGGAGCAAAACTCTCATCAGGGGCAGACTCCTCTGGACCCTCTCTCAGCTTCAGGCAAGGGCTGGCCTGCCCAACGAAAGGTGCATCCACATGCTGGTGGTGGATCAGGGGGCTGCAGGGGCTGAGGAGGGGTATGTCAGCACAGCCCTGGTCCTGGCTGGGCACAGGATGAGCCCTGTTGGAGCACAACCCACAGTGGAGCTAGGTATGGGCCAGAAAAGCCACTCCGCCTCTCTCAAATGTAACAAGGAAAATAACAACTATGCTTTCAAAAGTAATGGTGAAATCTTGAGTCTTGAATAAGTATTTGCTTGAGATCAGTGCTTGGAGCTCAGCAGTTTGTTATAGAAACACTGGAGATGAAGCAGAGGAATTTCTACCTTTTCTGTTACAGAGTTGAGATGTATTTCAAGGAGCACACTTTCACCAAGGGGTCTGAGCTAACAATCTCCAGGTGCATGCGTTCCTTTATGATTACAGAAAGCTGTCTCTTTCATTCCCAGACAAGCAGGACACGCTGCATAAACGTCTGCTCCTCGACTTGATCAACCCCCCCAGCACAAAGGGTCGGGAACCACCACAGGAGAAAGGAGGGAGCCCGAGCCCGCACCCCTGGGCGAGTAGGTCTGGGAGCGCCGGGCAGTCGCTGCCCTGCCATGGAACTGCAGATCCCTGCCGTCCACGTGTCCCCTCCTTCGGTGGCACCCGCTGTGCTGCTGAGCACCCGAATACCTGGGAAGGTCAGGGGATGACCTGCACAAATGAGACACAGCTGCCTCCTGTGGACACCTGGTGAGCTCGTTCTGTGCCGAGCACCGATGAGCGCCGCTGCCTGGGAGTGCCAAGCGTTGCTGCACCACAGCTTCAGAAAATGTCCTGCATGAACCGTGGGGCCCCAGGTATGAAAATCAATCTCTTCGGTGTGACCTCACCAGCGAAATTATTTACTGGAAATTTCAAAATCTTGGAAATGCAGAAGTCAAGTTTCTAATGCTGATGTTAACTCAGGCCAAATTGAATTTAACATACCTGTTTTACATAATATGTCTTGATACACACTTTATCATGGAACTCAAAATAGAAAGTATTTACTTGTTACAAAGATGATGAATTTGTGTTCTTGTTACAAATACATATTTTACATGCCTTTGACTGATGACTTTCAGACCCCAGTGTAGTGTTGTGATGAGGGTTTATATTTTCAGAGCACAGAAAGGGAGGGCAACATGGGCAAGAAGGAATAAAACCCACAAATGAGCTTGGCATTAAACTGCCTCCGAGCCTGTATTCCTGCCCTTCTGGGGCATGTCCCTGTGCATGGGCTGGCAGCTCAGCAAAGCCCATGGCCCAGGGCGTGGAAGCTGCTGGGGCTGGTTGGACCCCACGGCAGTGATTTCGGGGGGACTGGAGGGAGATTCCCAGCTTGGGGCTGATCAAACCCAAAGCTGGGCTCCTACAGAAAGGGAGAGGCTGTGGAGCAGGGACCAATGAGTGCCCAGGCCACAGGCTGCGATATTCAGGCAGGAAATGTTTAGGCTCTTTTCAAGGAATTTAATTAAAATATCAAGGAAGGAGCAAATGCTGTAACTGTTTCTTAACTTGCCTTTTTTTTTTATTATTATTATTTCTTCATTTAAAAACTCCAAAGTTGGTCCTGGGTACTTATAAGCTGCTCCAGTATCAGCCTGGTGATTTGGATAAAATAATCACAGACCAAAGTGGGATCTTCTGCCCTCAGAAGGCCCAGAGGTGCGGGATCTGTGGGGAGGGTTTGGGCTGTTGATGGGAGGTGGCTAAAGGAGAATGAGGTGAACTCCTGCATGGAGATGCCCTCCCTCCCTCCACCACCCTGCACTGCTCTCCATCCCAGGGGGTCATGAGAGCTGCTCCAGCAGCACCTCCCTGTACTGTGCACAGGTTCCACCTCCCGCCTGTCCTGTCTGTGCACAGGGAGCTGTTCATTATTCCTGCTGGTCCCCCTGTGATAAATGTTTTCCAGAGGTCAGTTCTAAATGTCCTTTTGTGGAGCCTGCTCCGATCCGTCCCTCCTGCACCACTGGGCAGAGCTCTTCGTTGTGCCAGAAGAATTACAATTCTGCACCACAGAAGGAGAAACAGAGCTATTAATTTCCTAGCAAGTCTGCAGGGCACTTCCAGAACGGATGCTGCCTTTAGTGAATGCTACTCATTTGTGGATGGAAGGGGAATGCTTGCACCAGTCAGGTCCCCAGCACCACCCTACACCACACCCATGAGGGACCTCATGAGGGGCCACACACAGTATGCCCAGGCAGGCGAGGGGGACCCCCCTCCAACTGGGGGGCTGGAGCAGGGATGGGTTACACACTTGGCAGCCAGGAACACCAGGCAGGGGAAGGGTGGAAGGCAGGGTGGGTAGAATTGTCTAAACACCCCAATTCTTATAACTGAAGCAAGTGTAAATAATTTGAAATGCCAAAGTCTTGACAGGATAATGAGTTAAACCCAAGTGTGAATTCAATTATGTCTTGGGGTGCCACTCAGCAGGAGCTGCCACAGCACATGCCTGGAGCACCACAGGAGCAGGGGCAGCCCAGGAGCTTCCCACTGCCCTCAGGGGGCTGTCCCCATCTGAGCAGGCTGCTGCTGCAGGGGTTGGCATGAGGCTGGACCCCTCATGCTGTGGACAGGGCAAGGCAGAGCTGCAGCTCTGCATGGCCCTGTGCAGCCAGGTGTGGTGGGCAGGGTCCCCCGAACCCACTGAGCCCCTCGCCCTCTCTCACGGGTTCCTGGCTGGCCCTTGCTGGGAAGGAAGTGGCGATGGGCTGCTGGAGCCTGTATCAGTACCCTGTGCCCATGGCTGCCAGCTGAGGAGGCATTTCCCTTGCTCTCTGCTGCTGTGGCAGCTGGGCTGGCTGCCCCCACAGCTCCTGCCCTCTGGCCCTGCTGACAGTGATCCCAGTTCTGCATCCATCTCATTACTGCTGTGTGGTGGGCAGGGATGTGCAGTCATGCTGGCAAGAAATATGTTCACGACTTTCCCTCCAGCACTGCCCCTTTAGCCCACACACTGGCAGCAGCTCTGTGATTGCCTTGGATGGCTGCAATGAGGAGAGCAGGCTACCATCAGGTGTGGGTTAGCTGCAGTAGGCACATGCATCTGCCTTGGGGATCAGTGAGCATCACTGGCACCAGGCAGGGCCCACACCGGGACCGGGCAATGGGGAGCTGCTAGTGCCTCCAGAACAGGGCCAGACTGGGCTCTGCTGCTGCTCAGAGCCAGGAACCAAATGCCAGTGGCAGGGATGTGGCTCAGCACGTTGCAGCTGCACTTCCAGGACAGGTCAGTGGGGTTGGCTCGGGGGTGCTCAGTAAGTACCCAGTGAGTCCCTGTCCCTTAGCTGATGGTCCCCCGTCCCAAACCTTTGCTCCTACATAACCACATGAGGCTGTCTGCCAAGCAAGTCAATACAAATCAATCAATGTTTGCGCCCTCTCAATAACTCTATTACACCCTCAAGGACAGATCTAAACCACCCAAATGGGCCCGAAGCAGCTGCTGTGCTGCCAGCAGAGCAAGCGCGCCAGAGACTGTAAATCACGCAACATTAATATTGTCACTGACAATGAAAATCTCTGTATTGCCACGTCTGCCTGCCAGCGGTGGCCTTCAGATGTGCTTCACAAGCACCCACGCTCCTGCATGCACAACACAGGGTGGGTGAGGGACACGGAGCAGGCTGGGGCCACAGCGCCTGTGCCAGGCAGCCGGATCCGGGCAGCCTGTCAGGGCTGTGCAGGGTGCACGTGGGCAGGGTTTAGGGAGCCCACCCAGCCGCGCCCACCCCGGACTATCAGAGACCTGGAGGAGGAACAGAGACCCCCGGCATTATGCAAACACAACCTTCTCTGACAAACCTGGAGGGGCAGAAGCCTTTACACCCATCACACGTCCTCCAGCCCCAGCTCTGCTCTGGGCTCCCAGCCCTGCCCACAACACAGGGAGGGTTTTGCTCAGCCAAAATTCAGAGCAGGGCAGTGCATCTTCAGGATGTCCAGAATCTGCAGAGCAGCAGAGGCAGGAGGAGGAGGAGAGGGCATAATGGCTGCAGAGAACTGACAGGGACTTGTACTCCTGGCTCCAGTGAGGAGGAGAAGTGGGCTGATGGCCACAGCGCTGAGAGACTGCCAGCTGGAGATGGAGCAGAGAGTGCAGGAGAGGCCCCAGAGCAGCAGGGCCTCTGCTTTCCCTCAGATGTTATGCAAAGTGTCGAGCTGGGAGATTGATGGGACATGCAGGGACTTGCTGATGGAGGTGGCTGAGCCTGGGTTTGGAGGATGCAGAGGGAGATGAAGCATTTTGGAGCACGGCAGAGAGGAGGAGCTGAGGCTGCCTGGCCTGGAGCCCTCCCTGCCCACCGGTACAGAGAGCCAGCTGCCCGAGCCCAGTGTGCCAGCACTGCTGCCTCCAACTGCTCCTCTCAGCCGGAGCAAACACAGCCTGCCATGGCCACAGCAGCCCCGTGCTGCCAGGAGTCAGGCCAGGACTGCATCGCTTTTGGCATTCTTTAGAAGTACAAGACATTGTTAGAGCCAGAACTTCAGAGTCAGCCCAGCAGGACAGAAAGGCCAGAAGACATTCGGTCGCTTGTAAATAAATAATAATAAATTACCATGTTTGAGCACACTCAGGAATGCCTCTGTGTGCAGAAACATCAGGCTGGATTAGTGCACAGCAGTGACATGGGGACAGGAGGGTGCTGCCACCGCTGCCTCTCTGCCTGCGGTGAAGGGCACATCCTGCCACTCCAGCAGCTCTGCTGCAGCTGAGGCGTCATTGTCACCTGATGGGCAGCACCATACAGCCCTGCTCCTCCCTAATGTGTCCAAGACAGACACCACCTCAGTTCAGGAACATCCCAACCCAAGGGAGCAGAGCTGGGCCTTGAGGAGCACAGACAGCTGCAGCAGGGGCAAGGCTGAAGGCAGTGCTCCCAAAAGGCCCCAGGGGAGATAAGGAGCTCCTCCAGCAGCATCTCCCAGGAGATGAGCCCTCCACTCCTGCAAGTTTCAGAGCAAACTAGAGCTCATTCTCCCCGCCAGCCCACAGCTCCTCAGCCCCGGCAGCTGCTCCATCCATCGAGTGCCTGCTTGAGGTCTATACGAGCATTCATATGGAAAAGATCTAATCCTTTGAGTCATTTTTCATTAGTTGCAATACTACTGAGCAAAGCAGGGCTGGTTTTGTAAATTAAAATGGGTTGCAGTTCAATACAGAATACTTCATTTGCAGCCAAGTTAAATAAGAGAATCGACATAAATATAATGCAATTACTTTTGCTACTTTCATAATGCCTTTATGAGGCAGATAACCATCCCTATGAATACATTATCCCTCAGTATCTCTGCATCATTTCTGGACTTAAATCTTTTGAGTAGTATCAGAAGAATGGATACATTTAATTAAGTATCTTATTTTAGAAGTCAATTTTACAATGATCAGGAAGCAGTATCTTTAATTTTCAGTCATAGAAGAGGCTTTCTTTTTGCCTCCAGACTGTTGTAATTTTAAGAACGCAGACTTGAACAGAGCCACTACAGGTGTGTGTCTTGCAGGAGAAGCTGTAGAGCCTAGGTGTCCCTCTGTCAGCCCGAGGCAGAGAGGGCTCCTGGGGTCCCCACTGCGCTGAGGGCCGCCGGCTGCCAGCCCGGCCGCAGCCCTGGGTGGGCAGAGGCCGCTCTGCCCAGTCTGTGAGTGACCCCATCCAGTGGCCAGCGAGGGAGCAGCGTGTCCCCGCGGGTGAGACTGCGCCGCCGTGCCCGCGGGCAGCAGAGCCCCTTGCTGAGCTGGGCAAAACACCCTCCCTTGTCGGAGGTGCTCAGTGCCCAGCGGCGAGTCCTGCCAAACTGAGGGGGCTGCGGTGCACAGCAAGGCTGGAGGGCAGCACAAGGGCTGGCACTCTGCTTTGATGATGCACTACACTTACCACACGTTTTTACATTTTTGCCGCCTTCACAATTAATTTTCGGTGCTCCAACATGACTATTACCTGCTGCACTCCAGCCCACCTTCACCAGCTCCCTTCATTAGCAGGGACTTCTAATCAGCACAGAGCTAATTGCAGGTTTCCTGGGAGAAAGGCAAGTTTGATAAAGCACATTTCTAAGGGGATCACTGTATTCATGTTCCTCTCAGCAGACGTTTCATGAAGGCACCAGGAGAGATGTTACAGGGCAGGGAGGTGGGATGGCAACGTGGGGAGACAAAGGACAGGAGGCAGAAGGACCCTTCAAGTTGTGCCTTGGTGTAGGCAAGGAGGGGAGAGGTGGGGGCTGGTGCCAGCCCCTACCCCAGCTGCTCTGGGCCCTCCCAGCTCCTCCACGTCCCCTTCTGCACAGAGACAGCACCACGGGGTGACAGCCTGGGCACTGTCTCAGGAGCCTGGCTCCACCACCAGGGAAACCATGGAGCTGTTCTGGCTGGGAACAGCATTCCAGGGGCAGGTGTTCAGTGGTGAAAAGAAGTATTTTATTTTTAAAAAATCGCTGAAAATCATAAATCTTCATTGAATTAGGAACATGTAGGTCTTAAGAATCCCAAAGGCAGGAAGCCCCAAGAAGGTCCCTGACCACCCAGAGGGACCCACTGCAGACATAGCTGGGGCTGCTCCGGGAGAGGGGGGGATGCTGTGTGCATGCTAAAACCTGCTCACGTCACCCTGTTTCACTTCAGTCTTAAAATACAGAGTGCAGAGAGAGAACCAAATTCCCGAAACTGGACTAAAACTCCTTTGAAATGTGCTTGGTACCAGAGCAGATGGAATCTGTTTCCTCCGGGAGAGGCCTCTGCAGGCACATTCCCAGTATTTGCTTTTACATCACTAGCTATTTTAGACTTGCAGTGCCACTTCTCCAAGAGCAGCCAGTAAAAATATCCTGTGGAAAGCACTGGTATTCCTACCTCTGCTGCTCCTCTGGGGTGCAAAGCACCAGCAGCTCTTGGTGGCACGCAGCATCTCCTCCAGCCGCAGGACAAGCCCCTGCTGCTGAGGTCGCTCGTGGCAGCCGCGCAGACGCTGCCCGGGCGCACTGTGCGCTGTGCCTGCCCCCACGGGGCACCCCCAGGGCTCCAGCCGAGCGCGCCGACCGGCAGAGAGCCCCGGGGAGGGACCTGTGCCCTGCGGGGAGGGGCGGCTTTGGGACAGGCCGTCCTGCTGGCCCCGGCCGCGGGAGCGCTGGGGCACACGGTCCCACGGGCATCGGCAGCGAAGCGGCGCTGCAGACGGGCTGTGGCTCAGGGCGTGAGGGGGCCGGGGCTGGCTCAGCCCAGCAGCACAAGCCAGCCACGTGCCCGTCTCCTGCAGTGGGAATCGGCAGGCATTCTCCACCTGCGGCTGCCCTCCGTGGCATTTGAATGACACAGCTTTTCATCTCTAGGCTGAGTAGCAACATTTTTAAATATAGAATATTAGGGGTTTATGACAAAATCAAACAACGCTTGCTGGAGAATTGATTCTGCCTCTTGTTTCCCTCCTAGATGCTGCCTCGGGATTGCTCCTCGGTGAGCGATATATAAGCCCTGCAGCAGCACGGGGCTGGTTTTCAGGACACTCTTATGGCTGCCTTTTCAGCATGAGGAATAGCAGCCCAGCTGCAGATGGGAGGATAAAAAGCCCCTCTAAAATTCCTCCAGCAGATCCATACTCCATTTCTGGTGGTGCAAAAACAACTGCACAATTGATTGGCTCTTAAGCCCAAATTTGTGAGTTGCAGAAAGTTGCTGGCTCCAAAGTCACTTAAATTCCCGGCATGTCCCAGAGGGGCTGTTAGTTCTTGAGCCACTGCAACCATTGAGCTGAACCCCTCTCCTGCACCCCCACCAGCCTGGGAATCGCCTGACCTCGCAGAGCTCACGCAATCCAGCTGCTAGGAATGGGTCTTGCTCCACATGTGACAGCTCCTGTGTTTCGTTATGCAGGACGAGATGAAGAATCCCAATCTTCCCCTTAGTTATTCCTTCCCTACTTTCTTCCTGATTGCTCAATACAAAAGCTTTGAGCCATCTTTAAACCAAATTGCTTCACAAATGACAAATAACAAGAAAATAGGCTTCATAACCAGGAATAATGAAAGAAATCATTCACTTTGATATCAGGAGCTGGTCGGTGCTAAAGGAGCCCTTCAGCCTGAATAGCAGAAAAGCACATTGCAATTTTCATGTACTTACTGGGATAAAACATGTGACTCCATGGATGCTGCAGCTGTCATCTCGCACTGGTCTTTGCACTTTGATGCTGAATTGCACAGGTTATCTTGACACTTGCTGATAAATTTTAAATCACCTCTTTTGCTGTATGCGAGAAGGGGCAGGGAGAGCACATCTGAATACAAATGTTAATGATATTTTTTAGACCTTGCCGGAGAGTGGGAATAGTGGTGGGGATGGTGTTCAGTGCTGTGCCCCCAGCTCTGGACCCTCCTGCCACAGCAGGGCTCCAGAGCACAGCTGCCAGCCCCAGCTCTGCCAGCTCTGCCTAGCAGGGGGCCCTGCTGCCCTTCCCACCCCCCAGCTCCTCACCTACACACTGCTGACCAACACAATACTCTTGGTGCAATTAAGCAAATTCCTGAGCAAAACCAACTAATTTCCCAAAGCTTTTATCTTGGCAGCTATAATAACGGCTATAAGAAGATAATGGCTACAAATATGTGTGCCCACACTAACTGGCAATTAGAAAATTGTAATTTTGATTCCATCCTTGTTTTGTCCACAGAGAGCTCTGCTGGGAATTAGATTAGCTTGATATGGCAAACTTACTATTCAAAATATGTATAAAAAGTGAGGACACTCAGAAAAATGCCAGAAGCAGCCCCTGCAGAGCTACCTGGTCAGATGTGCCAGAGTGGAAGGAGGCTGGTGCTGCTGGTGTCCAGCGTGGCGTTTGGGAACGTGGGGCACAGAGCTGGCACCCAGCTGCAGGGCTCACAGAATCCCTGGGGAGCACCCAGCTTTCCAAAACCCCTTCCCCATTCTGATCTGACTGGAACAGCCACAGCATTAGGGACTTTTTTCCACCTCGACAATGCCTTTGCCCTTCTCCCTTTTCTTCCCCAACTAAGACAGAACACTCAGGGTTTGGAGAGGAATTTGCCCCAAGGATGTTCAAGCGTTAGGAAAATCTCCAGTGCAAACAGATTAATTAATCTAATCAGACGCATCTCTCTAGAGGAATTGGATTAGTCTTTTTGGATAAGGATTGCATTAAGCTGATAAGATAAGTAACACATGCAATGAGATGTTGATTTATTGCAAAGGAAGGATTTGAAAATTCTCACAGGTTCCTGATCTCATCCTGGGGCTCCAGGTTGCTCCTGAGCAAATAAAACAGCCACATGCTCCAAAGTTCCCTTTGATCCTGCGGAAGCCACCGAGCCCTGCATGGCCAGGGAGTCCCTTCTGCCCTGGCACCTGCTGGCAGCCACTGGCCTGGTCACCTCCATCCCCTATGCTGCTGGGACACAGTCCTTTGGGACGTGCACCCAGCACGTTCAGCTCGGGGTCAGCAGGGGCTGAGGGAGCACCCAGCACTCCTACCCTGCGGGCTCTGCTGGGGTGGGGACACCCTGGGGGAGGCCAAGGGGGTGCTTGGAGGGGGCTGCGAAACATTTAACTACTCCATGACATCACATGCTCTTTCTTCCCAGTTGCAGCTCTGTTCCATGGGGGCAAGGGCTGATGCAGCAGGAAGGACAGGCAAGGTTTGATTTTTTTAAATTTTTTGCCAGAACATGAGCATATTCAGGGGAAGATTTTATCTGAAGATAGAGAATTCTGCTCCTCGCCTAGCTCACACTTGAAGTGCCAGAACAGACTTCTCTGCTCCCATCTTGTGTGAATACAAAGCACCATCTGTTTCCTCTTGTCCCACAAGTCTTGGCATGCAAAGAGTTACCAGGTGCTGCTCTGTCTGTCTTCACTGAGACAGAAAAGTCCCCAAGACAATCCGGGCAGCACATCCTTTACAGTCTGTCCATTTAATGACTGTCCACAAGACACCAGACATCCATCCCCATTTAATCAGGTGTCAGTGGTAGTTCTACCCACATTCGGCATGTTTGAGTGCACAAGTGCAGATCTGTGCCCCGGGGATCCGCTGCCATTCCAGTGGCTCCCCTCTATGCCAGCTGATGGCACCAGCGCTTGCTCTGGCAGTTTGGGGATGGGTGGGAATGTTTCCAAGGTCCTTGTTCCCCAGGCAGGGGACAGCATGGATGCACTGTGGCAGAAGGAGCTGGCTTCACAGCATACCTGGGGCACAGCATGTGCTGGCTGTTACAGGGAGGAGCAGTGCATCCATGGAGATGTATCCAGTGACTGGTGTAGGGAAGGCACCCGGACAGAAGGTCAGCTTGGCAAGCAGGGCATGAAGTGGGCAAGAGCCCATCAGCAGGGCCAGGTGCCCAAGCCTAGTGCCAGCTTTCACTAGGTGCTCAGATAGGTGTGCCACAATGGCTTTGTCACAGCTGTTTTCCCCGCCTCCGGATCTCCCTACAAAGCTGTTGTTTTCCTTGCTGCAGTTTCCTCAACATCACCTCAGGAACCTGAGTGTCTCTACGCTCGTCCTTTGCTTGGCTCTGTGCTGCCAGCACAGCAAAAATACAGCAGAACTGCAGAGAGCAGCAGCTGCCTGGGGCCATGCTGTCGGTCACAGTTACAGGTGCTTAACCGAGTGGAATGAAGTGGCAGGCGCTGCTTTTGGAGTCCCATCTACAGCGAGGAGAGCAGGTGAATGCTGATCCTCCTGCCCTGCTCCCTGCCGTGCTGTGGGCTGCAGCTCTCCGGGTCAGTGCACAGGCCTGGCTCCCCACGGGCTCATGCAGGTGCTCCGACCTGCTGAGCAGGCCCTTGGCACCCAATCCCCTCCTGTCTTCAACTTCGCCAGCCACCTGAACAAAACCAGGCACCGTGGAGGGCTGGCTGGACACATCTCCTGATCCTGGTCTGGTCTTGTTTGTGCCCACACGAGGGTCTTCCACACAGAGGCAGCCTGGCTATCCCACAGGCAATGCAGCAAATCCTCCTCTTCCAAGCCCCCCAGGTTCTCTCCACTGCCATTCCCCTGTGCAGTCTTATACAAGTCTGAGGAGCCTCCAGCATCATTAAGAGCAGAGTGGATCCCCAAAATCACTGCACTGCCGACCTGTGTGTGACAGATGTGGGCTGCCTGCACACCACTGGAGTTTGCAGGGTAATTCAGCTGGGAAAGCGCTTCCTGAGCAGGCAGCAAACACAGCTGCTCACCGCCCACCTCACCTGCAGTGGCCTCTCCTGCTGCAGGAAAACAGGATAAAAAGTTCACCGAGTGAATTTCTCAGCTGGAAGAAATGCAGAAACAAACACAACTTACTTGAACTCACAGCAGGTGCGGTGCTGCCTGCTGCTCGGGAATCAAGCAGGCAAGCGGCTGATCCTAAACACAAGCAGCTGCTCCCTAGCAGCCAACTGGGGCATCCAGGAGAGGAGAGCTGCCTCTGGCCCAGGACCAGCCTTTGCTTCTCCCACTTGGGCACCAGACAGGACAGAGCCTCCCACAGCCCCAGCAGACAGAAAGGTCAGTCAGCCCTGGAGGTAGCTGGGCCCATGGACAGAAGTATTGCCCAGGCAAAGCCTCTTCTGAGCAAGCAGATCCAGCTGCAGTGCTCCTGCTGCTGCTCAGAACAGCCGTGGGGGGAACTGGAGCCTCAGCTGAGCTGCGGTGTTCAGCTGCACAGCAGCTCCCTCCCGTTGTTTGGCACTGCTGCCACCCTGCCTGGGGCTTTTACAGCACCTTCCCCGTGGCAGTAACTTGCCACAAAAAATTAAAGAGCCCAGAACAGAGAGTTGCCTTTCTTTGTGTTCCTTTGGGCAGAAGAGATAAAAGGAGAAGTTGTTGCAACCCAGCCTTGCCCCACAGGAGCACATTGTGGCCATGTACCAGGCAGCTGGACTGCACCATGCTCAATCACGCCGGCAGCACAGCCAGCCGAGGGAATGGCTCCAGTTCCCACCCAGCACGTGTAGGTAGTTTCTGCTCATAGGGGACCATGCAGCATGTCGCTTTCCTCGGGGACAGGCAGCTCCTGGCCGCTGGGGAGAGGCTGTGACGCTGCTGCGGCTGGACCAGGCTCGCCCCATGCCACCAAGCCTCCAGCTGGGGACCATTTGGCACGACAGCTCAGGGGCCAGCACAGGGTACAGAGCCACAACAACGGGCAGCACCCCTAGGGTCCTGGGGACCCCTTGGGCCCAGAATGGCTCAGAAGTTTGCCGAGCCGGCGCTGAAGCGGGCAGGACGAGTGGCGACCTCTGCTCCGTGCGGCAGATCGCAGGCACGAGGCAGCACCTGCTCGCACCTGGCCTCAGCTGGTCCCAGCGTGTGCTGTTTGCATGTTCAGGGGCGTCAGCCTCTCCTCACAGGTTACACGCAACAGGACAAGAAGCAGCAGCCTGAAGTTTCGCCGGAATGGGGGGTTAGATGGGATATTTGAAGAAATTCCTTCCAGGGCGGCTCAGGGCCGTTCCCGCCTGAGGCAGGAGCGGCGCAGCCCGGGGAGACGGCGCCCTCTGCTGAGGCACAGCGGGACGGCACCGGGCGAGGCGCTCCGGCCCGTGACCACCGCAACGCGCCCCGCGGCCATCCCGTCGCTATCCCCGTCGCTATCCCCGTCGCTGTCCCCGTCGCTGTCCCCGTCGCTGTCCCCGTTATCCCCGTCGCTGTCCCCGTCGCTGTCCCCGTTATCCCCGTCGCTGTCCCCGTTATCCCCGTCGCTGTCCCGGTTCCCCGCCGCCCCTGCGCTCCGCGCCCGCCAGGGGTCGCTGCCGGCCGCGGAGCCGTGAGGCGCCGGGCAGCGCCGCCTCCCCGGCACAAAATGGCGGCGCGAGGGGCGGGGCAGGGCGGGCAGAAACGCGTCTGGAGGCGCGGGGGCGCTTCAGATTTCAGTTTGGTTCTTAGGTCACTCTGTTATTTTGTGTGAAATAAACAAGATTGAGAGCAGAGGCTGGAGGAGCTGGATGGGTTTGTCCCTGGTGTTTAACGGAGAAGCAGGATGGCCGGACACATCCCCAACGACTGATCCCCAGGAGCAAGGGCAGCTGCTGCCAGACTGCAGCTGACCCTGGCTTCAGCTTCCCCAAAGCTGCTACACAGTCAGAGGGAGCTTTAAAACACACCCCCGAAGGTTCAGGCACAGACACCCCAGGGAGATCCGAGTCCCAGAGTCCCAGAAGCAATTAGCTTGGAGAAGACCTCCAAGACTATTGAGTCCAACCTTTGGCTGATCATCGCATTGTCAACCCGACCAGAGCACTGAGTTCCACCTCCAGTCGTTTCTTGGACACCTCCAGGGATGGAAACTCCATCTCTGCCCCGGGCAGCCCTTTCAGTGCCTGACCACCCTTTCCTTGAAGAAGTTCTTCCTGATGTCCAGCCAGAGCCTCCCCTGGCACAGCTTGAGGCCGTTTCCACTCATCCTGTCCCTGGTTGCCTGGGAGCAGAGCCTGAGCCCTAGAGACCGCTACAGCCTCCTGTCAGGGAGCCGTAGAGAGCTCCCACCTTGTCCCTGTCCTGCGTGCTGGGGCTCCCGTCCTTCGGAGGCGCTGGCCCCGAGCCCTGGCAGGTGCCCGGCAGCGGGCTTGCCTCCCCGCGGGGACCAGGTGGCCCTGGCCTCGCTGGCCATGCTCTTCCATGGCTTAACCCCACGCTGCCACTGAGGAGAGTGGGTGAAACTACAAAAATGAATGGTTTTCCTCCTGCATTTCTCTTTTGCTAAAGGCCCCAGCACAGTGATCTCAGTGGCATTGTTTAGCCAATTACTAATTTACTAGGAAGTTAGTTTAATGCATTAATAAATGTTGTCATTTTCATGACAAATTATCATAATTACGCATTTTAATGGGCTGCAAGAGTTGGGAGAATAGTGGGAAATAAATATATTTTAGTATTACTTATTCACTACATTTGTACCTAATTATATTTGCAGAATAATTACAGCGGTACTGCTTCCCCACACGGAGTTTGTGTTGGCAGCACGGGGGTGATAAATCCCTGGCAGCGGCGGCAGCCCCTGCCGTGGCGATCACAGCCCTCCATCACGGCAGGGCAGCCCCCAGGTGACACTGTCCGGCCGGGCCCGCTGCCAGCTGCTCTGATTTACCTGCCTCTGCTCGGAGGAACTTGTCTGGGAGATGGATTGCTGGAAGAACCCTCTATGCCAGGCACAAATCACTCTTTAATCACAGCCTCCCTGGGCTACGGAGCACAGAGCCAAAGTTGCACCAGGCAAGGAAGCTGGGCGATTTCGGTGCTGCAGTGGAGGTGCTGCAGTTGGGGGGGCCCCTGCATCCTGCCACGGTCCCTTGGCAGCCCCCGAGCATCACCCTGGCCAGGATGGCAGAGCCCCTGAGCCCTAGGGCTCCGCATGGAGGAGGCGACGGTGGGCCGGGGTGACGGGGCCAGGTGTGCCCGCAGCTCTGGCAGTGCCTGGCGCATGGGACCCGCTGCTGCCATACCCGAGGGATGGGTGATGGGCTCCCAGCTGCCCTGCGAAGGGTGTAGAGCAGAGCCCGTCAAACACTGGGCCTGGCCACTCCGAGAGCTGCTGCTCGTGAGCCGTGTGTCACCCCGCGGCCTGTGGGTGGGGGGTCACCCCGCAGGGCAGGGACAGGGTGGCACAGACCAGCGGGGCTGTGTGTAGGGCACAGGCAGGCAGAACCTGGCAGCACTGGTGCAGTGACAGAGCTTTCAAAGATGCAGGAGGACAGGAGAACAGCAGGACAGACAGCAGGACATGAGGACAGCCCTGCACATACTCGCATAAAGGTCAGCACTTGGGCTGGTGGTGGCACTGCTCCATCCTGCCACTTTGTGTGGGCTCTGAAGGGTCCTGGGCAGCAGCAATGAGCCACAATTATGCAAGACCTTTTGATCATAACAGATTTATTCAAAACTCATTCATAAATATTAATGTCCCTGAAGATTTTGAACAACTATTTGGCATAAGCAGAGCAAATATTTAAATCAAACCTGACTGCTCTGCATTGCAAACAGACAGGGCAGCTCTGCACACGATGGCACCTCTGGCAAAGCCTGTCTGTGCACTGGCATTTCTGGGAGCCCCATGGGCTGCTGTGGTGTGCATGGCACGTGAGCCTGCCCCCGCAGCTGCCCTCCTGTGCCCTGCTGTCAGGGGAGTTGGTTTAGCTGTGTGGGTGGCACCTGGGCAGAGGGGAGCTGGGGGACCTGGCCTGGACCTGGGCTGGGGGCTGGGGCAGCCCCCACCCTGTGATCACCCTCCCACAGCTGGCAGCACAGTCCAGCAGCCACTGGTGCTCAGGGGGTCAGCAGGGACTGGCCACAAGCTGGAGCCCCTTTGCCCCATTTTGCCCCGCTCTCTGAGGGCAGCACACCGGGCACGCATGCCTGGTGGTCCTGCAGTAATGAACACAGATGTGTGTGCTGTCATCAGGCAGCGTGGAAGGCTATGAAATTATACTCACCTCCTCTTACCACTGATGAAGCGTGCCCACTTTGGGCAAATTGCCATTTTCTCGTTGAACAGGATTTCAGCTGCTCTCCAGGGAGCTGCCCAGGGGCCCATGTGGGGCTGTCCCCACACCACTGCCAGCTGGAGCTCCTGCCCCACAGGACCTGGTACAAGCCAGAGGCTGATCTAAATCCTCCCTGCTCCTGCTTCTTTTCCTGCTGGGGCTCGCAGGGCAGGTCTACAGACCCCAGTGCAAAGACAGTGCTCATCACCTGTGCTCTGCCCTCACGGGGAGGGGAACTCCTGGCCGTGGGAAGTGCAGGGTGCGGCGGGTGCGGCTCGCTCCCCGATCAGGGAGTCGCTCCTTCCCCCATGACCCGGTCCGTGTGCCCGGACTGGTCGGGGCCGTAACTCCAGGACACCGCTGGAGAAGGGTCAGTCTCAGACACCTGCGGTGTGTGGCAGCCGCCGGGTGGAGCAGAGATAACAGAAGTCACCCGTTCAGCGCTGATGAAGGGACCATTCAAGCTTTGCCACGCGGTGCTGCACCCCGTGGCTGGGTGGGGCTCCCTCGAGCCCTCCTGGCCCTCCACTGCCATCAGCAAATGCAGGAGCAGCAAATACCTTGGGCATGCCTGGAGCTTATGCACAACTGGAGCGAGATAAAAATGTCCTGAGAAGTGCTTGAAGTGTGATTTCACAGAATCATAGAATTCCTTGTGAGGTTTAGAGAACAGCCCTAGTTCTGTCCCTTTGAACAACAACAAACACCCTCTTATATGGGGGAAACTGACAAATTGCAGCAATTTTCTGGGAAATGGGCTGTTTTGAGGCCACAGATGTCGGCACCAGTCTGTCTAAAATAAAAATAATTGCAGACCATTACAATAAAGTAATCTTTTCAGATGAGAAACAATTATGTTTTTCAAAGCAAGCACACATCTTTACACCTCGTAATTATCAATTACAGACATACCTGCTCTGTTATCTCAACAGCATCTCCAGTTGGCTTCTCAGGGCTAATTGCAGGGGATTTAATTCAGAACTCAAACACTAATGATTTTGACCTTTATGCCTATTCCTGAGGTGTGATAACACTTTAAAGGCTGTGCAAAACTGATCTGCCTGTGGTTTACATTGCACTTGCCCACCTTTTAGCATGGAGAACCTCTCCTTGCCCTGTCTGGCCTCCCTGATATCCCTGGCCTCTGCTGGACAGGGGGCTGGACAGGAGGGGACTGGCCCTAGCCACCGTCACAGCTCCAGACCCAGCCCCCCAGGAATGCTCCTGCCAGGGCTCCAGAACAGTATCAGGCAGGCAGAGCCCAGCAAGGAGCAAATTCAGGCACAGGGTAACTGCAAAGTAGCCAAATGTCAGGGCTAAGTGTGCCAGAAGTCCCAGTGGTGGACGGGCTTCCATCACACTCCTAATGGTGTCATCAGCATTCAACGTTTTCTGTAGAAATGAGCTTGGAAAGTCTAGTCTCCAATACAAATTGTACTTTTTGCTTGCAGAAGGTGGGAACCTGATCTCACAGGGCCTTTGGGGCTGGCACAGGCCCCCTCCCCTCTCCTGCTCTGTGTTACATTTGTGAGTTTTAATATTTAATTGGTGTTTTTTGCTATTTTGGTCTCCTGGCACATTGCCGCAGTTGAGAGCTGGAGGTCAGCAGTGGGGGGAGGCTGTGTATTAGTTCATCAGGGTTTTATGATTTATTTGTTATGGATGCATCACCAGGCCTTTCCCAGAACTCTTGGCTTCTTCCCTTACCTGGTATTTATAGGCTTGTCTTTCCCTCCCCTTATACCCTGGGCTTTGGCAGGCTCACTGATGGAGCCCACCTCAGGGGGCTAGGACCCCACAAACCTCCTGAACAGCTGCTGAGGTGAGGAGAGGGGAGACCCAGGGGGAGATGGAGGCTGGGGAATGTGGGGCAAGACCTGGGAGCAAGAGTGATGCAGCACTTTAAGAACCCCCAGGTGACAATTTAGTGCCGGGGGGATGCACCCCTGCAGCTGGAGGCACCCTGGTCTCAGCCAGCAGCCCCTGGGTAGTGAGATCGTGCTGTGGCCGGGGACAGAGTGGGGATCATGGTGTGGCCAGGGGCTTAGCAAGGCACTGAGGGCCATGCGGGGGCCACGGGCAGTGACTCACCTCACTCTTTCCTCAGCTCAAGTCTGCTCTGGAGCTGAGTTCCTTGTGCCAGCTGGCATTGTGCCTCTGTTGTCTAGGCAAAGGTTTCCATGACACTAAATAAAGTGAAATATGATTTTGCACAGCTGGATTCTGTCTTAGATGTAGGTTAGGGACAAGAAATGCACATCCAGCAGAGAGCTGTGGGTAGCAAATTATAAGGGCTGTGATCCGTGATGGCAACAAGCAGAAAAGTACCAATTTTTAGGAGTTATTCAGCTGACTCCCAACCAGATGTTTACTTCCAAAGCTGGGTCTTGTTTGTTGGTCTTGCATAATCAGCTCATGGCACGAGGACGGGAAGTGTTCAAGCCATGCCATAGAATAAATGAGTAGCTGGAGGGGACGTTTATCTGGGCCTGGGCTCCCTCACAGGGAGCTCACATCATGCCCAGGATCAGCTGGCAAGCTTGGCCATGTGCTGAGCCACTGGCCCAGTTTGGTACCAGTGGCACCTGCAGATACTACTGCTGGGCAGGTGCACCTCCCCACAGAGGGCTTCAACACTGCAGCTGGTGCAAGGGTTTATTTAAATACCTTTGAGGTGCAGCATTTGATGGGATCATCTCTGTGAAGAGAGAAGCTTTACATGTCTTATTTTAGGAAATTTAATGGAATGTTATGGAATGTCAAGTATACTGTGTTAATTGGTGTTAATTGGGAAGTTGTCTGAGTTCTGGAGACTCAATTAGAAGGAATTAAAATCCATTCTCATTTATTCCTGCATACAAAATACATACTGCCTTTCCACTCCTCTCTTCCCATGAGAAGCCAACAGCATGTCCAGGCCCAGGGTGCACCCAGCTTTCTGGGGAGAAATAGGTGAGCAATGCCAGACCAGGAAGGGAAATCAAAATAAAAATGCATTACAGCCTTAGGGAGGCAGCTGGAAAAGAGCCTTCTGTAGTCACAGCTCAACCAATTTACAACAGATCAGGAATTAAGAGCAGCTCCAGGTGCCTAGCAGGCAGGGATGGGCTCAGCCAGAGGTGAGGGGAGGAAGAGAAGACCATGAGGCATACCTGGCAGGGGACAGGCGGGGCTGTGACCATGGGGCTGGAGGAACAGGAGGCTTGGCTGGCTGGGAGCAGGTGGATTGCAGGTGAGCAGGGCCCTTAACCCCCCTTCCCCACATATCTGGGTGTTTGTTGTAGACAAACACCCAGAGCTTGCAGAATGATAATGTAAAAGTGAAGAAATAAATATATATTGGGAGGGGGTAAGGAGTGGGAATGCCTGGCCAAGCGACTGCTGGCCCCTGCCTGCCCAGCACTCACAGTGGCTCTACAAATTAGCCAGAAATCGGGACATGATGGGAGCTTTGAAATAGGGAGTTTAGGGAGAGTTTGTAAAGTGTTTAAAAGGCAGAAGCAACACACAACCTCAATTTTAATTATTGCAGTTTTAATCAGTGGAATAGTTTTTTATGCCCTGAACGGCAAAGTAATTGAAAATGAGAATGGAGTTTGCTTGTGGTATAAATTACAAAGTCGGGAGAGGAGCAGCCCAGCTCAAAGAGGCTCCGGGCTCTGGGGAGGGAAGGGGGTGCAGGAGAGAGGGGGAGGCTGGGGTTGCCGTGGGGACAGTGCACTGGTGCTGGCCAGTTGCTGGGGTAGCAGGTGGGCATGGGCCCCCACCTCCTTTTCGGGAAGGTCTGCCAGCTCTGCCACTTGGTACGGGCAGCTCTGCCTGCTGCTGTCCTTGGAGGTTGGTGGCACGTGCACCTCTCCCGTGGGTGGTGGGTGCTGGCAGGGCTGCAGGACACTGCCCCCATTCCTCCCTGCAGGACCTGTGCAATGGGCACGATGCACTGCAGGCTCCAGTTATCCCTGAGCTGCCACGTGGGTGCCCTGGGTGGACACTGGCTGGACAAGGGTGGGTCACCCTGGTGGATCGCGTGCCCCTGGGGCTGGCAGATCACATCCCTTCTGGGACAGGTGGATTGCATCCCCCTGAAGCAGGTGGATCACCTCCCTCTGGAGTAGGACCGCTGCCTTTCCCAGGCAGTGCTGAGCCGTCCCACAGGGTCCCAGCTGGGAGGGGGGAAGCCAGGGGCTGGGAGTGTCTGTGCCCAGAGCCAGGGTGCGGGCAGAGGGCTGACAGGGTGAGCAGGGAGAGCAGCCTGCTGGGATGAGTAATATGGAAGTCATTTGATAGCAAGGAAGGGATATTCCTGCTCTCAGTCATGTTTAGGTAATTGGAAGTAAATAACTCCGTTCATCCTAAAACTGGATGACTTCATACACGAAGTAAATGGAAGAAACAAAATCCCAATTTTTGTTCGTGTTCCATGCACGTAGTAAAAATGAACTTTCGTCTGCAGCAATTCTGAGCTAATGAAAAACGAATGAGGTTTTAAATCAAGCCCAAACGCAGAGCTCTGCTGCCAGAGCCACGTGGGGCTGCTGTAGGACAGCCTCCATTTCCAAGGCTTCTCGCAGAATCCTGAATAATTTTATTAGATTTTGAGCAAGGCTGTTGCCAAAACATTCATTATTGCACCCAGCAAGCAGCAGGAGACTGGGAGACACAGGGGTGTCTGTAGGGCTGATGCCATAGGCAGTCCTGGCTTTCTCTTCTCTCCCTGAAGTTCCAGAGGGCTGAGGTTTATTTAGTGGCGTCTGTACATCACTCAGACGATGCAGAGTGACCAGCCCTGCCTGATCACTTCTTCTGGAAGGGTCCCTCCTGCACAGCCTTAAATCATGCCTGAACACGTTATAATTCTCCCATGTGCCTGGTGACTTCTGTGTATTTGATCAGTTCAGATTCCATAAAAATGTAAATAATCAAAGCCCTTCTGCTGTTATTTATAATGCCTCACTCTGGGCTGTAATTTATGAATTAATTTCAACTGCAAGTTTCTGGAGGGAGGGGAAAAAAAGATGAATAATCGGATGCGTGGCTGCTAGTAAAAGCCACGACTGCTGGTGTCTCCTCCACCGTACATCCCCCAAACCCTGCAGACCTGACTGCGGCTCCCGGGGAAGCAGAGGCCGGTCCCTGCCCTGGCATCTGCCATTGGGGTGGCCACAGTGGGTCCCACGGGTGCTGGGAGGGTCCAGGGCAATCCGCTGCTGGCTGGGATGGCCCTCAGCCCCAGCTGCTGCCAGGCGCTGCCCCGGCCGTGGGTGCTCCTGTGCTGGGAGCTCAGGGGAGCAGGCAGGACCCTCCAGGGCATCGGCACAGCACAGACCAGCATGGGTGTGTGGCAGAGAATCCACTCCCTGGCACTTACCTCTGCACACACTCCTTGGCACACTCTGGCACAAGCTCAGGTTGTGTCACACAGCCTGCCGGCTCGGAGCGCGACGCTCATGGTGGTCTCCTCCCAGCAGAGGTTGGCAGGGGCAGCCGCGGTGGGACCTGGCTCCCTGTGGCCAAGGCAGGGCCACAAGCCCCAGCAACCAGCACAGGGAGCTGCAGCTGGCCTGGCCACGCCGGCCGTGCCCCATAGCCCACCATTAGCTCTCTGTTAAGTGTCATATCTGATCCCAACACAGCATTATATGCATTTCTCTGTGAATAAGCTCTGCTTGACACAGTCTGTGATTGCTTTTTTAAAACCGTGTGGGGAGGATCAGTTCTTTCATCCACTGATAAGGTATCAGGTGACAGAGGGATCAGCATCCACCACATAAATCTGCAACTAATCCTTTGGAATCAATATTTTTCATTAAGAACCTGTGAGAGTTGGGCCATTATAGGGAAAAATCTGTTTAGGTTGACACCTTGATGAAGTTATTCAGTTCAGGGGCTTAAGTCATTGGAAGGTAATAAAGAGCAAAGAGCACAGAAAGATCGAGGTGCCGGTTATGAGAGTTCGCGACGGGAATAGGGGCTTTATTGCAGAGAGAAATTATCATACTGATTTATTGTGGAATTATGGGAACTTTAAAAGGCTGGCAGCACTGCCCCGATGTCACCGCCGGCTGGGGACACTGCGCGGGTGTTCCTTCTTATGGCGGGGACTC